>CM030008.1:219272-624157 GCA_017639485.1 Pluvialis apricaria | reverse complement strand
CCGCGCTGGGTACGTACCGGGGGCAGCCTCCGCCACGGCCCCCCCATGGCCCCACCGCCTCTGGCGTCCCGGCCCAGGGTCTCGCCCCGGTGGCCGCCATCCCTCAGCCTCACCCCCGGGACCCCTCAATCCCCCCGGCTCCATCGCTGCCAATGTGGCACTGGTGTCCCCGTGCCCTCGGGGATGGGGGGTCACCGCCTGCGCAGCCCCCAGGCGTGCAGGTCCGGGCTCCCCCCGTGTGCCATCAGCAGCGCTTGCGGCACTCTCATGCCGTGCCGCCGGCACCCGCCACCGCCCGGGCTCCGTCCTGGGAGCAGCCCGGTCCCCAGTGCGGCCGCGGGGGTCACGGCCAGGCGGTCCCCGTGGTCCCCATCCCACCCGCGCCCCCCACCCCCAGACTTCCTGGTGAAGAAGGACAGCGAGTACTGCGCGTGCCGCACGCCCTGCGCCATGGTGCGCTACGGCAAAGAGCTCTCCATGGTGAAGATCCCCAGCAAGGCCTCCGCCAGGTACCTGGCCAAGAAGTTCAACAAGACGGAGCAGTACATCGCGTGAGTGCCGACACCGTGCTCCCCACGGCCACGCACGGCGGGATGGCGGGACACGGCACGGCCGCACAGCATCCCCCAGCGTACATGAACCGGCACGGCACGGCACTGCCTCCCCTGTGCAAATCTGCCCCGGCACAGGGAAAAACACGTGGCACAGTGCAGTATGGCACAGTATGGCACAGCACACTATGGCGCAGTATGTTATGGCACAGCATGGCATGGCACAATACGGCACACCACAGCACAGCCCAGCACAGTATGGCACAGTATGGTATGGCACAGTACAGCACACCACAACACGGCACAGTACAGCACAGACTGGCACAACGTGGCACAGTGTGGCACAGTATGTTATGGTACAGCATGGCACAGCGCACCACAGTACGGCACAGCATGGCACAGTATGGCTTGGCGCGGCATGGCACAGTACATGCCTGTGCCCCCCGGCACAGGGCAGAGCCCTCGCCCCGTCCCACCGGCACGGCACAGCCCCCAGCGCTGGGGCTGCCGCCCGACGGCCCCGTCTGTGCCCCCAGGGACAACGTGCTGGTCCTGGACATCTTCTTCGAGGCCCTCAACTACGAGATGATCGAGCAGAAGAAGGCGTACGAGGTGGCGGGGCTGCTGGGTGAGCGCCCTGGGGGGCCGGGGGGGGCCGGGGGTTGGGGTGGGGGGACAGCCCCCACTAACGCCGCCCTCCTGCCCAGGCGACATCGGGGGGCAGATGGGGCTCTTCATCGGCGCCAGCCTCCTCACCATCCTGGAGATCTTCGACTACCTGTACGAGGTGAGCCCCGGCCCCCCCCGGCCCCGCGCTGCCCCCCGGCCCCGCGCTGCCCCCCGGCCGGGGGGGCTCGGGGCTGCGGCGGGGGCTCTGACCCGCCCCCCCCAGGTGTTCCGGGACAAGCTCCTCAGCCTCTACAAGGAGAAGCGGAGGACGCCCAGGAGCGACAGCAGCACCCTGGTAACCCCCCCCCCCCCCCCCCCGCCGCGTCCCCCCGCCCTGGCACAGCCGGCGCGGGGGGGCCGCGCACCTCACCCCCCTCTGCCGCCCGGCCTCCCCCGCCCGGCACCGCCGCCATCTCCCGCTCGGACCCCGCGCTCATCCGCTCCGCCCGCCCGTCCAGGAGCACCCCGCCGCCCCGGGCAGCCCCGCCGCGCCGCCCCCGCCCGCGCCCAGGTAGCGATCCCGGCCCTGCGCGGGGGGCAGCGCCCCGAGCCCCCCCCCCCCCCCGCGCCGGGGGGGCACACGGGGGGCCCCGGCCGGGGCGCGGCGAGGGGCGGGGGTGGGCCACGGCCCCCCGGCGGGGCTGCGACCCCCCCCCGGGCAGGGACAGCCCCCATCCATTCCCCTGCAGGTGGGCCCCGGGGGTCCGCCCCCCCCTCCATCCCAGGCTTCTCTCAGCACCATGCCCGGAGCCCCCCCGCAGCTCCGCTCCCATCCTCATGCATCGCTCCCTGGTGTCCCCCCCCCCCCGCCCGGGGACCCCCCCCCACCCCTCAGCCACGCTGGGCTGCCCGGGGGCCACCCCAACCGCCCCCCCCGGCCCCGGGACGCTGTGGGGCTGGAGGGGCGGGGGGGGCACAGCCATGCTCTGCCGCGGGTCTGGGGGGGCTCCGGGGCAGAGCTGGGGCAGCCGGGGGGGGGGGGGGGGGGGACACACTACACGGGGCAGAGCCCCCGGCACAGCCGGGCGCGGGGGGGGCCAGGGGGGTGGCTGGGGCACAGGGAGCAGCCCCCCCGCCCCGCAGCCCCCGACCACCCCCTGTCCCCCCCCCGCGGTGTCCCCAGGGCGCCCGTCACCCCCTGCGCTGCCGCCCGGACAGTCTCCGCTTCGCCCCGAACCTGCTACCTCGTCACGCGGCTGTAGGCGCCGCCCGGGAGTGCTCCTGCTGAGCCCCGACACGCGGGGGGGCTGCGTGGGGAGGGGGGCGCTGGCACCAACACCCCCCCCCGGCCCCCCTGCCCCGCCGGGACGCGGGGACCCCCCCAACCTCCCCGGGGCTGGCACCGGGCCCGATGTGTCCCACTCTGAGACACCCCCCCCCTCCGCAAAACAAGGGGGGGGCGGGGGGCGGCAGGGCCCCCCCCGGCCCTTCTCCCACCCACTGCATGCGCTGTGCCCCCCCCGCCCCGCTGCGCTGTACGTGGATCCGCTCCCTGCGTGTGTGTGTGTCCCCCCCCGATTAAAGAGCTGCCCCATCCCCGGCTCCTGTGCTGCTGGGGGGGGACACACGGGGGGGCTGCGCAGCGCGGGGGGGCCGGGGCATGGCGGAGGGGGGTCCCGGCCCCCCCGGGAAGGAGGAGGCAGGCGCTGGGAGAGGGAAGCTCTTTATGGCGGTAACAAACACGCACGTCCACCCACGTACAGCAGCACGGTAGAAAAGAAACGGGGTGACACCCCCCCCCCCCCGTCCCCCCCCCCCGGGGGAGCTGGCACCCGGGCGGGGGGGGCAGGGAGAGGAGTTGGGGGTCCCCGCGCCTGGTCCCGGAGGGTCCTGGCCCTCCACCAGCACCGCGTCCCCGAGGAGGGCTCCGTGCGCTCCCGGCCCCCCCGCGGGGCTGGGGGGTGCGGGGGGTGTCGGGGTTTGGGGGGGGGGGGGCCGCACCAGCACCCCGCAGCCGGGGCAGAGCCGGGGCGGCGTTGGGTTAAAAACCTAATAAATATTGGGGGGGTGGGGGGGGTGGCTGCGGTGTGGGGGTGCTGGCACCTCACGCCTGCCCTGGCGCCCCCCCCGCTGCCCTGGGGGCTGTCCCCGTGCCCCCGCCCCCCCGGCGCGGCCGGGAGCGTGCCGGGGTGCCGGGCCGGCGGGGGGGGGCCCTAGGGAGGGCAGAAGTCTGTGAAGTAGGGGTGCTGCAGAGCCTCCTCCGCCGATATCCGCTGCACCGGGTTGCACTTCAGCAGGTTCTGGGGGGGGGAGAGGCAGAGGGGGAGCCCCCAGCGCCCCCCCAGCGCCCCCCCAGCCCGGCGCGGGGCTGCCAGGGGAGAGGACCCCCCCAAAGCCCCTCTCCCTCCCCGGGACGGGGCAGAGCGCTCACCTGCAGCAGGTCCCGGCCGGTGGCGTTCAGCTTGGGCACCACGTTGACCAGGGAGGTGGTGGCGGGGTACATGGGGTAGGGCTGGGGACAGAGGGGTGAGCCCCCGCCGCCCCCCCGGCCCCCCCCGGCCCTGTAACACCCCCCCCGCCCCGGTTACCCCCCCCAACCTCACCTTGTAGTCCGGCAGCTTGGCCATGGCCGGCCACTGCTCCTCGGTGGGGGTTCCCAGCAGCGTGGGGACGGCAGGGGTCAAGGGCCACCGCGGCAGGCACGCGTCCCCCCGGCTCTCCCCCCAGGAGAGGGGGGCGCCCCCCCATCCTCCCCGCAGCCCCCAAAGGATATCGGAAAATCCGTTTCAGCTGGTCATCCACGTCGTTCCCGGGGAAGAGCGGCCGCCCGGCGTTGGCCAGCTCTGGGGGGGGGAGAGGGGACGAGCACTGAGCCCCCGCGGTGGCGTGTGGCACCCCCGCACCAGCAGCCCCCCCGCGGCGCCGGCAGCCCCCCCGCGGCACTACCTGCGAAGATGCAGCCGGCCGACCACATGTCGATGGAGGTGGAGTAGAGTTTGGCGCCAAAGAGCACATCCGGGGGCCGATACCACAGCGTGACGACCTGGACAGAGCGACGGACGATGCGGGGGACACGCTCAGCCGGTGGGGGGGGGGCACGGGACGGCTGAGCCCCCCCCCCAACTCCCGTGAAAGCACATCCCGGCCCCTCAGCTCACCTCCGCCGAGTAACAGCGCACGGGGATGCCGAAGGCGCGGGCCAGCCCGAAGTCGGCCAGTTTGAGTTCCCCGTTCTGCAGGGAAAGCGCCGCGTCAGCAGGACGGCACGGCACCGGGGGGGACGCGGTGCGCGGGCGGCACGGCACGCGGGCGGCACGGCACGCGGGCGGCACGGCACGCGGCCCCGGCGTCTCCCCGGCCCTCACCCTGTTGATGAGCAGGTTCTGGGGTTTGAGGTCTCGGTGCAGGACGTTGCGGCTGTGGCAGAAGGCGAGACCCTTCAGCAGCTGGTACATGAACGACTGCGGGGGAGAGCGCGGGGGCGTCAGCGCGCCGACGCCGACGGACGGTCCCTGCGACGCCGGGGCAGGACCCCCACGAGCTTCCAGAGCCCCCCCCAAAACACACCTTGACGATCTCCGGGTCCAAGTCCCCGTTGCAGCTATCGAAGTACTTCTTCAGGTCCTGGGGAGAAGCCAGCGGGGGACACGTCGTGGGCTCAGAGAAGGGTTTGGGTTGGAAGGGGACCTTAAAGACCACCCAGTTGTCCCCCTCCGGCCATGGGGACACCCCCCCCCCAGCCCAGGGTGCTCCCAGCCCCGTCCAACCCGGCCTTGGACACCTCCAGGGATGGGGCAGCCACAGCTTCTCGGGGCAACCCAGGCCAGTGTCCCACCTGGAGAGAATTTCTTCACAACATCTCACCTAAATCTCCCCTTTTTCGGTGTCAAACCGTTCCCCCTCCTCCCATGGTGTGTCCCGTCCCCCCCCCCCCCCGACATCACCCCACTGCCCGGTGTGTGCCATCGTCCCCCCCCGCTACGGGCGCGTTCACCTGATCGCAGAACTCGAAGACCAACGTCAGCTTCTTGTCGCTGTGCAGGACGTCGTGGAGCCTGCCAAGGGGACGGGGGGGGGGGAGGTCCCGCATCGCACGGGGAAGACCATGAGGGGGTCGGGGACCCCCCCCGGGAGCCCCGACGGCACCCTCCGGGTGCCGTCGGGGCCCCGGGGGGGGACCCCGACCCTTTGTCCGCTGCCACTTGGTAGCCCCCCACCCTACCTGACGATGTTCTTGTGCTTCAGCTCCTTCAGCAGACAGATTTCCCGCAGCGCCGAGCTGGGGACACCCTGCGGAGTGATGGAGGGCGGGGGGGGGGGGCTCGGATCCGGTACCGGGTACCGGCAACACCCCCCCCCTCCCCCCGCCCACACCCCTTCCTCCTCCTCCTCCTCCTCCTCCTCACCTCGTCGTCATCGTCCAGCCGCACTCGCTTCAGCGCCACGATTTCGTGCGTCTCCCGGTTCTTGGCCTTGAAGACGGTCCCGTACGTACCTACCGGGAGGCGGGGGGGGGGGGGGGGGGATCCGGGTCGCCGCCGCCCCGGTAACCCCGGGATCCGCCCCCCCCCCCCTCCCCGGCCCCGCCCCGGCCCCGCCCCCGGCCGTACCTTCCCCGATTTTCTCCAGTTTCTCGTATTTCTGCATCGCGCCGCGATCCCTTCCCGGCCCCGCCGCACCGGACCCCGCCGCCGCCGCCGCCACACCTCCCGGCAGCCCCCGCGCCGGCCACGCCCCTTCCGCCACGCCTCCCGGCAGCCCCTCCGGCCCCGCCGAAGCCACGCCCACAGCCCGGCCACGCCACGCCCCCTCGCCGCTCCGCCACGCCCTCCCGCCGGGGTTCCGGGTTCGATCCCCGCCTCTGCCCGCCCGCAGCTCACCGCGGCACCGGCACCACCGGCGGTGGCGGCGGCGTGGGGGGGTGTTCCCTGCCGGTGCCCCGCGGGAACGGTTGCGGACCCGCCCGGTGCCGCCCCCCCCCCCCCCGCCCCGGCACGCTCCCGCTGCCGCTCCGCCCCGCGGGGCCGCGCAGACCCGCCCGGCGCGGCGGCACTCTCCGGTAAGCGGCGGGGCCGGGAGGGGGAACCGGAACCGGAGCCGCGCTGGCGCCCGCCGGTGCCGCCCGCGCCCCGTTGGGGCTGTCCCCGCTGTCCCCCGCCCGCCACCACCCGCCGCGGGAGCTCCTTCCCCCCCCCCCGGTTCGGGACCCCGGGGCGCCGCCCCGGCCCGGCGGCTCCTCCCGGGGCGCCGAGTCCCCCCGCTGCCACCTCCGCCGCCCCCGGCGGGACGGGGGGAGCCCGGGGGGTCGCACGCCGTGTGCCGGGCAGGGGCGGTGGGGCTCACGCTGCCGCGTCCCCCGGCGCCTTTGGCCGGGGCAGAAGCAGCCCCCGCCGGCTGCCATCCCCCGGCACCCCCGTGGCGCCCCCGACCCGCACCGGCTCCTGCGGCTCTGCTGCCCGCGGCGTCGCACCTCGGCCCCCGCCCACCGCCGCCTGCGCCACAGGGGCCGCGTCCGCACGTGGCCGCGTTCCCGCGCCGCAGCCGGCTCTCATGGTGGCGGTTACCCCAGGATGGCGCGGGAGGTGGGAGAGCCGGGACGGTGCTGCCGCCGCGCTTCAGCCCTTGGTGTCTTTTTATTTTCCAGCAGGTGCCAGAGCGACGCGTGGCAGCTCCATGCCCTCCCGTCCCGGCGCCTGAGCCCGGCAGCGACCCTCGGCAGGTGAGGAACATGGCGCTGGGGAGTGGGCCCGGCGTGTGCGACACCGTCAGCCGGCTGGCACAGCCATCCCGCACCCACCGGCCCCCTCCGAGCGGAGGGACCATCCCGCGGCTCAGCCCCATCCCGGCATGGCCCTGAGCCGAGGGGTTCGCGCCCGCCCGGCATGGTGCTTGCCGGGAGCCGCCATGTGCCGTGCCGGGTGGCGAGCGGTGCTGCCCGCTTGCGAAACGCTGCCAGGGGTTGAGCAACGCCGGGCACCGGTCCAGCCCCGCTGCTCTCCCACTCGTGTGCTGGCGTGGGCTCCCACGGCCCCGTGGTGGGGACCCGACTCCGGTCCCCATGGCGCAGGGGGGCAGCCGGTCCTGGGGGGGACACGGCACCCGTGGCCTCCCCTGAGCCGCTTGGCGCAGGCAGAGCCGGCACCGGGGGGCTGCCCCACGCCTCTCCTGCCGGAGAGACCCCCGTGGTCTCTGGTCCGGTGTCGGGAGGCAGGATTGCACGGCGGGAGCTTGTGCCGGTGGCTCGGCGGTGTTCTGCGGGGAGGGGTCTGTCCCCTGTTCCCCCCCCCGCTGCCGGCACGGGCTGCGGGGTCCCGCGGGGGGATCAGCCCCCGCTGTGCGGTGCCCTTCGGGGTCGCTGCGCGGCTTCAAGCGGCTGCCGGCAGCGCGGGCTTCCATCGCCCGAACGACCCTGCTGGCACCGGCGCCCGCGCCTCCCCGCCGCCTCCGGGACCCGGGGACGGGGGGGGTCGGGGGGGGGCCACCGGCCGGGAGCAGGGCTGGCCACGAGCCCGGGCAGGGGCTGTGCCGGGGGGGCTCAGCCCCACGATGCCGCGGGGAGGATTCGGGCTGCCCCCCCCCCCGCTATGCTGCCACGTCCCCTCCCAAGGGACGCTGCTGGCGGTGGGCTCGGGGCTCCTTGAGGCGGCCAGGGACGTTGCCGGGGACGGGGGCGGTAGGAGCGTCCCCCATCCCGTCCGTAGGACGGGATGGGGGACGCTCCTGCCGCCCCCGCCCCCGGCAACGTCCCAGGGATGGGGGGGGTCTGGCTGCTGTCCCCGGCACGGCTCCCACGAGCGCAGCGCTGTCATTAGAGGGGACCGTGTGGCCGCAGGGACCGGGCCGGCTGCCCGAGGATGCCGCGCTGGGGCTGATTTTGGGAAGGCGGGGGGGGGGGGGGGGACGGACACAGGGCAGGCTGCACTCTCTGCCCCGCGCCCGGCGCGTCCCCTCGGGTGGGCGCAGGTCCCGCCCGCGCTCCCGGGGCTGTGGGGTTATGTGCGCGTCCCCCCCGCCCCGGGGACGGCCGGAGCGCGGCCCCTCCGCTGGCACCGCCGGCGTTCGCCGCTGGCTGCCCCCGGGCGCAGCGGGAGCCGCGGCGCAGAGGTGGGGCTGCCCGAGGAGCCGTTCCGGGACTTGGCACGGCCGCTCTGTTTGGATAAAGTGGCCTGGTGCAGGCTTGCCGAAACAAAGACTCGCGCTGCCGCCGCCGCTGCTGAATTTTTTTTTTTTTTTTTCTGTTGTGTTTTTTTTTTTTTTTTTTTTTTTCCCCTCTCTCCCCCCCCCCTCTCCTTTCGCCCCGGTATAAAAGCTCCCGGCGGCGGCCGGCGCTCGGCAGCTCGCCGTGTGCCGGGGCAGAAGGCGGCTCGCCCGCTGCTTCGGCCCCGCGAGGGCCCCGCTCCGTCTCCCGCGGGGCCAGGTCCCGTCCCGGGGCCAGGTCCCGTCCCGGGGCCGCCCGCCGGCTTGGCAGGCGCCCGGCAGCCTCCGCGGGAAGCCGGCGGCAGCGGGAGCGCGGCCGGAGCCGCAGCCTTGCCGGGCCGGCGGGCCATGGGGTGAGTGGGGCAGAACCGCGGTGCCGGTGGCGGTGGCGGTGGGGGACAGGGAGCGGGACGGCCGGGCTCACGCCTCCCCGGTGCAGCCGCGGACGGGCGGGGGGGTGTACGGCCCCCGGCCCCGCCGCGGGTGACGGTGTGGAGGGCCGCGCCAAGGGGTCGGTGCCGGTGCGTGTGCCGCGGCACACGGAGCCCGGCGGGGGGTCCGGGGGGGGTCGCTTTGCCCGCCTCTCCCCATGGCTGGGCTGGGGACAGCAGTGGGGACCTCTCATGGGGGGGCGGTGCCGCCTGGGGGGTCCCGGCGTCGCCAGGGCTGGGCTGAGGGGGCCGTGGCGGGGGGTGGCACCGCGGCGGGAGGGGGCACATGGCATCCCGCGGGGCACGGGGGGCAGCCCCTGCCCGCGGCACCGGTGCCTGCCCTGCCCGCCGACCCCCTCCCCGGTGCCGGTGCCGGTCCCCGGGCGCGGCGGTGGCACCGGCGTGGGTGTGGGCGCGGAGCCGCGCAGCGCCGTGATTCATCCCCCGGATCCGGCGGTTTCGAGGTCGCGGGGCGGGGGGTGCGCGGGGAGGGGGGGAGGATATTTTTGGTGGCGGCTTCTAAAGTTGCAGTGTGGAGAAAACCTCTGCCGGGGCGGGAGCCGCGCCGCGGGCGGCGGTGTCCCGGCCCTGCTCCGTGCCCGGTGCCCGCTGCGGCCATGGGGGCGGCGGGATCGCCCGGGGTGGCCCGGGGCAGGCAGGTGAGCCGGGCAGGGGGCAGCCGGGGGGGCTGGCACGGGGCTCCCCGGCTGTGCGGGGCTGGCTGCACCCCCGTTTTCGGTGGCCACCGGCTGTGGGGTGCGGGTGCTGCCCGGGCTGCTGGGGGGGTCTCCTGCGCTCGGGTCCCCGGGGGTGGGCAGGGGAGCTGGGGCGCCGCCGGGGCCCCCCATGGCGCTGCCCTCCGTTTGGGGGTGCGGGGAGCTGGGGGTGCTGCCCTGCCCGTGCAGGTGGGAGGCCGGCGCACAGCCACCGTGGGTGCCGGCGGTGCGTGCCGGAGCTGCCGGCGGTGCGGCAGAGCCTGGGCACTGTCGGGGTGTGGACGCAGCTCAGCCTCGGGGTGCTGCCCGTGGGGGAGCGGGTGATGGTGCGGCCCCGGCGGCAGTGCCGGTGCTGGGGGGGGCTCTGCCGGGGACGGCTGGTGGCTCCCACAGCTGGGACTGGAGTGCCCCAAGGAGCAGCGGGGTGAGTGCGGCTGTGCCACTTCATCCTCCCCGTCCCACTGGCATGCGCCGGGCTGTGCCCGAGGAAGCCGTCCCGGCGGCACCGCGGGGTGTGGGCAGTCCGTGCCACGGTGAGGGTCTGCACAGGCAGCGGGACGGCGTGGCACACGGGGACGGGGCTCTGCTCCCCTCTGCGGCGTGGGTTTGGGGGCCCGGCTGTGGCCGAGGAGCCATGGCAGGATGGGGGTCAGGTCTGGGGGCACAGAGCCCCCCGGGGCAGCCGTCGCCATCCCTGGGCTGGGCTGCGTGGCCAAGGCCCCCACTCCCCCCTTGCCGGGGCACAGCCTCACCGTGTCATACCGGCTGGGGAGCACGGGGCGCGTCTGCTCGGCGCGATGGGCACAGCCTGACCTGTGCCAGGCTCGGCCTGCCGCAATTTTCCCTGGAAATTGGGCAGAAGGAGTTGCTGGGGGGTGGCTGCCAGCGGGAAGACGGCAAGGGGCACGGTGTGTTTGCGGTCACCGCGGTGTCAGCACAGGGGACGCCGGGGTTGTACATGTGGCTCCTGTTCCTGACCAGACCTGGCAAGGCGGTCACCGTCGGCGTCACCTCCAGCCGTGGGCACAAGCGTGCATGGCACGTGTGTGTGTGTGTGCGCTGATCCCGTGCTGGGGACCTTCTCCCAGCGCTGCCGCTGCCGGCCAGTCCCCCGCCGGGGTGACAGGGTGTGAGGAGGCACAGTGCCGGCGGTGGCACCGGCACAGGGCAGCGGGCAGTGGGCTCTGGGGTCCCCCCGGGGCTCCCCCGCTCCCCGTCCCCCCTCGAAGGGTTTCTGGTCCGTGCTGCGGGCAGGGATGGATGCCCCGGTGCCGGCCGCAGCAGGGCTGGTGGCGGCGTTGCTTCACTTCCCGCCTTGCTCAACCGCCACCGCGGTGCCGGTGGGTGCCGGCGGTGGGGCCGGGGGTGCGTGGGGTCCGTGGGGCAGCCCCACGGCGCGGGGCGTGGGGCCGGGCTCTCTAATCGCCTCAGCGGATCAGGCGGGCAGGCCGGGGCTGGTCCCAGGAATGTGACTCCGGCACCGGCGGGAGCCGCCGAGCCGGCTCGCGCACAGGCGCTCATCGGAGCCAGCCGGTAATTAGCGGCGCGGCGTTGGCAGCCCGTGGCCGTATCTGCGGACCTGCCCCGCTTATCGGAGCGGCCTGTTCCCTCGCACAAGGGGCCATTGTGCTGCGCCGCCGGCCCGGGGAGGCCGCACGCGGGGCGCGGCATGGCGGGGCTGGCGCTGGTGCTGCCGCGGGCACTGCCACCATCCCGGGCCCGCGTGGCGCAGCCGAAGCACATGGCCCCGATCCTCCTGCCCCACGGCTGGGCCCGGAGCAGGGCCAGGTTGTGGCACCGGTGCCTGGAGCCGGCGGCACGGTGCTGAGTGCCGACACCAGCAGAGCCGCAGTGGCGCACCGCGGCGCATCGGACCCGTCCCCCCATCCCGCGGTGCCAGAGCTCCCTGGGCAGCCGGGCAGGCAGGCGCTGACCCAGCATGGTGCTGGGGTGGCCGTGGGCTCCTCTCTGCAGGGCTGGCACGAGCCGCTGAGCCGTTGCCGGCCGCTGCCCGGCCGTGCCTGCCGGGTGACTCAGCCGCCACCGCGGAAAGCAGAAGTTCCCCCCCCTGGGGTGTCCGTCACCGTTTCCAGCAGGGTCAGGCCACCGGCTCCCGGGTGCCGCGTCTCTCCTGCATGGCTGGGCCTGGCACCGTGCGCTCACTGCCCCAGCACCGTCCTGCCAGCTCCCCGCAGCGGCACTGCCAAAGCCAGGGGCTGGCGGGGCAGGGCACCGGGAGCCCCTACTTTTCGGCAGGGGGCACGCAGGCGGCTGCCCCACGCCGGTGGGAGCGTGGCTCGGCGCTGCTTCCCAGCTCAGCGTTCCCCGAGAACAATCCCAAGTGTGTTCCTGGGGCTCTAATCCCTGCGATTAAACCCAAAAAGCTGCTTAGGGCCGGGAGCGGCGAGCACTTTCCCGCGCCGGAGCCCCGGTGGCACCCACCGGCCGCGGTGGCCCAGTGCCGCCTCCCCGGGGTGGGTGGGATGGGGGCACCGTCCTGCGGGGAGCTCGGCCCAGGCGTGACGCCGGCGGAGACCCCGCGGTGCGTCCAGGACGGCACGAAGGCACTGGCTGTGCCCGGCTGGTCGCTCGACGCCGCTGACCCTCCCCATGGGCTCTGCCCCCCACTCCCGGCAGCTGCTCTCACCAGCACCGGGGAGCCCCGGCACCCCACTTTCCCGTCCCAAATCCTCGGGGCTGTGGGGACGTGGCCGCATGGGACCCCACGGCACCACCCTCAGGTCACCCTGCAAAGGCAGTTTGGGGGTCCCGGCTCCATTTGAGGCGGGGGAAAGGGGGGAGCGGAGGCGCCGTCCCGTCCCCCACCAGTTCCAGCCCAGCTGGGTTGGGCAGGTGCACTGGTGAGACTGGAGCTGTGCCGGATCGGCTCCCTGTGCCGGATCGGCTCCCTGCTTACCCGTGCCGTGGTGGGGGGGGGTTTCAGGCAGCCCCCCCTCAGGCATGGCAGTATGGGGGTGTATGACTTGGGGGAGGGGGGGGGGGGGGCTCCCAGCGTGGAGGCGGAGGGGGGGGGGGAAGTTTCGGCTGCCGGTTGTGGCTTGGCGGGCGCCGCGGGAGAGCGGCGTGGCGGGTGGGATAATCTGCTCGCCTGGAATGTGGATGTGCTGGCTCCGGCCCCGGATGGGGAGCGGGGATTAGGGAGCAGCCAGAGCCGGGGAGCGCCGAACCCAGGAGAAGGTACGAGCCAGTGCTGCGGTCAGGCTCGAGGAGCCGCGGCCTCGGCATCCGCCGAGGCCGCGGCTCCTCGAGCCTGACCGCAGCCACTGTGGGGGACGGTGTGGCAGGAGGGGATGCCGGTGACGGTGACGAGGATGGTGATGGTGAGCCACCCATGTGAGACGCAGTCATCCGTCACCACCCTCCCCGGTCCCCCGCCGTCACGTGGGGCCACTTCCCGCGGCAATAAACCCGGCACGCCGGTGCCGCCGGAGGGGTCAGCCTGGTGGCCGGGGAGCTGCCGAAGGGCAAGTGTGGGGCAAAGGTGGGCAGGTGTGCGGGGGCCGGGATGGAGGCGGTGGGGGTGTCGATCACCGGGTGTCCGGCGCTGCCCCCCGGGGTCTGGCTCCCTGCCGGCACCCCACGGGGCTGGGCGCGTGCCCGAGGTCCTGCCGGGGGGGGGATTCTGGCCCCCGTCCCACTGCTCCGGCTCCGGTCCCCTCCCGGCGTTTGTCTTGGCCCCCGCTCTCCCGCTCCCACCGGCGGCCAAGACAAACCAGCCCCGGAGCCAGCCCTGCCCGTGGCTCTGCCCCGGCTGTGGCGGTGGCACCCGGTGCCTGGTGGATGGGGACAGCCAGCAGCCGCACGGACCCTCGGGGCATCGCCGCAGCCGGGGGGAGCGCCGGCCGTGCCCCTGAGCGCCCCTCTCTGCCCCCAGGTTATGCTGCCCCCACAGCGTCCCCTGAGCCCCCGCGAGAAGGAGAAGGGCTAAGCCGGCCGCGCCGGGGTGCCGCGCCAGCACCATGACCCACTCCCAGGTGTCCTCCGAGATCCACCACATCGTCTCCTCCGCCTTCCAGAGCGTAAGTGCCGGGGCGCGCGCGGCCCCACGGCTGCTGGGGGTGGTGGGGTGTGGGGTGATGGGGCTGCACCCCCTGCCGCTGGCCGGCTGGGCGAGGGGTGCTGCGGCACGGCCTTACCACAGTGCTGCGCCGTGGCCTTGCCACCGTGCCGCGGTGTGGTTCCCCGTCGCCGGGCTGTGGGGTGCCGGCAGAGCAGCGTGGCAGCGGCCCCAGTGCCCGGCCATGGGGCAGGGCTGTGCCCCACAGCAGCCAGCCCGGCGCAGGCTGAGCCGCTCGTGCCGGGGCGGTGGTGCCCTTGAGGCAGGTGCTGCCGGGACGCGTTGGGCCGGGGCCACCGGCTCTGCTGGTGCCGCTCGCCTGCCCCAGCGCGGTGCCAGCGGTGCCCTCGGTGCGGGTTCATGGGGCTGCCCCGGGAGCAGAGTTAATGATTAACCCTTTGCGTGGCGCCGCGCGGTGCCGTTGGGCAAGTCCCCTTCGCCGCGCACGTGACCGGGAATGGGACCTGCGTCCCTTTCCCACGGCTCTGCCACCCATGGAGTTCCTGCTGGGCTCCCCGGTAAGCCGCGGCCTTGCCCGGGCTGCCGCGCTGGTGAACCCCGCATGCCACCGGCACCCGGCCCGCGGCTGAGGCTGGGCCCGGCAGAGCCGTGGGTGTCGCACGGGCGCTGGAGCGTGCCGGGCACGCAGGGCCACAGCGCGTCGCCCTGGGCCGGGCCGTGGGGTTGGGAGCAGCTCAGCCCCACTGACCCCTGGCGGGGCGCCCCGGGCCGCGGCGCACGTGGGGACGCCGGCGCTTGGTCACGCCGTGCCAGGGATGAGGGGGCTTCGGGCGAGGGGCTTCTGCTGCCGTCACGTGGCGGCATCGGTGCCGTGGGTGCGAGGGGACACGCGGGTCTGCCTGTTCCCGGTCACCCCCACCGCGGTACCGCCGGGGTTTGGGGTCACCGCGCGGTGGGGATGGGGTTGGGGCACCGCGGCTCACCCGGGACACGACGCCTGGGCTGGGGGCGAGGGGGGGCTGCGGCACAGCGCCGTGGGGCACCGACGGAGGGTGCCGGGCCGTCCCCGGGGAGGGTGGCAGCCTCCACCGCTGCTGCCCGGGGGGGTCCCGGCAGGGGATGGTGCCCAGGGCGCCCCCGACCCCCCCCACGGCGCCCCCCACCCCCCCCACGGCTGGGCAGCACCGTCCCCCTCCTGCCGGTGCCCCCATCCCCACACCCCCACCCCGGGGGGGTCATCGGGGGTGGCCGGGACGGGGCAGGGACTGTGCTCGGGGGGGGCCATGGCGGGGGAGTGTCACCAGTGCAGCCCCAGTGGGGGGCCCGGGGGGGCTTTACCGGGAGGGGGGGCGGGGGCCATGCGTTACAGGGGGGGGTGACCCGAGCCGACCCGAGCCGTGCAGCACCGGGACGGGGGGGGCCGGGGGTCGGTGCGCTGCGGGGGGGGCCGCAGCCCGGCGGGGGCGTCGGGGCAGTGCCGGGGGGGGTCGGGGCGCTGCGGGGGGGGTCCGGGCAGTGCCGGGGGGGCCGCAGCCCGGCGGAGGGGTCGGGGCAGTGCCGGGGGGGGGTCGGGGCGCTGCGGGGGGGGCCGCAGCCCGGCGGGGGCGCGGCGCGATGCTGCGGGCGCAGTCGGTGCCCTCTGCGGCCGCTGTCACCTTGAGGCGGGCGCGGGGCGGCTCCGTCAATATTTGGCGAGGCCGGAGAAGGAGCCGCCGCCCGCCAACCCCCCCCCGCCGCCCCCCCCGGGGCCCCCCCCCGCCGCCCCCATCCCCGGCCGGGCCGCGCCGCCCCGATAAAGCGCTGCGGGAGCTGCGGCGGGAGCGCGGCTCCGCCATGACTCAGGTACGGCCGCCGGCGGGGACGCGCCCCCACCCCCGGCACCCCCCCCCGCGCCCCCCTCCTCACCCCCCCCCGCACCCTCCCCGCACCCCTCCTGCAGCCCCCACCTCCCCCCTCACCCCCCCCCGCCCCCCCCAGCCCAGCAGCCCCCCCGTCCTTGCGCCCCAACACCCGCAGCCGGGGCGCGCCAGCAGCGCCAGGGTGGGGGCACAGCGCCGGGGGCACCGCCGGTGCGGGGTCTGGGGGACACTGCAGCGGCACAGCGTGGGGGGACACGGGGTGCACGGCACGGGGGGACACGGGGTTTGTGGCACCAGCGCACGGCACGGGGGGACACGGGGTGCACGGCACCAGGGCACAGCACGGGGGGACATAGGGTTTATGGCACCAGCGCATGGCACAGGGGAACACGGGGTGCACGGCACCAGGGAATGGCACGGGGGGACGCAGGGGCGCATGGCACCAGGGCATGGCACGGGGGGGTGCCGGGTCCGGGCTGAGTGGGGAGCACAGCACTGGGGTGCTGCGGCACACCTGGGGGGAGTGTGGCACCAGGGATGCCGGGTCGGGGCTGCACTGGGGATACCGGGGGGTACACGGGGAGAGCGCGGCACTGGGGCACAGCACCGGGGGTGGATACCGGGGGTACACGGGGAGAGCGCGGCACTGGGGCACAGCACCGGGGGTGGATACCGGGGGTACACGGGGAGAGCGCGGCACTGGGGCACAGCACCGGGGGTGGATACCGGGGGTACACGGGGAGAGCGCGGCACTGGGGCACAGCACCGGGGGTGCCGGGTCAGAGCTGCGCTGGGGAGCAGGGCGCCGCGGTGCTGCGGTGCATGCAGGGGGGGGCACGGCACCAGAGCGCAGCGTCGGGGCTGGGGGGTGCGGGGTGCGCTGGGTGCAAATGGCACCGTCGGGCGCCCGGCGCCGGGGTGTTTGGCCCACGGTGTGCCGGCGGGCACGTCCTGTGGGTGTGGGGCCTTCGGGGACCCGCTGCAGGGGGTGTGTGACCAGGGCATGCTGTGGGCCGGCGGCAGTGCCGGCAGTGCCGGTGCCCGCTGAGCCCGCTGCCGTCCCGCAGCCCGAGCAGGAGGCGCTGGGTGCCGGCTCGCCCGCGTTCGGGGAGGAGGAGGAGGAGAAAGACCTGAACAAGGCGCTGGGCGTCGAGCGCTTCGAGGAGATCCTGTGCGACGCGCACCCCCGCAACGCCGAGGAGGCCGGGCGCAGCTACGGCGAGGAGGACTTCGAGTGTGAGTCTGGGGGCCGGGGGCCGGCGGGGGGGCCTGGAACAGCAGGCAGGGTGCCAACCCCGCCCGGTCCCCCCCAGACCACCGCCAGTCGTCCCACCACATCCACCACCCGCTCTCCACCCACCTGCCCCCCGACACCCGCCGCAAGAAGGGGGTGCCAAAAAAGGGCAAGAAGAAGCACCGCTGCGCCTCCGTCCCCGGCGAGACCCCCACCATCGAGGAGGCCGAAGAGGATGAGGACGAGGCGTGCGACACGGAGACGGAGCGGTCGGCGGAGGAGCTCCGGCAGCCCGGCCCACCCGAGGCGGTGCAGGTGAGGGTGGCGCTGGGTGCGGGGGGCAGCGCTGTGCGCCCCCCGGCGCCGGGGGCTCTGGGGGCGGGCGGCGGGGCATGTCCCCAGTGCCAGAGCCGGTGGCACCTGCGGCTTGGGGACATGGCTCCACACAGCCGGTTCCTCCCGTGCCCCCTGTCAGTTCTTCCTGCAGGAGGATGAGGTGACCGACCGGCGGGCGGAGGAGCCGGGGACCCCCGTGGCGCTGCCCGGCTCCCCCCTGGAGCCCCGAGGGTCCACGTCCCCCAGGGAACCCCGGGCAGGCAGGTGAGCGGGGGCCGGGCAGCACCGGGGCCCAACGTGGGGCTTGGATGGGGCTGGGGCTCTCGGGGGCGGGCAGCCTCCTCCGGCCGCCCCGCGGCAGCGCCAGGGGGCAGAGTGGGGGCTCCGCTCTCAGGCGGGCGCTTTTCTCGCAGCCCCGATGTGGAGGAGGGGGGTCCGGTGGAGGGAGCGGCCGCCGCCGAGGCCGGCTCCCCTGGTCGCCCCGTTGCCAAGTCGCAGCCGGGGCACCGCAGCTACAACCTGCACGAGCGGCGGCGCATCGGCAGCATGACGGGCGCGGAGCAGGCCCGGTACCAGAAGATGCCGACAGACGAGTCGGAGGCCCAGACGCTGGCCTCAGCCGACCTGGACTACATGAAAAGTGAGTGGGGGGGCACCCTGTGGGGGCCGCGCTGGCGGCGGCTGTCGGCACAGCACAAGGCGAGCCGTGCGCCGGGGCGAGCGTGGCTGGGGCTGGCAGCTCCAGCAGTGCCGGGTTGGCGCAGGCTCTGGACCTGCTCCAGGGCTATGGCTGCAGGGGACCCCTTCCCGGGGTGCCGGGGATGGGCCGGGCCCGCGTGGAGCGCGGCCAGGAGCCGGTGCCCCGGGTGGCTGGAGCCGCCGGCGGCGGCGGCGGGGGTGGTGGTGGTGGTGATGCCTCCCCTGGGTGCTCACCAGCCCCTGGCGATTTGCAGCTCAGGGACTCCCTGGGTGGCGGGCGATGCTGCCGCCGCAGAGCTCCCCGGGGAACCTGCCCGCGGCAGAGCCCGTGTGCCGATGGCCACGCGCAGCCTTTGGCACGGGGCGCTCGGGTCCCTCTGCTCCGAGCTGTGCCGGGCAGGCTGCCAGCCCGTGGCTCCCGCGTCCCCTGTGCCGGGGCTTGGTGGTCCCCTACGCGCCAGGGCGCAGGGCTGTGAGCTCCCAGGTCACCCACCCGTCCCCATGGCTGTCCTCCCCCATCTCCGGCAGGTCACCGCTTCGAGGACGTGCCGGGGGTGCGCCGGCACCTCGTCCGAAAGAGCGCCAAGGCGCAGGTGGTCCACGTCAGCAAGGACCACAAGGAGCCCAGCACGCGGCACCGCAAGCAGGACCGGCAGCCCCATGAGGTGGGGGTCCCGGCGCCGGGGGGGCGGGCAGGGCTGGGGGTCCCGGTGCGGCACAGCACCGGGGAGCGGCTGGGTGGGTGCGGATGGGGGACTGCCTGCGCACGGCCCCGCTGCCGTGGGGGGTCCCCGCCATTGCGGCCCTGACCCGGCCGTGCCGTCAGGTGTTCGTGGAGCTGAACGAGCTGGTGGTGGACAAGAACCAGGAGCTGCAGTGGAAGGAGACGGCGCGCTGGATCAAGTTTGAGGAGGACGTGGAGGAAGAGACAGACCGCTGGGGCAAACCGCACGTGGCCTCCCTGTCCTTCCGCAGCCTCCTGGAGCTGCGCAAGACCCTGTCCCACGGTAGGGAGGGGGGGGTGGCCCCATGGGGACCGGGCGTGGGGGGGGTCCCTGCCCCGCTCGCCTCAGCCCCCCCTCCCTCGCCCAGGGGCCGTCCTCCTCGACCTGGACCAGAAGACGCTGCCGGGGGTGGCTCACCAGGTGGTGGAGCAGATGGTCATCACCGACCAGATCCGGGCCGAGGACCGCGCCAACGTGCTGCGGGCGCTGCTGCTCAAGCACAGGTGAGCGCGGGGGGCAGCGACCTGCACCCCCCCTTCCGCCGGGCTCTGCTCCCCGCAGCCGTGGGGACAGCGCTGTCCCCGGGGTCACCGGTGTGCAGCGTGCCGGCCGGGATGGCTGTGCTGGGCCGCTGGCCGCTCTCCCACTGGGCTGCCACGGACAGCCCTGGCTTTGTCCCGCAGCCACCCGAGCGACGAGAAGGACTTCTCCTTCCCCCGAAACATCTCGGCCGGCAGCCTGGGCTCCCTGCTCGTGCACCACCACAGCACCAACCACGTGGCCGAGGGCAGTGAGCCGGCTGTCACCGAGCCCCTCATCGCCGGTCACGCCGTGGAGCACGACACGCGGGTCGAGGTGGAGCGGGAGGTGAGATCGGCGGCACCGTCCCCAGCCCTCTGCCCCTGCCTCCCCCCCGGCCTGCTGCCGCTCCTCACCCTCGGGAGGGACCCTGACGCCAGCCCTGCCGCACGCTCTGTCCCCGCAGAGGGAGGTCCTCACCCCCACGCCGCCCGCCGGCATCACGCGCTCCAAGTCCAAGCACGAGCTGAAGCTGCTGGAGAAGATCCCAGACAACGCCGAGGCCACGGTGGTGCTTGTGGGTACGGAGGGGTGGCAGGGGGGGTGGGGGGGCTGGGGACCACGTGCCGGGCTCCCGCGGTGACCCCCTGTGCCCCCCCAGGCTGCGTGGAGTTCCTGGACCAGCCCACCATGGCCTTCGTGCGGCTGCAGGAGGCGGTGGAGCTGGACTCGGTGCTGGAGGTGCCCGTCCCCGTGCGGTTCCTCTTCGTGCTGCTGGGGCCCAGCAGCACCCACATGGACTACCACGAGATTGGGCGCTCCATCTCCACCCTCATGTCCGACAAGGTGGGTGCCGGGGCCCCGCCGGGGCTGTACCCCCGCGGTCGGGCTCGGGGGGGCTCTGACGCCGCCATCGTCCCACCAGCAATTCCACGAGGCCGCCTACCTTGCCGACGACCGCCACGACCTCCTCACCGCCATCAACGAGTTCCTGGACTGCAGCGTGGTGCTGCCGCCCTCCGAGGTGCAGGGCGAGGAGCTGCTGCGCAGCGTCGCCCACTTCCAGCGCGAGATGCTGAAGAAGAGAGAGGAGCAGGAGCGGCGGCTGCTGCTGGAGCCCAAGTCCCCCGAGGAGAAAGGTACCGGGAGGGCGGCAGGGTCCGGGTGGGGGGACACAGCTGGCGGGGTCTCACCGTCCATCCATCCGTCTGTCCGTGGGGCGCAGCGCTGCTGAAGCTGAAGGTGGTGGAGGGCGAGGGCGAGGAGGAGGATGATCCCCTGCGGCGCACGGGACGGCCCTTTGGGGGGCTGATCCGGGACGTGCGGCGGCGGTACCCCAAGTACCTGAGCGACTTTAGGGATGCGCTCAACCCCCAGTGCATTGCAGCCGTCATCTTCATCTACTTTGCCGCGCTGTCACCGGCCATCACCTTCGGAGGGCTGCTGGGTGAGTGCCAGGGGGCACGGCTCTGCCGGCGGGGGCCGGCATGGGGAGCCGCAGCAGGGCGCTGCGGGTGCGGGTGCTGCAGGTGCTGCCCCGTGCGCGCACGGCGAGCGCTGCCTGAGGGCTGTGGTGCCGGGGACGAAGGGCACCGTCCCGCTGGGTGTGCCTGAGCCCGTCCTGCCCGCAGGGGAGAAGACGCAGGACCTGATCGGGGTGTCTGAGCTGATCATCTCCACGTCGCTGCAGGGCGTGCTCTTCTGCCTGCTGGGCGCCCAGCCCCTGCTCATCATCGGCTTCTCGGGGCCCCTGCTCGTCTTCGAGGAGGCTTTCTTCACGGTGAGAGCGGGGCGAGCCCCTGTGGGGGGACATCCTGGACCCGCTGCTCCTGCTGGGGCTCCCCCTGCCCGGGGCTCTGCCACAGCCCCGCGGCCGTCCCTCCTGCTGACACCCCTCTGTCTGTCTGCATCTGTCCGTCTGTCTGCGCGGCACCGGCAGTTCTGCACGTCCAACGAGCTGGAGTACCTGGTGGGGCGCGTCTGGATCGGCTTCTGGCTCATTCTCATCGTGCTGGTCATGGTGGCCTTCGAGGGCAGCTTCCTGGTGCGCTTCGTCTCCCGCTTCACCCAAGAGATCTTTGCCTTCCTCATCTCCCTCATCTTCATCTATGAGACCTTCTCCAAGCTGGCCAAGGTGAGCTGGCGGGGCCGGGGGGGTGCGCGGGGCGGGGGGCAGGCGGGACCGGCCTGAGCACCGCGCTGCTGCAGATCTTCCAGGAGCACCCCCTGCACGGCTGCCTGCGGGCCAACGGCACCGGCGCGGAGGCGGAGGCGTGGAGGAACGCCAGCACGGCGCCGGCCAACGGCACGGCCGGCCGCGCCGAGGCCAAGGTGACGGGGCAGCCCAACACGGCACTGCTCTCGCTGGTGCTCATGGCCGGCACCTTCTTCATCGCCTTCTTCCTGCGCAAGTTCAAGAACAGCCGGTTCTTCCCCGGACGGGTGCGTGGGGCAGGTGGGACGGCGGCGCGGGCCCTGCGTGGGGCGCCGGGGGGGAGCCCAGCTTTGGGGGCAGGGCTGAGCCGTGGCGGGGGGGTGGCGGGCGGTGGGGCTGGGGCCGGGCTGACGCTGCTCTTCCCCCCCTGCCCCAGATCCGGCGGCTCATCGGGGACTTCGGGGTGCCCATTGCCATCCTGGTGATGGTGCTGGTGGACTACGGCATCCAGGACACCTACACACAGGTCAGCACCCAACCACCCACCCTGCCCCGGGCAGGACCCCCCACCCCGCACCCCCCAGTGTGGCCCCGGTGCTGCCCGGCCCCGGTCCCGCTCGCCGGCTGCGGGTCAGCGGCTCCCAGCGTGTGCGGCACCGCCTGTCCTTGCCGCGGCACTCGGCCACCTCCAGCGTCTCGCCTTTCCGCTCCCCTTTGATTCCGGCTGTGGCGGGTCCCTGTGTCGCCGCGGCTCACCCCACGGCACCCCTCGCTCTGGGGGAGCTGCGCGCCGTGGGGCAGCGTGCCCCCCACCCAGCGTTTCTCGCCCCCTCCCCGCAGAAGCTGAGCGTGCCCAGCGGGTTCTCGGTGACGGCCCCGGACAAGCGGGGCTGGGTGATCAACCCCCTGGGCGAGAGGAGCGACTTCCCCGTCTGGATGATGGTGGCCAGCGGCCTCCCCGCCGTCCTCGTCTTCATCCTCATCTTCATGGAGACGCAGATCACCACGTGAGCGCAGCGGGGCAGGGCTGCGCGGGGCACGAGTGGGGCGTGGTGTGCCGTGCCGAGCCGTGCCATGCTGTGCCGTACCGTGCAATGCTGAACTGTGCCGTGTCACGGTGAGCTGTGCCAGGCTGAGCCATGCCAAGCTGTGCTGCGCCGCGCCGTGCTAGGCTGAGCCATGCCACGCTGAACTGTGCCGCGCTGTGCCGTGCTGAGCCACGCCAACCCGTGCAGTGCCATGCCGTGCCAGGCTGAGCCATGCAGTGTCAGGCTGAGCTGTGTCAAGCTTTGTAGTGCTGTGCCGTGCCAAGCTTTGCGGTGCCGTGCCGTGCAGTGCCAAGCCCTGCCAAGCCATGCCGACAGTCTGCCCTTGTGCCCAGGCTGATCATCAGCAAGAAGGAGCGGATGCTGCAGAAGGGCTCTGGGTTCCACCTTGACCTCCTGCTCATCGTGGCCATGGGCGGCTTCTTCGCGCTCTTCGGGCTGCCCTGGCTCGCCGCGGCCACGGTGCGCTCCGTCACGCATGCCAACGCCCTCACCGTCATGAGCAAGGCTGTGGCGCCCGGGGACAAGCCCAAGATCCAGGAGGTGAAGGAGCAGCGGGTCACCGGGCTGCTGGTGGCCGTGCTCGTCGGTAGGTCCAGCCCTGCTGGCTGTGGGTCCCCCACTGGCCCTGCTCCGTCCTGGGGGGCCGGGCAGCCGTGGGGAGCAGCGGGGATGGGGGGGTGGCTGGGGTGCCCTGGCCCAATTGGCATGGCTGTCCTGGCCCCCGTAGGCCCCTCGCCAGGCAAGGGGGTGACCGGGCAGGGAGGAGGGGGGCTGTTGTGAGCCCTGGCCCCGGCCGGGGTGCCAGGTGCCCCCTCCCCGGGCACCGCGGGTGACCCCGCTCTGGCGCAGGCCTGTCCATCGTCATCGGGGACCTGCTGCGCCAGATCCCGCTGGCCGTCCTCTTCGGGATCTTCCTCTACATGGGCGTCACCTCCCTCAACGGCATCCAGTTCTACGAGCGCCTGCAGCTGCTGCTGATGCCCCCCAAGCACCACCCCGACGTCACCTACGTCAAAAAGGTCGGGGGGGGGGCCCTGGGATGGGACCTTCATCTGGGGCACCCCTGGGCTGGGGACACCGGGGTGTCTGTGGGACGGACTCTGGCAAAGCCTCGTTGAGGGGGTGGCGGGGATGGACGGGGGGGGGGTGACGGTCCCGGCAGCGCTGCGGGGGCTGTGTCCCGGGCTGGGGGTGCCGCGGGGTGCGGGGAGGGATGGGGACGCGGGGGGGGGGGGGGTCCGGCACACTGATGCCCATCCCCATGCAGGTTCGCACGCTGCGCATGCACCTCTTCACCGGGCTGCAGCTGGCGTGCCTGGCCGTGCTCTGGGCCGTCATGTCCACGGTGGCCTCCCTGGCCTTCCCCTTCATCCTCATCCTCACGGTGCCACTCCGCATGTGCCTGCTCAGCCGCATCTTCACCGACCGCGAGATGAAGTGTGTAAGTACCGGCGCGGCGTCCCCTCCTCCCGGTGGGGGCCGGGCCCGGGGGCCGTGGCGGGGGGGGCGCCCCTCGCTGCGGCTCAGCGCCCCGTCTCCCCCCAGCTGGACGCGGATGAGGCCGAGCCCATCTTCGACGAGCGGGAAGGTGTGGACGAGTACAACGAAATGCCGATGCCGGTGTGACCGCGCGCCAGCCGGCGAGCCGGGCACGGCCGGGCCCTGTGCCGGGACGGGGGCAGCGGCTGCGCAGCCGTGCCCAGCCGGGGACGGGCACCCCGCGCTCCCCGTGCCTTCAGCGGGGACACACACCTGCCAAAGAGATGCCGACCCACAGCCTCGCCCCACTGGGGACCCCCCCGCCCCCCGCCATGTGGCACAGCGCCATGCCGTGCCTTTGGACCCTTCGGGCACGTCCTGACCACGCCATGGGGCAGAGCCCCCCCCAGCAGAGCTGCAGGGCCCTGGGCCCCCCCGGACCATCAGGCGTTTCCCAAATCCCACCGTGGGTTATTTAACAGAGTAATTTAAACGGCAATAAACAGCTTTGCAGGGGGCTGAGGGTGCTGGGGGGGGTGAGCCCCGTGCCCCCCTGCAGGCAGCAGCCCCCCGGGCACGCCGCAGTGCCCTGTGCCATGCGGTGCCGGGGCTGGGGGGACGATGGGGGGGTCGCCTTGTGCCAGGCGCAGCCCGGGCAGGGGCTGTGGGGCGGTCGCTGCCTTCTACTAATAAACACAATGAACTTTGCACACTTTTCACCAGTTTTATTGTAAAGTTAACCCCCATTCCCCAGCACCCCCCCCTCCCGGCTCGGGGGGCACCCCCTGTGCAAACAGCCACGGCCCCTGCCCGAGCCGGGCTCTGCCGCAGCCCCCACCCCAGAGCCCGCGGGACCCCGTGGGGGGGCCAGGCCCAGCCCTCCCTCCCCGCAGCGGCGTCGGGGGGCACAGGGACACCCCCACACCCCCTATCCCCAGTGCCGCCAGGAAGCCCGGCAGCAGTGACCTTTGCAGACAGGGCGGGGGGCGGCGAGGGATCCCCCCTCCCCAGCAGCATCGACCCCCACACCCCCCCAACGCACCAGTCAATTCACACCCCTTCCCCCCCCGGCAATAAATATCTCACGCTACCCCAGCCCCACACCGAGGAGCAGTGTGCCCGTGGCCCCGTGTGCCCCCCGGCCTGGGGCAGCTCTGTCCCCCACCCCCGGGGAAGGGGGCTGGCAGCACCCGCCTGCGCCCCCCCCGCGCTGCGCCCCCCCGCCGGGGCCCGGGGGGGGTCCGTCCCTCAGAAGCGCAGCTCCCTCAGCTTCTGCCGCAGGTAGTGCTTGGCCTCCTCGATGCCACTCACCTTCTCCAGCTCCGTGTAGGGCAGCTGCAAGGGACCGGGGAGAAACCGTGAGAGCAGCCCCACCGTCACCACCAACCGCCCCCGCCGCCCCCCGAGACCGCCCAGGGCAGCCCGCCACGGCAGCAGAGGGAAGGAATGGGACCGGGGCCGCTTTCCGAGGGGGACGAGGACAGTGCTGTCCCTTCCAAGGGGAGGGAGCAGACGAGCCCCAGCTCGGCGTCCCGCCGACGGCCGGGCCGAGCTCAGCCCCGGGCAAGGCGCAGGAACGGGGCAGCCCCCCCGGGGGGACGAGTCCCCGAGCGCCTGCCCTCCCTGGCTCTGCCCTCCCGCTGCCTCAGCCCCAAACCTGCCTGCCCGCACCCGCTCCGGCGCCTGCGGAGACCCGTGGGGAGCCCCGGCCCCCATGCCCCCCGCGGCCGGGACGATCCGGCACGCACAGGGAAGGCACACAGCGCTGCAGGGCCAGGGGGGCTCGCTCGCCTCACCCCAACCCTGAACCCCAGTCGCCAGCCGGCGGGGAGGGACGGAGAGCGAAGCGTAGCCGCCGTCCCGCGCGGGGCTCCTCCGCTGCCCCTCGGCTGGCAGCCTCCCTCGGGGAGAAAGGGCTGCGGGAGCGAGCCGAGCCCGGGCAACAGCCTCTTCCCCAACGTTTCACACCATTTCAACCACAGTCTGCGAAGGAAAGGCGGCCCCGGGACTAACAAAACTACACACAGCCCTCCCTTTGCCCCAGGAGCGGGTACGGCGCATGGGGGGCAGCGGAGACCCCCCCGGCAAAGCTGGGCTGGGCCTCAGCCTGCGGTGCCAGGAGCGCTCTCTGCGCCCGACAGCAAATACAGCCTGGAGCTAAACACCCCCTCAAACGGCCCCGAGCCCCGGGCAACCCCGCGCCAGAGGCACCCCCGAGGCGGGAGCAGAGCTGGGCCGGGGCACGGTCCCTCCCTGCGGTGACAGTCTGGGGACAAGCCGGGGGCACTTTTCTGAAAACACCCATTCACAGTTCAAGTAGTGACAGCCCCGGCCCCAGGCGCCACCGGCGGCTGTGCGGCCGTCCCGCAGTCGGCTGGCACCACCAGGGTTGGGGAAACAGCGGAAACCTGCACTGCCGCAGCCCCGCAGGGACGAGAACAGGAGACTCCAGCTGCCACACCGCTAGCGGGGATGGGGGAACCAAAACCCGCTGGGGGGCTGGAAGCTGGTGCGGCACAGCAGAAAGCACCACCGGCGCCGACAGAGGACTGGGGGTAACCGTGACCCACGCTTCAGCCCTGCCCGGCAGCACAGGAGGGCTCAAAGCACTGCACTGCGCTCGTGGGGACGGCAGTCCGGCCCTTGGTGTGTTTTGCCGCTCGGGCACAAGAGGATTGCCGCCCCGTGGCTCCTGGGAGCGGGGACGTACGCAAAGGCTCTCCCGGGGCTGCGGGCCCTGCTGAGAGGCAGCGACGCGGGCTGGGGCTGCGCAGGGACCCTCAGGTGCCGCCTCCATCCCTCGGGGCTGAGCAGAGGAGCTCTGCACCGCAGCCTGCTCCGAGAGCCGGGGCCTGGGACACGGCAGGGGGGCAGGCGTCCCCCTCAGCGGGGCAGTGACCCACCGCTGGGCTCTGTGCCGCTAGCCTGGCCCTCCACCGTCCACAGACACCAGGAGAGCCGAGCCCCGGAGGCGCTGCGCTGGGGAAGAGCCCTCCTCGCTGCAGGGCTGGAGCCCGGCCCCGGAGGAGCCCGCGGGCAGCCGGGCCTGCGGCAGAGCTGTGGCTCAGGAAGCGCTCCATGCCTGGCAGCGGGTGGTCTACTATACCAGAAGCATCCAAGGCCGCTTGGAGAGGCCGCTGCCATCCCTCAGGAGCTGCGGAGCGTGACACATAGGAGTTTGCCTGCAAAGGAGGAAGCTTTTTCTCACCAGCTCGTTGAGAAACAGGGCTAATAGTCGGCATGACGAAGGGATAGGGTGGGAAAACCTGGTAGAGATGACACGGGGACTCCGTGGAAAGGCTGGAACCTGACACGGGTGCTACACAGAGCCCAGAGCCTGTTTGCGACCGTCACAGATGAGCAGGTGGGACGGGACAGACGGACAAGCTGCACGCTGCCCCCAGGCCAGCGAAGAGGCTGCAGCCAGGCACCGCGCTCGGACAGTCCCCCGCGGGCCAGGGGGAAGGGGTACTAACGTCGCCTGGGAGAAAGAACCAAGTCCTCCGGCTGCAGTGGGGCTGAATCAAAGGTTTCTGGCAGCTCCTTCCAGCTGCTTCAGCTCCTTTCCTCACTGCCCGGCTCCGCGGGGTCTGCCTCCCCAGCGGGCTCGTCCTTCTGACGCCACGGAAGGATCAGCAGCACAGAAAGCTCCTTCGAGCAAACCGGCTGGGCGCGAGGGCTGCCAGAGCCAGACAGGGCTTGTGGGAATAGCAGATGCGGCCCTTATTCGGGGCAGGATCCTGGGAAGGACGGAGCGTGTCCTTTCCTAGAAGCTTCTGCGGGAGAAGAGCTGGCTGTCAATACAAGGTCAGGACCGCCGGGGGAAGGAACATCTCCCTCGGAAAGGGCTGAGAGGCAGCAGACCGGCGGGCAGAGCAGCCTGAGGGAGGTGACCCCGCACCAGCACTCCCACCGCCCGCCAGGAGGGTGGACGCACCGCGCAGGTCCAACCGCAGGACGAGGCAAGGACGGGTGTGGGTACGAGACCTGGCAATGGCCACCGCGGGCAGCCCCTGCGCGCTGTGCCACGGAGGGAGCGGGCTCTCTCGGGAGGAAGCCCCGTTGAGAGGCGCTGACAAACCCACACCTGCTGCTGGTCCCAGACCAACGGCATCCCAGGAGGACGCGGCCCTGGCACCGCCGCACAGACATACCCAGACAGCTTAGCGGCGTGCCAGACACGACAGGCAGCCCAGCGCCCACCGAGCAGGCACACGGCGACGCAAGAGCCAACAAGAGAAGGCCTTAAATTAAATATAAGGAGGGCTGAACTGCCAGGCTCAAAGAGCTGCGAACAGAGGCACCGCGTCCAGCTGGCCTGAGCCACCAGCCGCGGGCCCCGGGAGCCAGTCTGCGGCCAGCTCCGTTCAGTGTCCTCATTAGCGACCTGGCCGATGGGACGGCACGCGCCCGCAGCCAGGCTGCGGACAGTACGGGACGGGCAGGAGGGGCCGACACGCCAGGCGGTTGTGCCGCCCTTCGGAAGGACCCAAAGAGGCCGCAGAAACGGCCCCTGGGCAGGGAAGGGCCCGAGGGCCGAGTCCTGAGCACAGCGAGGAAGCGCCCCACGCACCAGGTGGCGGAGCCGATCCTTCCCTGCCCCCAGCGCTGGCGAGACAGCTGGAGCGTCCGTGGGCACACCGGAGCAACCCAGTGCGGGGCCATAACGATGATTATGGGACTACAGCACGTGATACGCGAGAAGAGGCTGGCAGAGCTGGAGAAGAAAAGGATCGGGGCATCTTATCTATGTGCACAAATACCCGATGGGAGGTTGTAAAGAAGACAGAGCAGACTCAGCCATGCCCAGTGACAGGGAGTGAGGCAAGGGCAGAAACCTAAAATACTGGAAATCGCATTTAAACTTAAGAAAAAGCTATGCATGCACACACACACACACACCCCAAACATAAGAAAAACCTCTTTTCCCATGAGGGTAAAGCAGCCCCGGCCTTGAGCCTGGAAGAGGTTATCCAGAAAGCAATCTGCCTCCGAGACGTTCAAAACTCGACTGGACACGGTACCGAGCAACCCGCTCCAGGTGAGCAGGGGTTCATCTCGAGGCCCCCGCCAACCTCAACTATTCTGCGATTCTGTAAAGGCGTCAGAAGAAGAGGAAATAAACCTCAAACGAGAAGAGGAAGAACAACCACGGAGTCGCAAGGCAGCTTCAACTCAGGAAGAAGCTGAACTGCCTGAGGTTCTTCGTCTTAAAGGGGTGGCCAAAGGGAAGACGCCTCTGGAACCACAGACCGCAGAGCTGCTCTTCGCTCCCTCACGGTACCGGCCCTGGCAGCACCACGTCGGCCGACGAGACAGCAGGTTAAACCAAACAGAACGTGCTGCAGGTAGCACCGCCTGGAGCTTGCTGGCGCCGCACACTCCAAGAGGACTAAAATGCCCACGGAGAAGAGGTCCATCGGAGTGGTTAAACACAGCTGCCCAGACCCACGCTCCAGTGCAGGAGTCCCTGCACAACCCGTGCCATACACGATCCACTCCCGGCTCCTGTTCTAACGATCTGCCACCGCCTGCTGCTGGAGAGGGAAGAGGGGATGGGGGCAGAGCGCGGGCTCTCGGGCACCCCAGGGGAGCTAACTGCACTGGTGGCTGCACGACGATGGGGCACGCTGAGCGGAGCGGAACAGCTCCGGCGGCCTCAGCCACGCGTGTCCTGACACCGCACGCGGCCCCACAGAGCCCCCGGCCCCGCGCGCACTGGGAGCGGGAGCACGCTCTCCTCGCCTGCACCCCTGCCCATGCCGCCTTGCTGCTCTGCAGCCTCAGCCTCCCGCAGCAGCCCTGGCCCGCACCAGGGGCACAGACCCGCGCGGTAATGGTTACCAGAGCCGGTTTGAGACGGGGCACGGACCCCCAGCTGGGCCAAGCACAGGGGGAGCTCAGTCCCTGGCTGCCGCGGGTGTGCTGGGCGCAGGGTGCGCAGGCAGGGGCAGCCCTCGGCTCTCGGACACGGCGGCACAAAGCTGGGAGCGGAGGCAGCTGTGCCAAGCACCCTCCTCAGCCGAGGGCATCCCGGAGCCCAGACACGCAGCGAGAGCCTGCGGCACCGGCCGGGAGCCCCGGTGGCAGGCACTGGGGAGCCCTCCAAAGCTGGGCGACAAAGCTCCTCGGCCCCACTGCTGTCGGGGACACGGCCGGCCCCGGGCAGCCCGTCCCGAGCTCCAGCACACGGGAGACGCAGGGTGCGCTGCACAGGGGAGCCGGGCCTGCTCCACTGCTCTGCAATTTGGGATCGCCAAGGAAATACCGCAACTCGAGTCACAGGACTGCCAAAGCTATGCATAAACAAAGGGCTTCTGAACTATGTACGTTGCAAATTATGAAATTAGGAGGAGCTCCGGGTTGGCACGCCGCGCTGCCAGCAGCAGGGGAGGTAAGAAGCTTTAAGAAACAGTTATGGGACTGCTTGGTAGATCTACGACTGTAATTCAGGTGACCTCTGAAGTGGAGAAGTAAACAGGGATAAGAGGCCTGCATTTCTGAGTTGTTTTCCTCAGAAAGATCTATCCTCAAGCTAAAAATCACCCCACAAATAGTCTTGTAGAAGTTGCACACCTTAAAACAACACCTGAAGTTTCCAAAGAAATCTGAAGACAATTGCGGAGGCGGCGGTGAAGCCTCGAGGGCTTCTCCCTTCGCAGCTCTCACCACAGACCAGCCAGAGGCCGCGACCGAAGAGGCCAGGGCTCCAAAATAGGCACCGAGGGGAGCTTCGCCTCGCCTCCACCCACCGCGGCGAGCGGCACGCTGCGGAACCGACAGCCAGGAGCACAGCAAAGCGTATCAGGCCGAGCTGTGTCCCCACTTGATTTCCATCGGCCCCCGCAGCCAACACCGCGACTGCCGACACGTCTGCCGGGCGCGGGCTGAGCCAGCTCCCCCTTCTCCCCTCCCTGCCCAGCGCGCGGGTCCGGTCCCGGCTCCCGGCGGCAGGACGGATTCCTGCAGGACCCGTGGAGACGGAGGGGCCGTCCCCTCGCCCGTGCTCCCCACCAGGGCACCGGGGCTGCTATGGTGTGCCAGCCGCCCGGAAAAACTCCTGGGGTGGGGTGGGGTGGCAAAAAGGAGCCGTGAGGATGAGTCACTGCTTCCTCTCACAAGCAGCAAGTGTGGAAGGACGGCTCCCATGGGAGTGTTTACAGTGGGGATGCCAGCTCTCCCGCCTGCAGCGCATCCCGCGGCACCGCCACGGGCCGTTTCTGCCCGGGGGAGGAGGGGAAGGGAAGAAGGGAGCAGCCCCCGCTTACCTGAACCAGACAGTAGCCCAGCAGTCGCAAGTGCCTGTCCCTCATGGCTCGCGAGCCCACCAGTATGTCGGAGTTCTGGCAGTAGTGCCATTTGTCATTGACCGACAGCACCACCCTGCAGGGGACAGAGTAGGGGGAGGAGGGCAGCGTCACCCCCCGCCGCAGACCCTGCGGGCAGGACGGGCAGCAGCATCACCCGTGCCCGGTCCCCAGGGCGGCGGCGGCCGAACGGCAGTGCCCCCCTCCCCGCGCCCAGCTGGTGGCAGGGGCAGCCGCACCGGGTGAGGACGGCGGGGACGGGGTCTCTGCCGCTGCGCACCCAACGGCGCAGGCAGAAGGGGGCCGGGGCGGAGGGCCCGGGAGGGCAGGAGCCGAAGCCAGCGCTGGCCCAGGCCCGGGGCGGCTGTCCTGCCGGCAGGGAGTGGGGACACGGACTGTCTCTGCTCGGTACCTCTGAATCTCTTCGGCTCCCTGCGGCGCATCGCCGGGCCCTCGCTTGGGGCTGGGCCGGCATGGAGAGGGCGGAGGGCAGGCATCCTCACTGGGTGGTGGGCTCCTTTCCTCCGGTTCCTCCTGCGCCTGCTCCCCCTGGAAGCAGTTGTGATCGTGCCCGGGGCAGGCGGCCGTAGCCTCCTCCTCCTCCTCCAGAATCTTGCCGATGGGGAACTGGAAGAGGGTGGCTGCGGAGGTGCCCCTGGGGGAGCAGTCAGGGGTGCCGGCCGGCTGCACGGAGAGGCACTCGGAAGGGCTGCTTAACGTGGAGCTGCCCTGGCTCTCCAGGGAAGACTCTTTGCTCAGGCCGCAGTAATAGTCCGAGGGGGGCTGGTAGCAGGGGCCCCCCGGGGCAGGGCAAAGCGCGGGCAGGAACCGCCCGGCCAGGCTGTTCTCCCGGGAGCCCAGGGGGCTGCTTGGCGTCTCTGGAGCAAACGGGGCAAAGTCCTGCAAGTCCGAGGTGAGGGCCAGGACGCTCGAGCGCAAGGAAATAGCGGCAGGGGACGTTGTAGTGTGGGCAGAGGGAGCCTTGGAAGCCGCAGGGACACGGGAGAAAGGCAGCACAGTGCCTGAGCGGTTAATCCACAGCAGGAAGTCTGCGGAGAGAGAACAGGGATCAGTGCCGGGCCCGGAGACCCCCCTACTGATGGGACATGGGCTCGGGGACCCTGTGTGCCTCAGGGTGGGAGACTGTGCCAGCCAGCCCAGCAGACAGGAGCGCAGAGGGAAGCCCCTGCTGCACTGGCCCAGCTGAGCCCTCCTGCGGCGGGGGCGGCTCAGAGAGCTTCGTCCCAAAGCAACAGGGGAAGGCGGCGGCAAAGCAGCCAAATCTAGCTCCGCTCTGAATAGCCTCCCACCCTCAGGCCTGCCCGGAGCATCCAGGCAGCCGCAGGGCTTCTGTGGCACCCGCAGCCCCCCAGAGCCCCACTGCCAGCGCCCTCCCCAGAGCCCTGCCCCGAAGCAGGCGCCCAGCCCGGCTACCTGTGCAGTATCCCGGGGGCAGCACCTCGTCCTGCCGATAGCACTCCTCTCCCACCAGCTGCCGCAGGGCCTCGGCCACCAGCCCCTTGTAACTGAGGGGAAGAGAAGAGTCAGAGGACTCACTAGGGAGGGCCCCCAGCCCGCCCCCTCGAGCACTGCCCACCCGCACTCTCCCTCCGAGCACATCTGCCCAGAGACGTGAAGGCCCCTGGGGGCCAGCAATAAGGAGAGGCTTTAGCTTTGGGCTCTGCTGTTCATGGGCAAGGAGGGAACACGCTTCAGCTCATTCAGCAGAAAAGCTCCTCCCAGTATCCCCACACCGACAGCACATTATTCTTCACCGAAAGGGCCATCGGGCACTGGCACAGGCTGCCCAGGGAGGTGGTTGAGTCACCATCCCTGGAGGTATTTAAAAGACACGTATACGTGGCACTTGGGGACAAGGTTTAGCAGTAGGCTTGGCAGTGTCAGGTTTGCGGTTGGACCTGATGATCTTAAAGGTCTTTTCCAACCGAAGTAATTCTATATTGCTCCTCTACGGGCTTCAGAGCTCACACATGGGCCTCTATCCTGGCACCCTCCTCAGCTGTGACCCTGCCAGAACATCACCCTTGTGCGTCCCAAGCGACGCCACACCACCCATCTGCAGTGGTGGCCACCCGCACTCCCCCGCCACGCTCTCCCCTGCCAGGGCAGCCCTCCTGTCCCCTCCCCAGCACACCGTCTGTCCCCACCACTGACCTGTACTTTCTGTTGGCCTCGTCGGCCGTCAGGGCGTGCTCGAACATGAGGACGCGGTAGCGCGGGTCGAGGCGCGGGCCGCTGTAATCGCGGAACTCCAGCTCCACCGCCGCGTCCAGCAGCGAGAGGTAGCGGCGCACAATCAGCGCGTAGGGGCTGCCTGCGGGGAGAGGACGGCCGGCTAGACGCCGCCTGGGAGCCCCTCCTCGCCCAGGCACGCTCCTGACCAGCGAGGCGCTCCTGCGCTCCCAGGGGGTCTGTTCAGCCCAACGCTTTCACAATCCCCCTCCACCCCAGCCCCGAGCTGCAACGGCTGGGTTTACCCCGGAAAGGGCCCGACATACTCATAACATTGGTGATGAAGGCTGGGGAGAAGACTTGGTGCAGGACGGTCTGGGGGAAGTGGCTAAGCTGAAACATGGACATGAGGATGTTGACGGTCGCCAGGGGTGAGCTGCCGGCTTTCTGCTCCAGGATGGCCTCCAGCTTGGGGAAGAGCTCGCTGTGGTTGGATGGGCGGTAATTCATGCGGCTGAAGGGAAACACCAGCTTCTGAATCACCTGCAGGCAGGAGGAGAGGGAGTCAGGCCAGTCGTCCATGGGACGAAGGACCGGTCAGGCCCTGGGCAGGATCAGGGCGCATCCCCGTTGGCCCCCGGCGAGGTGCCCCAGCCAGATGGCAGAGAAGGGACACTGTTTCCCCCAGCACCGGGGCAGCCCGGGCATCCCCCGCAGCCTGGGGTGGACACTCACCTTGCTGTCGAGCTGTTCCCCACGCTTCAGGAGGAAGTTTGCGATGGTATCAAGCAGCCGTGGCTCACGCAGCCGGTGCCGGGCCACATACTTGGCAATGAGGGCCATGGTGTAGGGGGTAAGGTTCTCCGCCTTTCTAGGGAGCCACTCTGCACAGAGCAAACCACAGCGGGGTGTCCACAGAGAGGCCTGGCTCTGTCCGAACTGCAGCTCTCCAGAAGCCACTGCAGCCTGGGCAGGAAAGGCAGCGCAGGCAGGTGGGAGATAACCAGACCTGGGCAGCAGAGCCATCTCTCGTGAAACGCAGAAGGCTTCCAAAACCCATCAAGTTATGGGGCTTGTGAGAAGCTGGGGCAGATTCCCATCACGTGCACCCAGAAGGCGCAGCTGGAACGTGCACTGAATGGGGGCCCTTCTGTAGAAACCCCACCGAAATCAACCTGCTGCCAGTCTGGAGGTAAGGCAGGCTCACGGCCCCTGGGCGGGCCAGGCCGGCCAGTCAGTGACAGGGCGGCCACAGGGCAGAGCATCCCCTGCTCCAGCCCCACCGCTGCAGGCCCTGGTGCTCAACAAGGCCCCAGCCGGTGCCGTCACAAACCCCCATGTCCTCTGGGACCAAGAGAGCAGGCTCCGAGGCTGCCAAGTGCACCCTGCACCGGGGAAGAGGCTCACGCCGTGGGCAAGGCTGGGACCCTGCCTGGGCAGACCCTGCCCTCACCTGCCATACTGCGGATGAATCGCTCTTGGCGGTTCTCGTAGAAGAGCTGAGAGCTGAAGATGGCCTCCAGGGCCTTGTTGTTCGCCTCCTGGGCGCACAGAGCCAGCATCTCGTCCAAGAGGGCCAGCTCATGCTCCCGCATGGCACTCACTTGCCCCAGCGTGTGCCTGACGAGGCGCAGGATCTTGCGGTTGTTGATCAGCTGCTGGTCGGAGGCCGGGTGTCCCTGCAGCGCCTGCGCCCGCAGCCGGTAGTAGGAGAGGAGCAGGAAGAGGGTCTGGGGGTGCCGCTCTTTCTCCAGGTGCCGCTCCAAACTGCTGAGGCACGACTCGACCAGGGGGTGAGGGCTGGACGGGTGGAGCCTCATCACGCTGCTGAAGACCATGGAGACGTCCTTCTGGTTGAAGCGGCCCAGGCGGCTGCGGGATTCGTCCTCCAGCACTCGCACCAGCGGCGATTCCCCAGGCAGGCCTGCGACAGGGAAGGGATTAGGGACACCCGGACCCCACCGCGCATCTTCACTAGGCACAACCGTCCTCGTAAGCTCACACGCGGGACTACAGCCAGAGACAGACAGGTCTGCCGTGTCAGTGAGAAAGGGAAAGAGGACCGGTTTGGCAAAGCCTGACCAAAACATCGGTGCATCTGCACCACAGAAAGAGTCACGTGGAGCCATTGGATTATTCCCACCCACTCAACCAAAGTCCTTTAGGCCATCCGCAAAAGCAAGGTTTGTTTCTTAAGTCTCTAACTTCTTAAAGATAAATAATACACCTCACAAAGTACTTTAAAAAAAAGTTTTGGTTGGAAAACAAATAAGACATCAACACATTAACAACATAAAAACTGCCCGTGTATGACAGGAATTAATCTTTTCACATTTCCAACCTTCTCCCATTTTCTAGCTTAGCTTTAGTCTTTCAAACTCGGCTCCTGGGGAAAATACTTTCCTCCAACTCTGGACGTATTATTCAACCATGGAAAGACAAGGGGCCAGGCACACAGTGTGGTTACGAAAAAAGGCAAAGGCCATCCTTCGTGTGTCAGGAGAGATATTTTCAGGAGATGCATGAAGCATTATGCACCGTATGAGGCCCTGGTAGCCCACTGGTCTCCTAAGCCAGCTGACAAGATTTCAATTTTCAAAAGGGCTTTAAAGCAACTAAGGCAGCATGGGGTAAGTTTCTGCGTTTTATCATTAATCAGAAATCAGTCAGAAGGTGGAAAGTGAAGAATTAGTCTGAGCAGTTTCTTTGTTCCTTAAAAAAGGCCTCAAAAAGGCGGGTTAGCACTTTTATTAATGAGCGGGTAAGCGTGGTGAGCAAGGAAGGGCGACTGACGGAGAACAAAGTGTGGGTCAAAACCAGAGCAGGCTGGGGGGAGCCCAGCTGAGGGGAGAGGCGCCTGGCAGCCCAGAGTTCAGTGTCAACAAACACAAGGCGCCGCGAGGACAGAGGGGGGAAGAGCAGAAAACTTCTTCCCTCCCCCCTTCAGCGGGATCTAGAGTTACTGCATCAACCCACGGCCGGGACCGGGCGTCTCCGTACGCGGCTCAGCCAAGGCCTCAGCCCAGCGTGCAGCTGCGGTGGGGAAAAAAAAAAAAAGCAAACAGCATGGCAGGAGACGTGCACGTGGGAGAGAGGAGCGCAGGGCTGGCAGGAGGTGGGGAGGGCAGGCACCTGCTGCTGCAGGCAGCCGCCAGTCATCATCCTCTTCCTCGCAGCAGGAGAATCCGCAGGGCCCTGGCCCAGCGAAGGGGGAGCCCCCCAGGACATGGCCCGCTGGCCGGCGCAAAGGCTGCTGCTGTGCAGGAACCCAAACCGGCTCGAACCTCTTCTCCTGAATATTAAATGCTCAGTGACACGGGCCTCATGGCTGGCAAAGGGTTTAGCCAAAACCTCGCCTCTCACACCTCGCCTCTCAGACATTTGATGATTTTCAGGGATTGGAACAAAACTCAAGGAGTGGTTTATCCCGATCCCACCAGGCAGCACTGGCCACCACTTCGGCTGCTCTTCGGGCCAACGTGCCGGATGCTCCAGCCAGCTGAGCCCCCCTGAGCAGTCAATCCGCCTGACTCTCTTCCTGCTGCGTATCGCAAGCAGAGCCTCCTCCTTCGGAGAGCACGGCTCCATCTGCCACAAAGCCACCATTACCTGTAAATCCACGCACAAGCCCAGATACCGGCTGCAGTTCCGGTACACCCTTCCTCCTTCCACGGCAGCCAGACCAGCAAGTTCTCCTTTCACCTCACAAATGCAAGCACCGACCCGTGTCCCGCTGCCCTGCCTGCCTCCCCCATTTGCTGTGGACAACCCCGCGCAGGCAGACACCGGCAGCCCAGGACACTCACCCAGTGCGGCAGCGGCGTACAGGCAGTTGACAATGCTGAAGTTATCAAACTTGGAGCAGCCGCTGATGATGGCCTGACAGAGAGTCTGAAACTCCGGCTGCTCCAGCATCTGGCTGGGCCCGCGGCTCTCCCCGTTCACCGTGGCCTGGCCCTGCTGCTGCTGCTGTAAGAGCTGGCCCAGCTTGTGCAGAGCGATGGGGTAGTGGCTGGCGGACACCTTGCTGGGGTTCTGCGTGACCCACCGCAGCACTTCCCCCACACTGCGCGAGCGCTCTATCAGACGCTTCATTGTGAAGAAGGTGTCATAACTCATCTTCTCGTGGATGAAGTTCCAGCTCTTCCTCTTGCCATGGCCTCGAGTCCTGTAGGCATCCGGGGGGAAGGTGTGCAGCAGCCCATGGCCGTAGGGGTCCAGGGGGAGCAGCACAGCCCGCCCCTTCGCTTTGCCTGCACAGTAGCAGGCGGGATACATCCCGGCCCCGCTCCGGTCACCAGCAGCCAGGCCCTGCAGGACTCCGGGCCGCACGCTCTCCCGGGTCAGAGCACGGAGCCATGGCAGCAGGCGCAGCATGGCGAGGGCAGGGCGGCTCGAGAGGCTTCAGAGAACCGGGAGACCCTGAGGACGAGAGCGGGGTGAGGGGGGCAGTGAGCTCACGCCTCTGGGGCGGCTGGAGCCAGCGAGGGACGCACGGAGCCCAGGCTGGGACCCCCCCAGTGCAGAGGTACCAACCCTACACAGCCGCTGCTCTGAGGTCCCCCCTCCCACGGAGTCCCGCTCAGTACCGGGACATCCCCCCCACCCTGATGGCCCCTGGCCCACATAACACCCTCCCCTCTCCGGGGGCGCCGGTTCGCACACATCCCTGTCTGGTACCGGGACCCCCGGGCGGCCCCGAGCGCTCCTCCCCCGCTACCGGGACTCCCAGGTCGCCCCGATCCTCCCCTCTCCGGTACCAGGACCCCTGGACCAGGCTGGGCCGCACTGGGCCGGCGACACCCAGCCCACCGAGGCCCCATCCCCGAGCTCCCCTATCCCCACCCCTCCCTCCGGCCTAGACGGGTCCCGCAGCGCCCGTCCCGCCCTCCCAGGGTCCCGCCCGGCCCCAGGCCCCCGCCCCGGCCCTACATGGCGCTCGCGGCCGCGCTGGGACCCGCCGCCACCCCGGCCGCTCAGCACCGCCCGGACACCGACTCCGCCATCTTCCCGACAGCCCCGTCGGGCCCAGGGAGGCCGCGGCCCCGCCCCCGGCGCGGCCCACACTTCCGGGGGCGGGGCGGGCCGCGCAGGCTCCGGCAGCGTGCGTAACGGCATATGTAAATAGCCGCTACCTGTCCTCCAATGAGCGAGCGCCTCGCGGAGGGGTGGGGCGGGGCTCCGTCGGCGCAGGCGCGCTGTGGATGGCGTGGCCGGAGGAGAACGTCCCGCCCACCCGCTGGGAAGGCGCCGCCGAAGACACGCCCCCTGCCCCGGAGCCCCGCCCCCGCGGCAGAGCCCCGCCCCTCCCGCCTCCCCGGTGCCCCGGTGGCGCAGCAGAGCCGGAAGGCCGCGGCCCTTCACAGTCCTTTAATTGTCACAGAGCGGCGGGAACACGGCCCCACAACCAGCACCGGGACCCGTACCCCTGCCCTCTACCCCTGCCGTGGGGAGGCAGCCCCAGTGCCAGGGCAGCGCAGGCCCCGTCCCGGGCAGGGCACGGATGGCCCAGGCAGGAGCTCCCGTGCGTGGAGCTGGCTGCGGCGCACAGGAGCGGCGGGTGAACACTCTGTGCAGAGCCGGGGGGGGCACCGGGACCCTCCCCCGAGGTAGCACAGCACTGGCTCTGGCCCCGGTGGTAGCGCTGCCTGGCCCGGGAGCCCCGGGACATAGCTGCTCCCACCCGGACACCGGCTCCCTCGGGCCCACAGCCCCTGGGGGGCACAGTCCGTGGGTGGGGCGGGCAGATGCCACCCGGGACCAAGTTTGTTCTGCGCGTGGCAGCTCCGTCCAGGGCACGGAGCCGTGCTATCTGCGGTACATGGTGAAGGCCACGAAGCTGAAGAGGAGGGTGAGGCCAGCCAGGAAGGTGGTGGCGGTGGCGGTGAAGACGTGCCGGTACTGCAGCTGGAAGTACCAGAGGACGGCCAGCATCAGGACAAAGAGCGGCAGGACGAGGCTGCCCACGTCGAGGGCGGCGTGTGCGGGATCGGCGGAGGCGCGGGGCCCGGCAGGTGCTGGGGCCGGGCTGTGCGGGGAGATGTGGCAGTGCAGGACGCTGTTGTGGGTGAGGTGGAGGGCAGCCAGGCTCTGGGCATCATCACGCAGCAGCTGGCCCTGGTAGATCAGCCGCACTTGCTGCTCCTGCCCGGGGAAATACGCCCTGGGGAGAGGGACAAGGACGTCAGGCTCCTGCCAGGATGTTGTGGCCTCTGACCACCCCCCCAGGAGCAGGTGGCCAATGCACCCCCCCGACCACCCTGCACCCCTGCACCCACGCTTTGCCACCAGCCACCGCCAGTGTGACCAGAAGTGAAGGCATCTGCCATGACGGCCCCACCAGGGATGGGCACAGCCCTCCAGGGATGGAAGGAGCCGCCAGGGAAGCTCAGGAATCCCCCCAGCAGCCAGGGGAAAAGCTGCCTGCCCTGACCTGCCCCTCACCTCTTTAGGGCCCCGACGGTGTCACCGGGATGCACCCGGGCCAGGCGCTCCGTGTCGTTGAGGAACTTCAGCCGCAGCACCATGGTGGGCTCGGCGGAGCCGCCGTCCCCCTCACCGAGGGGAGTCTGTGGGGGTGCCGGGCCAGCCCGGGGCCGCAGCCCCGCCGCCAGCCCGCTCGCCCCATCGGGGGCCGCTCCGTCTGCCGCCGCAGAGGGCGCCTTGTGCTCGACGGGGGTCGGGGCAGCGCTCGGGCCCTCCTCGGGCACTGGGGCGGCGGCGCGGGGCGGCGCGGCGGGCTCGGGGGCGCGGGTGGAGGCCCAGGCCAGCCCCAGCACCACGGCGACCAGCAACAAGGCGAAGAGCACGGTCACCTCATCACCTACGCCCTCGATCAGCGCCATGGCGGCGGCGGCGGCGACAACGGCTACCGACCTCCAGCCATAGAACGAGGGAACTCAGCCCGCCGGGCCACGGGCAACCGGAGCCGCGGCCTGTCCGGGCCCCTCACCTGCCGCCATCGCGCCGCTTCCGCCTCGCCGCAAGGTACGCTGGGCGCTGTAGTCAAGCTCTGCCCATGCGCGGAGGTACGCCCCGCGGGGCACGCCGGGAGTTGTAGTCCCGCCCAAGACGCTGGCCGTGCCTCTGGCACGGCCAGCGTCTTGGGCGGGACTACAACTCCCGGCGTGCCCCGCGCCGGGCTGGTTCTCTCCTTCATCCGCCATTATGGTCCCGACCTGAGGAGACGGCGTGCTGAGGTGCAGATGGGGGAGAGGTTTAGATGAGATACGAGGAAGAAATTCTTGACCGTGAGGGTGGTGAGCCCCTGGCGCAGGCTGCCCCGAGAAGCTGTGGCTGCCCCATCCCTATAGGTGTCCAAGGCCGGGTTGGACGGGGCTGGGAGCACCCTGGGCTGGGGGGGGGTGTCCCTGCCCAGGGCAGGGGCCGGGGTGTGACTGGATGGTCTTTAACGGTCCCTTCCAACCCAAACCCTTCTGTGATGGCTCCATGAAACCCTCCAGATGAAATTTCTCACGCAACTGAAGGAGCGTTAACCTATCAGTTCTGCTTTTTATCATTTAATCAGTATCCTGTTCTCTCCTTTATATATACAAAAGTTGTGAGGGGTGTGGAGCACACGTCTTTTGAGGAGTGGCTGAGGGACCTGGGGGTGCTCAGCCTGGAGAAGAGGAGGCTGAGGGGAGACCTTCTCGCTCTCTACAGCTCCCTGAAAGGAGCGGGCAGCGAGGGGGGGTCGGGCTCTGCTCCCAAGGAACAGGCGATGGGACGAGGGGAAACGGCCTCAGGTTGGGCCAGGGGAGGTTTAGGATGGATATGAGGAAAAATTTCTTCATTGAAAGGATTGTCAAGCCCTGGAAGAGGCTGCCCAGAGCAGTGGTGGAGTCGCCATCCCTGGGGATATTTAAAAGCCGTGTGGCCGTGGTGCTGAGGGATGTGGTTTAGTGGTGGACTTAGCAGTGTTAGGTTAACAGTGGGACTCGATGATCTTAAGGGTCTCTTCCAACTTAGACAATTCGGTGATTCTAAAACAAGGTGAACAATTGGTGAAGGACAGTAAATTCCGCAGGCAGAGCCTGTCACTGGAAGAGCTGTGCTGTGGGGAAGATGAGGTCTCTGGCAGGGAATAATTGGGTTACACAGCGCAGAGGTAACATGGGGGAACGGGAGAAGCTTCTGACTCAAACTGACCGAGTTGCAGTGATTGTCTTGGGGACTGCAATTCCCCAGATGTGTTTAAACCTACCTGCAGGCTTCATGAAGAAGGAAAGTTTGAAAGACAGACAAGAAAATTAGCGTGGAGTAGTTTCTGTCTCCATCATAGCCTTGATATTCAAAGACATTTCAAATGATTTATCCTAAAATCTCTCTTGGCTGAGCTAGTATCTGGTATTAAACCTTAATGCTGGAGACTCGGCTTTTTTGTGTTCCTGAAAATCATTCAAATAATTGTGAATGTGACCAAAAATGATTTGATCAAAATTATCATATTTTTAGGTGGTTCCTGGGGTGGGGTGAGCCAGGCCGCCTGCCTCCAGCCCCCCTTGAAGTCCCGGTTCAGGCCGGTGGCCAGGAGCCCCAGAATCGGGACATGGGGTGGTGCTTCTCTCAGCTGCCTCCTTCAGTCCTGATCTGCATTCTTCATCGCTGTTTCCGGCATATCGTTAGACTGCAGCAATGCAGATTGATGAGATGTGTGATAGGGGAGTCTGCGGCTCCAGGCAGTGTAATTGTCATATTAGCATTAGCAGGAGGCATTGCAAACATAAGATTTATTTTCTGTGTACAGCTGTCTTGCAGAACTCAAGAGCTGAACTCGTCCTGCGATCACAGGGAGCAAAGTCTTTAATGACCTGCAAATAGCACGGAGAGAGCTGAAAAGTGGGGCTGCCAAAGCAGAGCTCTCGCATGCACAGCAGAATTTAAAAATAGGCTGCTGCTGGCGTTCTCGCTTACCCGCCGTTCTTGGAAGCCCACGGGGAGGACGGCTCTCCAGCAGAGGAGAGACGCAGTCCCCTGACGTAACTTGCCGCGGCATCTACGCCGCAGAGCGGAAAGTTGCGGATTCAGTCATTTTACACCAGAGCATCCCCGATCATTGTCTGCATCTCTTCCAGCCCCAGGTCTGCGGTGGGTGCTGGCTCCTCTCTCCTCTCCTCAGAACAGCGAGGTGGCGGGGGCACCGGGCAGACACTGCCTCGCCCGTGCTGCTGCCATCCTGGTGGGACCGAGGAGTCCCTTTGGCTCAGCATCGTCAGCACCTTCAGCGGAGCTCGGCGCCTGTGGGAGTGGAGACATGGGAGAGATGAACGCCTCTGCAGATGAAGATGCTCTTCAGAAGCTCCCACCAACAGCGGGAGGTGTCAGCCCCAGTCAAAGACGTGGAGACGTGTTTTGGGGAAAGCAGTTGGGCCAGAAAAAGAGCTGGAGGGCGGGAGTGTGGGGAGCTGGGGATGCTGAGCTGCAGCGTCTCTAGGCGAGGACGAGCTCTGCATTTACACAGGACTGCAGAGAACCAGGCCCCGAAACACCCCGTCCCCAGCACGAGGGAGGGAGCCGTCTGTGACAAGCGCCCGAGAAGCCACCCCTGCACACCACAGCCCCGTGGCACAGCACTGTCCCTTGCGGGGCAGGGACAAGGAGGGACCCCAGCGTGGCGTGCTGAGGGGCTGGAGGAGACGGACAGCCAGCGGCCAAGCTGGGGTCCCGGCGGCAGGGGTGGGCAGCACCCATGGGTGCCGAGGCTGCTGGGGAGCAGGTCGTGCTGCGCGATCTGCCCGGGGCACTGGGGCTGAGGGCTGGGCAGGGAGGCGCACCCCAGGTTGCCGTGGGGGTGGTGGGTGTGCTGCCCTCTCCCACAGCACGGAGCCGTGAGCATGGCGCAGGGGGCGGAGGCGAGCAGCTGGTGGGGTGGGGAAGAGCTGCCCCTTCCCTCGGTCACGAAGAAAGCGCTGGGCAAATCCTGGGTCCGTGCCGGGGTTTGTCCCGTGGAGGCTCGGGAGAAACAGGGCCTGAGGCTGGGGCCGGGTGGCCGCAGAGGGGACTTCGGTGCTGGCCAGAGACCGGCCCAGGGGGAGGGAGGGAGGAAGCCGGGAGATGGCCAGAGGGGGAGGCTGGCCTGGGTGTCGCTGCCCAAGTTATAACGACTGTTCCCTGAGTTTCTGTTCCCTGATTTGTTTCAGAGCTGCTGCTCACTCCGGCATCCATGCAGTAACCAGCACTTGCACGGAGCAGCACTGCAGACCTGCCCGGCCATGGTCACTGCGGTCATCGCGTGGCCCCGGGCCTGCTGCGGCCACAGAGCCAGTCTGTCCGCAGCCTCTGGTGACCTCAGCCGACGCGGGGTCACTGCTCCAGTGACAGAGAAGGGGCAGAGAGCAGTTAGTACAGAAGTGAGGGAGGACACGCACCGGGACGGGCACTTGCAGCAGGGGGAAGCAGGACCCATGTTATTCCGAGCTGAATAAATCACTAAAGAAAAGGTGAAGCTTTGAGGGCAGCGGAACACCCGCTGAGGAAGGCAAGAACAAACACAGCAAAGAATCAAAATTTATGATTAGCTGGTAGTAAATTACTTAAACAAGCTGCACTTAGCAGGGGGGATGGCCGCAGGTTCTTCTCCAGGACACAAAAGCCCTGGCTGCCGGAGCTCGCGGAGGCACTTCTGACGAACTGTCGTGGGGACGCGCAGGGTCACCGGACCGGAGCAGGGCCGTTCGGCCGGCTGCTGGCCCCCGCCACCTCGGGGCGCTGGGGGCGCCTCAGGGTGCTGCTGCGGCAGCTGAGCAATATCAGCTTTCCTGGTGGGAAGGAAACGTGCCCGTCGGCCAGCTGCACCAGTGCTGTCCCCCTTCGGTGGGTTTTGGTGACCAGGCTGTGGTGACTGGCGCAGTTGGTGATGCTGTCGGAGCTTTATTGACCCGACACCCGCAGGTCCTGCAGGACAAGGAACTGAGGTTTTCTCGCTCCTTGGTTACGGGAGCCAGACGTGCAACACGGCACAAAGCTTAAACGTGGTCTGAAGAGGAAAAGAGAACAAGAGTAACAAATACTGATCAAAGAAATCTCATGATCTTCGTAGTTCCCTTCAATACTCTCAAAAGTTAAGCCCTTCGCGTGGAGGATCGGTGGCGCAGAGTTCAGCCAGACGGAGCGGCAGGGCTTTACAGAGCGGGCTGCGTGTCGCGGTCACCCAGGAGGAGGCAAGCGGAGCCGCGCCGGAGCTGCTGGGAAGTGGGCGTGCAGAGAGGGGGAGCGCGCAGAGCGGAGCGGGTCACGCCCCGGCACACCACGGTTGGAAGAGTCTCTGGGCCCTGGGTGGTGGGAAGGAGTGACTTAAGCTTGGTGCGCACCTCGGGGAGAGTAAAAGGGAGGATTTCAGCAACGATGGTTCAGGTAAAGGCGCAGGTGAAGGCTGCAGTTTTGGGGACACGAGGAGGTGAGGCAAAGCAAGTCGCCAAGGCTGCTGCAGAACTGGAAGAGCGGAACCCGGGGATGCAAGAGTGCTGTGTGCAAGGATGCAAAAGAAGCAGCAGATTTAAAAAATACGTATACCGTGTAGGAAGCAGAAACAGGATTTATAACTTCCAGGATGTAGAAAATAAGCCATGTCTGAACAAAATCATTTGAGTGGTTATGACTGTTTGAGTTTAATGCATTTTATCCAGTGGTTAATCACTCTGACCGATAAAATTTTGTGTCTAATTTTCAATGTGGATTTGTCTGGCTTCAGCTTCCAGAGATTGAGTCTTTTTATATCTTTCCTGGCTCGATTAAAGAGCCGTTTAATATTTCCCTATGAAAGTACTTCTACAGTGTAATCAAGTCACCCCTCAATCTTCTTTTGGATAAGCTGAACAGATTGTGCTCTTTAAATCTTCTGCAGTAAGGCACTCGCTCTAGCCCTCACATCACTCTGCGTGGGTCTTTTCAGAGCCTCTTTGATTTTTCAATATTCTTCTAAAATGTTGTTCATATGAAGCGATGCCTGCTTCTAGAGCGCTGCTGCTGCTCCAGCGAGATGCAGAGGTGAGATCACCCCCTGCCATGCCGGGGGCTCCCCGTGCCCCCTGGGGGACCGGCCCGTTCCGCCTTGTGCCGGGCTGGCAGCTCACCGCCGGCCCTGCCACCCATTTGTGCTGCTCGTCTGAATGCGTACCGCAGAGATGGAGAACGGGCCAAAACCGCTCGCCGTTGTGTTGCTTGTGTCTCCGGCCAGGGGTAGGGCAGGGCGAGACATCGCGGCTCTGCTGCGGGCACTGCGCCCTTGCCGCACGGGGCAGCATCGTGTGCCAGCACCGCTGCGTGAGCAGGGGCCTCCCTCTCCACTTTGTGCTCCTCGCCCTGAGCCATCCTGCCCGCCTGCGCCGCCCTCTGCGCCGATGGGATGGACGGGGGCAGAGCTGCTCGCGGCTGCAGGGCACCCGCCGGGCGGGCAGGCGGCCGGTCCCGGCAGCCAGCGCTGCTCTGGGTGCCGTGCGCTTGGGGGAGCTCAGCCCAGAGACAGAAAACCACGGGAGCAAGGGGCTCTCCGGGGTCAGCAGGGGTGGCCGGTACCCCAAAGGACGCTGTGACCCTCTGCACCTCGGGCAGCCGGCACTGCAGAGGGGCCGTGACACACCGCACCTCGGGCAGCCGGCACCGCAGAGGGGCCGTGACACACCGCACCTCGGGCAGCCGGCACCGCAGAGGGGCCGTGACACACCGCACCTCGGGCAGCCGGCACCGCAGAGGGGCCGTGACACACCGCACCTCGGGCAGCCGGCACCGCAGAGGGTGCCGCGATCCCTTCCTGCAGCTCTGCCCTCTCCCAGGGCTGCACACCGCAGTGAGGAGCCCAGACCCGCATGGGGGCTGCACCGGTGACCTCCTCCATGGCAGGAGCTGATGTCCGCGCTCCCCTTACACATCCAGTCTGCTAGGAAACTGGCTGCTACCCCGAGGCCGTCCTGCTTGTCCCATGGCTGCCCACTTTCCTTAACGCCCTTTGGGAATCAAAGCAGACCACCCTTCGACTGTCTTACCCACGTGTAATCTCTGTTCTCTTTTTGGAGCTCTCTGCAAGGTCAGGACTTCTCTGCCCAACAGCCGTCACCCCCACGGGGATCCTATCTGTGCAGCCTGCAGTAACTTCACTCGCCGCAGGTCCTGCTCATTCAGTCCTCGCAGCTGCCGGACTTACAGGATTCCCCAAGAGCTCCCTGGAGCCCGTCACGGACGGCATCACTCGTGGGACCCTCCGCCACTCAGGTACCCACCAGGTATCGAGGCGGCTGCGAGGAAAAGATCCCTGTCACCCAGGTGGCGCATCCCGGGGTCCCTGCGGCACGGGCTCTGCTGCTCTGGTGTCCTCTGCAGCCACCGCCTTTCCAAATGGATCCTCTGCTGTGCCCCTGCAGAGAGAGCTCCCTGCAGGGTAACCCCCTCCAATCCGTCCCCCGTGGATACTGAGCCACACAATGGATTTAAGCTCCTCTGCAGCTGCCCTGTCCTCTCGGTTTACCTTTCGTGCCCGGGCATCCGTTGGCCCTGCAGGCTTCTGGAAGGCGTCCTGCTCCCCAAGTGTCTGAAGAAAGGTTTATTGTTGGCTCTAATCTCTTTGTTAGTTGTTCCTCAGTGTGGTCTCACTGCCTGGTTGTGTTTATGCATTTAATCTGCCAGGGTTTACGGTTCCCTCCATTTCCTCCTTCACTCACAATTTCACCTTTCCAAAGGTGCCTCAGTGTTTCTGCCCGTGTCCCCGGCCCTGCTGCTGCCCTGTGCCCGCTCCCTCCCTCCTCGCCAGCCCTCCCGCCGTCCTCGCCGGGGCTGGCCGGCCCCCGGGCGGCCCCTCCACCGTGCCCGAAAGGCTTTACTTCTCCTTCCTGCCATTTTTCGCTTCTTCTTAACAACCGCATGCATGGTTGCAGAGTTCACCTCCTGTGGCCCAGTGGTCTCTAAGCAAAGAGAGGGGTCACAGGGGGGGCCCGGCCCCACGGGAGAGGGTCCGGCTGTGGGGCACTGGTGGGGCTGGGGCACACTGCCCCATAGCCGGCCACGCACCGCAGAGGCTGGGCCTCTCCAACCCCCTGCACCGCAGCCGAGGGGAAGGTACCGGGGTGCTGCACAGCCCGGTTTGCCGCCAGGAGCAGGACGTGTGCCGGCGTGTCACCAGGTACCCACGGGGCGTCTTGGAATGGCCAACAGCTTAGTGGCAAGTCATGTGCAAAGACACAGACAAGGAAGGGAAGGCAAACCACGGGTCACCACTTCTCTGAACCAAGAGCCAACCTGCGTCTGCTCACCGTGCCGGGCCAGGGGCCATCTCCTGCGCTTGAACCGTTAGCAAATCGTTAGCCCGGCGAGGGGAAGCGCTGTTTCCCGCCTGTAAGGCTCTACGCAGGTCTCGGTGTGGAACAGCCTCATACGCTGAACTGCGTGGTTTGGATTTAGCGATTCGCTTGCTGCCTGACAGCCGTACTTTGCGCAGATATGGATGGGATTAATACGGGCAGTTACCTCCGAGCTCCAGAGTAAGATTAAAGAGCTGCAGCTATTCTGGGGAAAAGCTCTTGGCCTGATCCCCGTCCCAAAGAGGACAGTTATTGTGACTTGAAGGTGACATCTCTTTATTAAACACCTCCCTCCCCACCACGCTGTTGCCACTAGCTGCCTGCTTCGTAGCAGGAACCACAGCAGAGGAAAGTCCTGATGGGTTTTGGAGAAGGAGCCGCGACGAGGAGGACAGGGCAGGCTGGGCTGTCCCAGGGCTGTGGCCGTGGCGAGGGGACGAGGCCTCCTGCTCCCGCTTTGGTTCCTGGGAAGAGGAGAGGTGACTGAAAGGGCTGTGGAGCACTGGCACAGGCTGCCCAGGGCAGTGGTGGCATCGCCATCCCCGGAGCTATTTAACAGACGGGCAGGCGTGGCGCTGAGGGCCGTGGGTTAGTGGTGTTGGCAGTGTTGGGCTGATGGTTGCGCTCGATGATCTTAAAGGTCCCTTCCAACCCAGACGGTTCTGTGATTCTGTGACTCCCAGCGGTGACCCGCACAAGCCAGGTCTCGCGGGCAGAGATGTCCCCATGGAAAATAAAGCACCTCCAGGTCCCAAGTGCACCAGGAAGCCTTAAAGCCCGGAGGAGCCCACCGGGGACCCACACCCCTGCCCACGGGGCCAGGACACCCATTTAAGGTCAGCCCTGGCCCTTTGCCTCCACCTCTGTTGGGGGTGCTGCTCTCCAGCCCTGGGGGAACTCAGGGGTTGTTGCCGGTGGCTTCTCTCCAGCCCTGTCTCCTTTTGCTCCGGCCTGGACCCCTTGGAAGGGCCCCGCGCCGCTCCATCCCCTCGACCACCCACTCCTGCCCGTTGCCCGCAGCAGGCTCGGGGCTGGAAACGGCCCTGCGGCGCCTGCTGGGCAGCGAGCAGATGACTGTCTTCTGCCAGGGCCACCTCCCAGTGCGAGATCTGGCAGCTTCCCCGCTGCCAGCCGGGTTCGGATGAGCGCAGCGAGTCCCCTGCTCCCATCCCTTCTGGGCCGATGGGCTCTGGGAGCTCCGGGGTGGTGGGGACAGGCTGCGACACCGGCTGGTGTCCACGTAGGGTCCATGGCCACAGCCCCATGGCGCAGGGGCCAAGCCGGGGTCTCCGTCCCTGCCCGGGGAGCTGCCGTGCCACGAACCGGGTCCAGTGCCGGCTGAGCTGATGCCGACTCTTTCCTTCTGCCGGGACGGTTTCCAGCCGGTTCAGTCCACAGCCTCTGGAGGAGGAGGAGGAGGAGGAGGCGGCGGCGGCGGCATCACTCCTCTTGGCAGCGGCACTGGTTTGAGGCACTTGTGAACGGCAGCATCAGATGGAAGTGCTGCAGATGGAGAGCGCCTCTGAGCTGCGAAAGTTGGGGTTCTGAGCATGAAATTCACCCTAAAAAACGGTTTCCATTTCCCCATGGCCACTGTGCACCGACAGCATCCATCCGACCACCCTTGAGTGTGTTTTTATTCCAGAAAGCCCCGGGCTCGTCTCCCCCGCGAGCTCTCGCCTTCCTCCCCCACTTCCCCTGTTCTGAAGTCATGTGATGCGGCCTCTCGGTACATTTAAGTTCTCTCATGATTTTTTTTTCCTTATCTGTGATAAGTCCCAGCTCCATCTGTTTGCCTGCAATTAATGTAGGCTCCTCTCTCCCTGATCTCGTCTGCCTTAGCAGTAACTTTGGGCTCTGATTTCCCAGCGCCGGCAGCACTGTGGGAGCCACTGCCGTGACTGCACCGTGGGGGGTGTTCTGCTCCGCAGGGGCTGCTGGTGGTGGGGTCCCCCTGAGCCCCGCGCAGGCTTGGGCTGAGGGATGCTCCCTCCGGGTGGCTGCCCTCGCCTTGTCCCCTCCCTGCGCCCCGTGTCCCGCCTGGCACCTGCCGGGCAGCGGGGACACGCGTGGCCCCCGGCACTGGGGGATGCCGAAGGGTCTCCGGTCCAAAGGGGATCACCCCATCTCCTGCCCAGACAATGTCTTCATAAACCACCAAGAAGGGGACGGTCACTGCCCACGTGTCAGGAGAAAGTCACATCCAACCATCTCAGCTGACCTCTTGGCCAGGCGAGCGGGTGAAGGAGGGATGAAGGGCGTCCCGTCACCTGCCGGGGACACGTCCCGACACCGGCTGTCGTCGCGCGGTGCTGGCGAAGGGGCTGTGCAGAGGGTGCAGGGCCGTGCACCGGGGGAGCCGAACCCGGCCGGGTCCTGCTGTGCTTTTCCCGGGTGCCCCAGGCTGGGGCGAGGACACCCGTACCGGGGCTGGCTGGGGAGGCGATGCCGCGGAGTGGGGCTGCAAGCACGTGGGCCGTATGAAGGCGGCTTCCCCGGGCGAGCGGGACCCTGTGTGACAAGGATGAGCATTCGTATGAGATCAGCAAAACCGATCGGGGGCCATGAGATCCTGAGTCGTGAGAGAAGCTCGAAAGCTAGGGCTTGGTTCAGCTGGGAAAGGAGACGATTGCAACGGCTTTGCATGTATTGAAATATGGGGAAAACTGACGAAAAGAGGGAGGCAATAATTTAGAAAGGAAAAGGAATTGTCTGCTGAAGCTCCAGAAAGGGAACTCAAAGTTTGATAATTTTCTAAGAATAACTGAGCGCCGGAACAGAGCAAAATTTGTCAGATCTCCGTCACTGGCAGTTCGTAAGGGCAGGCTAAATGTTGTCAGGAACCCGGTCAGGTAACGGAGCCCGGCCTGGGACGAGGGGATGAATGCAAACAGCCTTTTGCAGCCTTCCAGCACCATGGTCTACTTCCTTCTTATTTTTCGCTCGTTTACGAAAAGTATTTTACAAATTTATTTTCAAAATTAAAGTATGAGTGCCCCTCTGTTTATCTTGGCCAAGGTGGGGTGGAGAAGGTGGGAGATGAGCAGGGGGGAGTTCAGCCACAGCCCCGGGCTGAGCTGTTAATGTTGTGCAATTCCTGTGCGGTTTTAGAAGCGCTTTTTAGCTCGGCGCCAGGCAAAGCTGCGCAGGGAGGTCTTACGGGGAAAAGGTTGGTTTCACAGAGATGGTGTTTGGCAGCCGTAACACCGGTCCTTGAGGCATTTCTCCTGTTGAAGGCCCTGGGCAGAGGCGGCTGCTCCTGGGCGATGGGGACTGAGCCCTCGCGCTGGTGCCGCGGTGGCGCAGAGGCAGGAGGGACGCGGCGAGGTGGGACAGGCGGTGTCCTGGGCAGAGCGGGGCTGCGTGGGCAGCGGGAGGCGGTGAGGCCTCGGAGGAGCGTGGAGCCGACCCCGGGCAGCACAGCCCACCTCCTCTCCGGCACGGGAATGCGATTTCCAGTCGTTGTTCAGCCAACTCTTGCCTTCCAGAAAAGCTCTGTTTGGGTTTATACGCATTGAGGGTGTTCTGATGCTCAACCAGCCTAAACCACTACTGAAAACATGTCTTTGCTGCTTATTTGTGTTTGCGCCGTTTCCACAGCAGCCAGCAGCTCGTGTTGTTCTTCTGAACGGAGGAACCCTTGCATCTCAGTATATTCTCCCCTGAATGTGCTTGTCTGCCATAATTGCTGCTTCTTGAACCTTTCTGACAAGCTACGCAGGCACAGATTTCTTCAGTCATGAGCTGAAAATCCCTTTCCAGGTCCGTGGTGCAGCTTTTCCCTCCTGTGCAGCCTCTCCATCCTTCAGGGCATCCCACCGAGCCGGAGGGGTTGTGTCGGGGCAGATCCCGCTGGTGCCGTGGCTGGAAGACGGATCCACCTTCTGCACCCGTTCCGCTTCATCGCAGCCTCCGTTAAACCCTCAGCGGTTCCACTGGCCGCTCTCGGGGCAGTTTTGCACTATCGCAGTTACTGTGCGACCCCAAATCCTTCTCGGATGTTTTCGTTCCGAGAGCAAAGACCTTGTTTCTTCAGCTGGGGGCTACAGTTTTTATTACCAGGGAGACAGTTATTTTTGACTATTTAAATATATGTTATTTGAGTGGGACCGGCTCGCCAAGTTAGCTGGATCTCTCTCTGTGTCTGCGCTATAGTTGCTGTTTATCCACTCCTTTTTTGTGAAATCCACTAATTTTATCAGCAGTGATTTCGTGATCACTCCCAGATGATGCCTTACCAGACAAGATTTAGGAGATGGACAGGAATCAGCTCCCACATCATGTGCTAAGGGTGAAAACACCCCCTGCAATAATGGAAACGGAGGAGCAGCAGGCAGGAGCGCGGGGATCGGGACGTGTCTCGATAATGGGGCTCACCCGGTTGCCGTCACCAGCTCTGGGGCTCCTGCTCCGGCGGGGACCGTAGTGCTCGGGTGACCCATGGCTGCTGTGCTCCTGTGTGGCGGACGGCCCGGGACACCGCTGCCCCGGGACCCCGTGGCACTGCCGCATCCTGATGAGGTCTGGCCACATGGGGTCTGTGTGGTGCCGGGGGATCCTGGTGGGGCAGGAGCCGGTCACTGCCCCCCTCCTCCCCAGCCCCACTCCTTACCTCTGTCGTCTGTTGATGTTTTAAAGGGATATCGAAACGTGCACATCAACCCGGGACGTCTGTCGTCCGTCCGTCCCAGTCGGCAGGCTGGCACCCTCGGCTTCACAGCGTGCTTTGCACGGCATCCCCACGCGGCACGCGGCGATTCGGGTGACGGGCTGTTGCTCGGTGTGGTTAAACCCGGGTCCCTCGGTCCCTCCGTGGAGAGGTTCTGCCCTTACGCCCCTGTGTCGGAGCACTGAGGTGCCGGGGGGATATCCCGGCCCAAACAGCCGCTGTTCCCTCGGCACCGTGTTGGCTGGTGCCAGGCACGCCCCAGGCGCGGGCAGTGCCCTCTGTGCAGGACAGCCATGGGCGATCCCGGCTCCCCTTTGCCGCCGCCGCCGGGGGCCGTGTGCTCAGGGACCCAGGGGGGGCTGCAGTGGCCTCTGCCGAGGGGGGTGGCTCCTGCCCCCGGCTGAGCTCCCGCAGCAGGTCCCTTCTCAGCCTCTGCTGCCCGACGTGACTTCCCACCGTGAGCGCTGGCCGACTCCGGGTTCTCCGGCCGGGCTGTCACGCTCGGCGTGGGATCCACACCGTCTGCGCCGTCGCGTGGACTCGCCCTCTGCCAGTGGCGGGGGAGGCACCACCAGTGCGGCCACCGCCTCTGCGGGCACCCACAGCTGGGTGAGGGGAGCCCGCTGTATCCCCCGCTGCCAAGCTCTGCCTCTGCATCCTCCCACCTTGCGTGCCGGTGCCTTGGTCTCCGGCCCGGGCTTCAGCCCTCAGCGTCTCTTGGTTCAGCGTTATCTCTGCCGCGGGAGCGCTGGTTAGGCTGCCTCTCCTGCGCTCCTCCCGGCGCTGCTCCTCCCCGGGAGTGCAGCGATTCCATCCCTGCAAACAGCTCCCGTTTGGGCCAGGGCTCGTGTTCAGCTGCTCTGTCCTCGGCTGCTTTATTCCAAACAAGCAGAAAACACCAAGAGAAACTTTGAAGTTTAACTAGTTTCCTAAGCTGCAGTCGCAGCCTCAAAATAGCAATGGCACCTCTGCCGGGTGAGGAAGGGCGGGTGGCGCAGGCTCTGAGGCGCAGGGACAAGTGTGAACGGTCCCGGGGGGGAGCAGCATCTCCCCGGTCTGCGGCTTCTGCTGCCTCTGCTGCCGGGGTGCCGGCAAACGCCTGCCGGGCACCTTCCCCTGCACACAGCCCCCCTCGTCACCTGGCCTGGCACCAGGGTGGGAAGCGCATCCAGCATGGTCAGAAGCACATCCAGCGTGGTGGGAAGTGCATCCAGCGCAGTGGGAAGTGCATCCAGCGCAGTGGGAAGCGCATCCAGCGCAGTGGGAAGCGCATCCAGCGTGGTGGGAAGTGCATCCAGCGTGGTAGGAAGCGCGTCGCCGACACCGCAGAGGTCCTGCTCAGTCCTGGCTCCAGCTGCTGCCCCGTGTCCCGGGCGACATGGCTCAGCGCGGGCACGGCCCCAAGGGTAGCCTGGACTCTGATGAGGAAACCCTCTTGTCCCATGCATTTGCGGTCCCTCCGCACGCTGGGACAAAGCTTTCAGTGTCCAGGCACTGCTGGGGGAAACGCTCCAGCTACGGCAAAGGATGGGTGTTTGAAGGAAGTTTGATTCTGCTGTTCAGTGACAGTTTTTATAACCCGGGGGTTTATCAGTCATCCCTGTGACAAGTCACAGCTTCTCACAACAGGTCGCGACAGGCCTGGCCCTGCCAGGGCTCTGCCCCCCGGGCCTGGGCTGAATCCATCCACTTCTCGCTGGGCAACGCCGCTCTCTACTCAGCCCGTTCCTTCGAGCATGAATGCTCCTTTTGCCAGTCCCTTCACTTTCAGGGTTGTTGCAAAACATTGTGAATGAATAAAAGAGCTTAAACACTAATGACACAAAAACTTCCTCGGTGTCAGGTGCATCCGCTCGGGGCGTAAGGATGTGGAAAACGGTGTTTGAGTACGAATGAAAATGGATGTACGGGGGTGATGCTAGTACCTGCCACGTTAGCTGTGTCGGCGCGGTCTGCGCTCTTCGTGCCACCCCGGCTGTGCCGGTCTCGGCAGGGCTCACGGTGCCGGTACTGAGCGTCCCTGGGCTCGGCAGGACGTTGCCGGGGGCTGGGGAGCTGCCCTCCGCTCACCGTGGCCGAGGGGATGCAGATGCTCCTCGTGCTGTTCCTCTGTGTCTCCCGGCGCTGGGTCGGACCCGGGCGCTTGGGGCTGCAGTTAACGCCACGGGGGTCAACCGAGCCCCCCCCGGGCCGGGCACTGGGGCTGAGCAGCAACAGCCTTGGTCTGTACAGGAGGGAGGCGAGGAGTCCGTTTCAGCTGCATCAGGGGTCCAGCGGGTGAGGGGGGATTAACGCATTGGTGGTGGTGATTTCCACGGCCGGGAGCGTGGAACAAGCAACGTGGCTGCTCGTGGCGTGCCAGAGAGGGCTCCCTCGGACAGAAGCGCAGGACCAGGTGTCCGTGCTGACGGTGGCCCTGCGTCCGCTGTGGGTGCTGATAACGTAAATTACACAGTCTGGAAGGCGAGTGCTAATGAGCAGTTGCACAAGACCGGGATGTTGCAGTTGGCTGGATTGGGCCCGAGGATGTGTGGCGGCACCTCCCCGGCACCGCGGTGCCGAGCGCCTGTCTCTACGCACGTCCACACCGCGACGGCGACTGCAGACCGCCGCGGCTGCCCCCACCATGCTGGTTGTTCCGTTGCTGCTGTTCTTCAGTGGAGCCCGAATTTGGCATGAACAGATCCCATGGAGCCACCTTTGAGTGGGGCTCCCCACCGCCGCAGGAACCAGCCTCGGGGGCGGCCAGCGCTGCGGGGAGGTCAGAGGATTCGGTCCCCCATGGAGTTGCTGTGCGAGCTCCCCCCAACGCGCCTTGGAGCCTCATCAGAGCTTTGTTGGAGGTGGATGCTTGGATAACCCTCACTGCAGTGTCTGTAACTTGTTTCCTTAGGAACTCGGGACACAAAGCAACGCGCAATGAACGGAGCCACTAGGAAACAGAAATCACGGTAAACGAGAACTTGTAAGCGGAAAAAGAAAGGGGATGCGAGACGCAGCAGGAGGAAAGCAGGGCCAGGTCCTGCCGAGGACAGTGGGAGAAGATGTGGGAATGCGTTACGGACAGGAGAGCTGCCAACAGCAGCGTGCCTGCCTGGCCCCGCACCGCGCTGGCGGCGACGCTGGGAAGCGGGAGAAGGGTTTGACGTTCCTCCTCTGGGCTGGAAGAGGCAGGGTGGCGGACTTGTTCCACGCAGCGCGCGATGTGCCCACCGACGCCGACACCAACGCTCTGCGGGCCACAGAAGCCCCTCAGCACAAGAGGGACATTGCGGCGCTGTAGTGTGTCCAGAGAAGGGCAGCGGAGCTGTGAGGGGTCTGGAGGACACATCTTGTGAGGAGCTGCTGAGGGACCTGGGGGTGTTCAGCCTGGAGAAGAGGAGGCTGAGGGGAGACCTTCTCGCTCTCTACAGCTCCCTGAAAGGAGGGGGCAGCGAGGGGGGATCTGACCTCTTCTCCCTAGTGACGAGTGATAGAACAAGAGGAAATGGGTTCAAGTTGTGCCAAGGGAAGTTTAGATTGGATATTAGGAAGAATTTCTTTACTGAAAGGGTCATCAGGCATTGGAACGCGTTCCCCAGGGCAGCGGTGGGGTCCCCATCCCTGGAGGGATTTAAGGGTCACGCAGACACAGTGCTCAGGGCCATGGTTTAGTGGTGGGCTGTCAGTGTTGGGTTAACGATCGGACTGGATGAGCTCACAGGGCTATTCCAGTCTGGGAGATTCTGTGGTTCTGATTCTGTGAAACGGCGATGGCTGCACAGGAGTTGCTGCCCGGGAGCCGTGGGGCAATGTCGCCGAGCCACACCGTTTCCTCGCGGCAGACGGGTGCTGCCGGGCACCTTAGTGCCTGCGCGGCCGTCACCACCTCCCCCGCAGCCCGGGGCAGCCCCCAGCCCTCGCGCGGGGCGACGGTGGGCACGAGGCTGAAGCTGTCGGGCGGTGGGTGGGTCGGATGAAGCGCTGTCGGTGCGTGGGCTGTTTTCTGCGGTGTTTGGGATTTGCAGGTTCCCAGAAGAGCCGGGGCCAGTTCAGGGGACGGAGCTGTGCCATCGGCGCCATCGCTGGTTCGCAGAGACGTGCAGCAGCTGGAGAGCGGGCGGGAAAGTGGCCTCAGCCAGGGGAGAGCGTGGGCGCCACGGCCACCAGCAGCCTGTGCCGGGAGCCCTGCGGCGGGCAGGGGCAGGGGCAGGGGCAGGGGCAGGGGAAGGGGAAGGGAGGGGGGAAGGGGAAGGGTCCCGCTCGCTCCTCTGCGTTGAGCACCTGGTGAACTCAAGGCAGCGCCGTGGGGACACGTCCTGCTGCAGCGGGACGAGGGTCACAGTGTGTCCAAGCAGCCCCGGCGGCGCGGGGCCGGGACCCCCAGCCGGGCTTTGCCTCGCAGGTACCGTGGGACACCCGGTGGCAGCTCAGCCATGGCCAGGTCGCTTCGCGTGGCACAACGGTGCTCCCGGTACCGAGCACCGTTTGGTGCCCGGCACCCTCAGTGGGAGCTCTGGGGTGAGTGTTTTCCTCTTTTGGCAATTCTGTCTCCAAATTGTAACCAAGAATGCACCATTTTGCTTTGCAGGGACAGTTCCGCCTGCTTTCCTCCGAGCGCTCACCTCCTGGAGCGGTTCCCTCAAACAACCCCCTCTTCAGTTGTTGAAGACTGTGCCGAAAAGGTAAGTGCAGACGTGGCACTCTCTGCTTTGGGGAGAAAACCGACTTAGGGCCGTGGTATATTTTGATTTAAAAGCTTAGCAGCGTACAGTGCTAATAAAGAACTATTAAATGACTCTAAAAGTCAAACTGATGAATTTAAAATGTGTTCATCAAGAGGAACTTCTGTTTTGGCTGAGTGTGTTCCCAGAAAGGTCCCTGAAAGATCTCGTGGTGCCGGTGGCGTTCAGCATCTCACTCAGTGGTCTAAAAGCAGCAAGGAAACACGGGCGCTGAAAATATGTGGATGACGTGCAGCTGAAATCACAGACCGGGGTAACAGGTAGGCAGGGATCCCCCAGATGTGGGTGCAAAGCGGTGGTGCGGGTGACGCAGGGACAGCGCTGGGGCTGCATTGCGGCACTCGGCAGAGGTGAGAGCGGTGCCGGGAAACCGCCTGTGGAGTTCTGTGCTTTGGAAAGTCATTACGACATCTGAGAGGATTCAGAAAAGAAACATGAAAATTATCTGAGGTTGGGAGAAAATGCCTTACCTGGGTCTTTCTGAGCCTTACAGCGGCACAAGAGCGGGGGCGAGGGGGGATTTGACTCTGGTGCCCAAACACCTTTGCAGGGAGAGGAGGCGGCTCAGGTGCCAGCGCTGGCCGCAAACCTGCTGGTGCCTTGTCGACGCCTCGGCAGCAAAGGGCAGTGAGGTTCCCCCTCGCCCGGAGCTGGGAAATCGGATCTACCTGCTATTTCAACTGGTGACAAGCGCAGCAACCACAGGCAAGAAACTCCCAAACCGAAGGCAGAGCAATGCGGGACTACAGGCAGCATCACCAGGACGCGGTGGTGCCGCAGCGGGGCACGGGCACGCGTGCTGGTTAAGTCACTTGCAAAAAGAACAAACGTCAACTTCGGGATATATTCACGGGAGATTGAAGAATTTAAAATCAGTCAAAAACGCTTGTTAGGATTAGTTTACGTTCGTGTGGGGCCCCGTGGGCAGTAGCTGAGGGACGGCGGTCCGTGTCTAACCCCCACCCTCAGGGTTCTGTGCCAGGAGCCGGCGGGTGCCGGCGCCACGGGGCTTCGGGCAGAGCGCGTGGCAGGCAGTGTTTGGGGAGCAAGCCTAGCGCGGCTTTTCCTGGGGCAGCTGCTACGCTGGGGGAAGGCTGACGAGACTCCAGCCCCGCTCTTCCCCGCACTTCACCCAAGAGACGGCCGAGAGCAGCACACGTCCCAGAGCAGCGCGGTGCTGGGGGCGGGCGATGGTCCGTTCTGCCTCCCGGTGCCTGCAGGTCTCGCCCAGGCTCCTCCGGGGAGTTCCTGCTTTAGCCAAAGGCCCTCTGCGCTCCCGTCAGAGAAAGTTCCTGGTCTCGCCACCAAGGTCACTGGGTGAGGTTTCACAGAGCGGGACGCTGCAGCGCTCTCGCGTCGGTGCGTCCCGTAACTCCGCGGGGAAGGGGATGCTGGCGTCGGGTGCGGGGCAGCTGCGGGTCAGGGAACGGTGGCACCGGACGGGTGCCACACTCAGAAAAAGAGCCTGTGGGCGTTACCTTTGACATTTGAATTTATTTGGGGAAAGGATGGCGCAAAGCTGCAAGAAAATAAATTTGATGTGAGGCCGTGTCTTGGGCAGGAGAGGTCCTGCTGACCTCAGCGATGCGGCTGTCGCAGGACAGCCCCCTCCTCCACTGCCACGAGCGGAGCAACGCTGCCCGAGACCAGGCCATCACACCCGGCAGCCCACATTAGGCTTCTGACGCCAGTCCTTTCTAGATGGATTTTCAATTCTGTCCTCATCATGCAAGAGATTCTGCTTGGCGTTTGCATTTAAATTCGTCTTTTTTAGTCTAATCTTTCCTTTCCAGCGATTTTGCTCGACTTTCCCCTGTTCAAGGAAATTAAGCCTTCTGAAGCACTGCATCAACGTGTTATTGGCCGGGATTATCGCCTGTTTGCCCGGATCGATGGCAATCCCATTATGACGGCTAATTGCAGGACGACCACTCACGGATCCCAGCAGCACCCGTCCCTCCCCGAGCACCGCGCCCGGGGCTCACTGCGGGTCCTGCCCCACCAGCCGGAGGCAGACGGAGGGCCGGGGGAGACCCGCAGCCGCGGCTGGGCCGGAGCGGCAGCGTCAGGGTGCACAGCTCCCCGGAGGCTTCGCAAACAGACCCGCTGGTGTCCGCGGGCTGCAGGATGAACGGGGCCGCTTGGGCTCATCTTTTCGGGTTCCATTTGTCACCCGGTGCTGGAGAGCGTTCACTGTCGGTGCTCGGCTGGTGCACAGAGATGAGGAGGAAAGAAGAAAGCAATGGATTTTTTATTTTGTTTCTTTTTTTTCTCGTTCCTTCTCTAAGAAAGAAAGGGAAAATGTTGAAACATATACACGTGTGTGTATGTATGTATGTACATATATTTATTAAAAAAAAAAAAAAAAAAGACTAATCCTGCTGCCTGGGCTCCACAGATGCTACAGAAATACAGGGATCTCCCCCTGGACCTCAGGAAACTCCCCAGGCTGCGATAGCCCACGCACTCCAGGTGCTGACTTAATGAAAGCGTCGCCGCCTGCCCGGGAGCCTTCACGGGGTGATGGTGCAGGACCACACGCGCGTTTCAGAGACATCCAGGACCTGCAGCCCTCCACCGGCCATCTCCTCTGAGGAGGCAGGAGACCGAGAGAAAGGCCCCAAGGCGGCTGTTTTGGACAGAAAACCATTAACGTGGTTTTCTCTTTCAGAGATGATGAAATAAACGTTCCCAGCACTGGAGGAACTGGGAGATACCCGGAAGGCAACCTCGCCGGACTGCTCTGTCGCTTCGTACGTAGGTGGACTGGGAAACCTCAGCACGTGGTACCAAAGCAGCTTTCTGGAGAAAGGAACCCAACCGCTGTGGTGGCACTGGGCGCGAAGCTGCGTTAGACGGCCGATGCGCCCAGGGAAACCTCTCGGGCTGCAGTGTCCCCGGGAGGGGAGGCAGAAAACGGGCTCGGTGCTGCGGGACAGGCTGGCGGGAGCGGAGACCCCCGTCCCACATCTCCGGAGGGGTTTGCGCAGGGGACCTTGACTGCCCGGTCTCGTCCGCAGGCAGCCCCTTCAGCTCGTGCCGCCAACAGGGACGGGGGACACAAATAAACACCCACAGCCTTCACAGCAGGCTCCGGGCATGGCACGGCACGGCACGGCACGGCACGGCACGGCACGGCACGGCAATGCAGCCCAGGGCGTGCAACCTGCGTGTGCGCCGCATCGGCAGCCACCGCAGCCGGAGCAGGCGCAGCTGTGGTCACAGCTGGCATTTTTGGGAAGAGCCAGCCTGGCTCTTGCAAAGCGAGCTTGTGACTCACAAATCCAGTAAGAGGCCTCGGCGAGCGTCGGCGAGCGTACGGCTGAGGCGGATCCCGGCACTGTCACAGACGTGGGTTTTCTGAATGCTTTCAACAGCCCCCTCGTAAAAGTCACTCTCTAATGAAGCCCCTGTCACGGCGCAGGCTGCGGGCACGGCGCTCCCGGGGAAGGCCGGCAGGCCAGAGGAGGGGCAGGAGGAGGGCAGGGATGTGCTTCTCACCCACAGCCCCGGCGCCCGCTGCCCACGGCCCGGGGGAGTCCTCAGCCCTCTGCTTGGAAACCCTCCAGAGATGCTCTTCCTCCTCCTCCTCCTCCTCCTCCTCCTCCAACCCTTCCCACCATCGCCTCCCAGAAGGGTGGTGGGTGGGAGCCCGCCCCAGCCGCCCCCGGGCACCGGGGCACGGCCGCCCGGCAGGGCTTTGGTGCCGGTGGGACGCCGGGAGAAATCCGTTAGGGTCCCGATTCCCTCGGCTGGCTGTTTTTCAGCTCTGCGTCTTCGTCTCCCTAATTACACTTCCTCATTCAGTCTCATGACGCTTTTTGCCTCATTTCTCAGCTTTTTGGAAGGCGCTGTCTCGCTCCCATCGACCCCCCGGCTCAGCTGGCTCTGGCCCTGCCTGCAGGCCGGGGTGCAGGCGCCGGTGGTGCTGCCGGCGTGGTGGCCTGCCGGAACCTTCCGGCTCTCCCGGTCACCCCTCGCGGGCCGTTTGCCGGGGTGGCCTCCGCCAGGGTGGGCTCTATGGCCCCCGGCCCAACCGGAGCAGCCTGGCAGCCCCACGGCGGTGCACCCCACCAGCGCGGCCGCCCGCCGCTTCGTTAGGGGGACCACCGCCTGCCGGCTCCCGTGTCCCGCGCTGCCCGGGATGGTCCCCGCGGGCGGTGCCATCACCGGGCGCACGAGCGGGGTGACAGCGGCGGGGCCCTGCGGGCAGGGGGTGACCGGAGAGGGGCCGCGGTGACGTGCCGGGTGTCACGGGCCTCGGTAACGGCGGCGTTCCCTCCACCGGGCAGACGGGGACGTGGCCGGGATGGGGGGGGCGGCAGCGTGTCCGGGGGGTGGCGGGGAGCCGTGTCCCCCCCGTCCCGCCCCGTCCCGTGGCGGCGGGTGGCAGCGGACGGGAGAGGGGGGGCCGGGGAGGGGGGTGTCCACGCGCGGGGTGGGCGCGCGCCCGGCCCCGCCCCGCCCCGCCCCGCCCCCGGGGCCGGTCCCGGTGCTGCCGCCGCCGCCGTGACGCGGGGCGGGGGCGGCGCGTGACGCGGGGCGGGGGCGGCCGAGCCCGCAGCGCGGCGGACCCGCAGAGCGCGGCCATGCAGCGGCTGCCGGCGGCCCCGCGCCGCTGACCGCCCCCCCCCGCCCCGCGCCCCCCGCCCCGGCCCCGCCGCCGCCATGAACTTCCAGGGCGGGCCCGGTCAGAGCCCGCAGCAGCAGAGCCTGGCGGCGCCGGGCGGGCCGGTGCCGGTGCCGGTGCCCGGTCCCTCGGGCCCGCAGCCCGGCGGGCCGCCGCCGCCGCAGTTCGGGCTGTCCAACTCGGCGGCCATCCGGGCGGAGATCGGGCGCTTCGAGTCGGTGCACCCCAACATCTACGCCATCTACGACCTCATCGAGCGCGTGGAGGACCTGGCGCTGCAGAGCCAGATCCGCGAGCACGTCATCTCCATCGAGGGTGAGGCGGCCGCGCCGGGGCCGGGGCCGGGGCCGGGGCCGGGGTCGGGGTCGGGCCGAACCGGGCCGCGCCGCTGCCCTTTGTCCCCGCCGGCCGCTGCACCTGCTCCCGGTGCCCGCCGGGGGCGGCGGCCTCGCCCGCTCCGCTCGCCGGGCCAGCACCGGCCGCGCTGCCCGGTGGGACCCCCCCTCCATCCCCCGCGGCGGGGCCGGGCCTGCGGGCGGGCGGGCGCGCCGGGGCCTGCGGGGAGCGGCGCCCCCCGGGGCCGGGAGCCGCGGCGGGGCGGGGGGGGGCCCGGCTGGGCAGCGGGAGGGGGGTGTCCGGGGTGGGGGGGGTCGCTCCGCAGCCGGCCCTGCCCGGGGGGGGGTCGGCCCGGCGCCGCGGCCTGTCCCGCCGGTGGTCGCGGCCCGGCGGCCTGCGCAGGGCCCCGGGCACCGTGGGCCTCCTCCGCCTCCTCCCCGGCCGGGGGCCGCGGCCCTGGGGAGAGCCCGTGTGCCGCCGGCCGCGGGGGCGGGGGAAGCGGGCGGCACGCAGGGTGCCGAAGCCTGCCGAAAGCGACAATGCGGGGAGCCGCGGTCTGCGCCGCGGGGTGCGGCGAGGGCCGGGGGCTGAGGGGGCCGAGCGCGGCGACGTGGGGCGCCTGAGGCCGGCGTGGGGCTGGGGGCGGCTCGCCACGGCCCAACCGGGGTCCCTCCGGCTGCCCCCGGCCACCCCAGACCGGGCTTTGCCCTTGAGCGAAGAACGCTGCCGCGGGGCCGCCGGGGCCGCCGGTCCGCCTGAGCTGTGGGGGGCCCGCCGGGCGTTGCGGTTTCCCCGCTGCCGTCCCTCTCGTCTCTGCTCGATTTTGGCAGTGTGCTCAGGTCGCGTCCCGCTAAGTCGGGCCGGGGATGTCGCTGCAGGTGGCACTGGTTTGGAGCGCGGCAGGCGCGGGCGGGGATCAGTGCAGCATTGGCCTCCGTGGCGGGCGCCGCTGCCCGGGGGTGGTGGTGGTGGTGGTGGCCTGGGCCAGGCGGCTTCCCCGGGGCTCTTCTCGAGATGCTTGCGTCCTCCTGCAGCCCTTGGGGTGGTTTCTTCGGGAAGAAGAACGGCGAGAGGCACTGCAACAAAAGTCTGAAGGATCGTGTGGTCGAGGGGATGTAAATTCAAGAATTTGTTTCGTCTGTCTTGCGACGGGAGGACAAAGGACACTCAGCGACATCAGAATGGGGCAAATGTAAAACCAATAAATGAGGGGGCTTTTCTCCGTTTCTGCGACTGCCTTGTGAGGTCTTGTGCCACAGAAAGCCATTGAATTAATGGCATTTAATGAGGTGAAGAGAGAAGGCTTTGGTGCCGGCGATCAGTGGGGGTATGTCGCGCTGGCGCAGGCCGTAGCAGTGCCTCAGCCCTGGGTGTCCCCGGCCCTTCCCCAGCTGGGGAGGTCAGGATGGCCCTGATGGGGGAGGACCTTCTCGCGTCCGTTCCCATGGGCTTTCTGCAGCTCTTCCTTGTGCCCCTGGTGCCAGCTGCAGTGGAAGACCCGAGGGACCGGTAACCGTGATGACGCGGTCTGATCCTGCCTGTGATTCCCGTGTGGTGGGACAGAGAAACTACCAACTGAAATGGCGCTGTATGAATCTGGAGTTGCTCTCGGGGCCACCTCTGCAGGCAGCGTGCGGGTGGCCAACCCTCCCCTCCCGGGCTCCCTGCGTCGCTGCCCCTCGCACCGCGTCTCCCTCCCTGCGGGGATGCAGAGCTGCTCCCCCGGCCGTTGGGTGTGCGTGTCCCTCCCCGGCCGCTCTGCGTCCCGCCTGCCGTCGCCCGCCCGCGCCCTGTCCTGCGCCGTGGGAACATGTGTAAGCTGATGGTGAGCACGTTGGCGTTTAGGTGCGTCTCTTAGCAACTTCGCTCGCGGCGCATGTTTTCTCCTGCTGCTCAAGGGAAGGTGTGAAAACAAAATCCGTTCACAGGCAGCTGCAAACGGTCAGGGTTTCCCGAAGCCGGCTGGCAGCTGTCTCCTCTAACCCGAAGATGAGGCGTGAAGAGTGACCAGCGGCGCAAGCAGGCGGCCACGGCGCGGCTTGCTCGGCGTCACGCAGGGCTGTGTGTCGGGGCTGGAGGCTGCGTCTCCGCGGGGGCTTTGCCTGCTCTGACCACGGACCTGTCCTGTCTCTTCTGGCCCTTCCCCGCCTCCTCCCGCCTTTCTCTCCAGCTACGGATTTGGAATCCCACAGATTTCCTTATCTTGGCTGCATTCCTCTGCTTACCTGCCAGGCACTGGGTTAAATCGTGATCCTGGTGACAAGCGCGCTGTGATTATGCAGTTACATGCAACACGTTACCAAGTGTACGTGAGAGACTGGATTAACGGTGGGGGTAATTAACCGCTGGAAGAATTCTGCTGGAGATGTTATCGTTTCTCTAAGTGCCTGAGTCTGGAAGGGAATATCCATCTAAACTGTGTGTTTTGGGCTCGATACAGAAATTGTGCAAAGAGGGTTTTGTTTGTTGGTTTGGTTGTGTTCTTGATGCAAAGATCAGATTCTGTGACCATAACAACTGCTTCTGGTCCTGGAGTCCGCTACGGGAGTTATCCAACTTCCTAACACCGAGTGCTGGGTATTGCGAGACTCGCTCACGTCCTCTTACCAGATTCTTCTTCTGCAGGCAATCCTGTCGTTTATCAGAGGGAGAAAGGCAGGGGCGGCTTCCTCTCCGCAGCGGTAGCAGTGTGCCGGTGCCGCCCGCCCTCTGGCCGGAGCCGAGCTTGCCGATGCTTCAGTGCGGGTGTTCACCTCCCGAGCAGCGCTGGCGGGAGGAGGGCAGGTGTCAGCGCAGGGTGCGTTGTACAGAAACCTTGTGGTTTTGGGGCTGGTGCTGCAGGCGGTGTTGCCGAGGCGGGAGGTGAAGCGGGCGCTGGGTTGGCCGCTGCAGCCGGGAGCCCCGGTCGCGCTGCCGGCTCGGGAAGGAGCCTCTTCCCAAGGGGGAACGCGAAGAGTTTGGAGTCGACGGCGGGGTGAAAACCACGTGTGGATGGAGCCTGCGGCTGCTCGCCCATCACCTGCCCTGGCCCGAACGGAGGTGGTGTGGAGAGTGTCGCTGCGGGAGGAAGGGGAAATCGGCGTTATTTTGGTCTCCTTGCAGCTGGCGCGTGGTGGAGAGGCTGTGGCTGGAGGGAGCTGTTGGGCACCGGGGCCGGGGAAGGCGGTGGGCCTGGCTGGTCGCCAGCCTCGGCTGAATCACTGGCAGGACCTGGTGGTTTTCAGGAGTTTCTAACCGCCAAATTTGGACAGATTTTCAGGGGGCTAGCAAAAAGCGTTTCCCTCATCCCGGGCTCATTTCCTTGCCAAATTTCAGAGGCTGCTGCAAGCTGCTGAGCTATAAAGGATTTGATATATGCATAAAGCAAAATGGTACGCAACTTTAGTTCTGAGGTTGGAACAACCCCTGCTTGTAATAAATGTGACCTCTAACTATGTTACTCTGGAACAGACTGTAGACAGAATTATATTAATAGAATTTGTAATTAGAACAGTAATTACACAGCACTTAATTTCTTTCATAGAAGTGAATTTTCAGAAGTGACCAAAACGCGGGTTCTAGGCAGGGAGAGCGACGCCGATGGGAATTAACCTGCGGGATGCGCAGGACGGGGACCGTGAGTTGCGCGGGGCAGCGTGGATGCGCTGACAGGCAGGAGGCAGCGGGCCAGGAAGATGGAGATGCGGAAGGAGGATCGCGGTGTGGGGCTGGGAAGGTGGTTGCACGGAGGTCTTCTGTGGGCGCAAAGTAACAAAGGCCAGAAGGGAGGAGGTGGAAGGTGGATGAGGAGAAGTAGGTGAGATCCCTCAACAGAGCTTTTGTCAAATGATAGGATGAGGGGGAATGGCTTCGAACTGGAAGAGGGGAGATTTAGATTAGATATCGGGAAGAAATTTTTCACTCTGAAGGCAGTGAGCCCCCAGCCCAGGCTGCCCCGAGAAGCTGTGGCTGCCCTATCCCTGGAGGTGTTCAAGGCCGGGTTGGACGGGGCTTGGAGCAACCTGGGCTGGTGGAAGATATCCCCGCCCAGGGCAGCGGGTTGGAACTCGATGATCTTTGAAAGTCCCTTCCAACCCAAACCGTTCTGTGATTCTATGAATTGTTTCCTGACGTTGGCTGTCGGACGCACGTCTTGCAGCCCACGTAAAGGCTCAGCTCTCAGGAGGAGCTTGGAGAAGTTGTCAGCCGTGGAGGGGACTCGGTGGCCAGGTAGCAGGAGAGAGAATCTCTCTGTTTGCATGAGCGTAGTCAGAGTTTTACCCAGAGTGTGCGTTTTTCCCTTTATTGGCCTTTCACACCCCTCCAGCCCACTTCTAAACTTGTTTTGGTTCCCTTCTGCGTTTTAAGAAGCGGGATTAGTCTGGAAAAGCTTTCCCCTACATTCAGCTGTTGCTTCTCTGGCCGAGGCTTAGGATGAAAAAAGCCCCGGAGAAGGCTCTGCTGATAGGAGACTGGCGCCTGACCGTGGCTCCGCATCTGGCTTCAGCTGGGCAGGAATTGCCTTTGGACGTTGGCGCTGCATCGTGCCAGGCCCCAGCTGCTTCCCGGGGCTTAAGGGCGGGATGGACCCTTGGGGCACTTGGTGTGAACCCTTTCATCCCGGGATTTCAGCCTTTTCCCACCCAGCTAAAGAGAAGGCATCTAGTTAAGACGTATCTTTGAGATACACTTGCAGCCTAGGGCCTTGCTACTTTAGCAGTTTTTCTCCATTACTAGGCATCTTGCTGTTAATAATTAGCATCACTTTTTCAATAGGCATCGCCAAGATCCTGGATCTTTTTTGTCTTTTTTTGCATTTCTCTCTCAGAGTAAGTAGTTCTTTGATAGTAGGTATTTTTGTGTTGAAAGCCGCTTGTACCAGTTAATGAGGTCACTTTTCTGTCTCTCTTTTTTTTTTTTTTATGAGTTAAACTGACTGAACCGTGTCATTTTAGTCAGTTCCAGCACAAGTTTTACAGCTCTGTTCTGCATCCTTTTCCAGTGTCTTTTGAAACGGGTTCCGGGTGCTGTGATTCACAAAGCGCAGTCTGAGGCCGGAGTTGCCATTGATGCAGTATCTTCTTGAGGAGGGTGATGGCGAAGCTCCCTGGAGCCCTCCCGGCATCCTGCCTCAGCTCTGGGGAGCCCTGTGCTGCCGGGCCGGGCGCAGGCTTCGCCGCCGTGTCCTTGCTCAGCTGAATCAGCCTCAAGTAAATTACACCCTTTGGGAAGGAGAGTCTTCTGCTTAGCTAGCTTTTTCCTGCTAATTCCATGACCTCTGCAGAATCGCCCTGTTTGTGTGTGCCCGTACGTTCCCCAAGGCTTGGAAACCACAGGGGAGGGTGGGGGGAGCGGTGCTCCGGCTCCTCCGAGAGCGGCCAACTTGGGAGCCGTCAGTGCATCTCTGCACCCAGGGCTGGAGCCGGGCGTCCCGGGCGGCTGCGTGTCTGCTGCCCTGCTGTCCCGTCTGCCTCCCGGGTCAGGGCAGGGCTCCTCCGTCACCGTGGTCTCGAGCTTTGCTGGAAATGAAGGGCAGAGGTGGTTAAAAGATCACAGAAATAGGAGATGGGGCAGGCGTTCTGATGGCATGTCCTGTTTTGTTTGGGTGGGGGTGCTGGGGTCTCGGGGCAGAGACTCCTGAGGGGCTGTGGACGTGCTTCTCGAGCCGTCTTATGTGCCAGCAGGGAAAAGCCCTGGGTCCTCTAACGCAGCGCGTGTCCTCACCTGGCCGAGGAGCCGGCAGGGCTGACGCTGCTCAGGGTCTCCTGGAGCTGATGCCCGGCGTGAGTGGCACAAGCAGAAGGGTCTGCCAGTCCTGGGGCAGGTCCTGGTGCGAGGGGAGACCCTGGTCCCATGGATGGCAGAGCAGATGCATGGCCGGAGGAGGCCTGTAGCGCCCCTGGGCAAGCACATCCCCTCTTTTTATGGAGTTTTATACTGTGGCCCCAGTCATCTGGAGCCACCTTTGCCAGATACAGTTCTTAGCTTGTAAAGCTTACGACTCAAGGTCAAGGTCTTGTGGAAGAGCCAGAAGATCAGAAGAAGAAATTGCGTGATGCTGTGGTTGACAGGAGCTGGCAGAGATGATGATGAAGCCAGAGCGGGAAGACTGGAGGATGATCTTGGTAGCTGAAGACTGAGTGGGATGAAGTTGCAGGTGCCGTGGTGAGAGGAGAGAAGGTTTCTGGCGCTGCGGGGGCAAGAATTCTGACATTGTGGCCAAAGAGGAGCAGATGGGGATGTGGAGGTACACCACAGGGAAATAACGGGGTTTGGATGTGGCCTCAGTGAGAGCGTTGGAGATTTCTGTGGCTGTGCTTCACAACTACCTGAATCCAGCGCAAGTGTGGTTGCTGCTAGAAGGGGCAGTGCAGCTCTTCCCACCTGGCAGCTCCTCGCCTGCCCTCGGTCGTTGCTGCACGGTGAGCTGGGTCAGGGAACGGCTCCGGTAGAAACCGAGCTTTGCACTGGGCTTTGGCTGCATCCGCACTCAGTCGCTCACCGGGCTCACGGTGCAACCGCGTGGATGTGAGGAGGAGGTAACGCACACTCAGGGCTGGGGGGGGAAGGCAAAACGGACCTGTGTTTTGCTGATTCTGAGCTTGTGCCAGGCTTGCAGCAAAGGTCCGTTTGCTAAATATCCTGAAGTCAAATGCTGGGGCAGGAGCGGAGGAACCGGCGCCTGTTTAAGGGATGCTTTCTCCCAGTGTTTTGCCAGACGTTGGCAGGTCTTCCGCAGCCCGGTGTGGTTCCTGTGTGGCGGTTAGTCCTTGATGGCTCCCTTGGCTTGTTCAGCTTTCCTTGACCCGACATAAACTCATAGCTCTTACGATCTCTGCCAGCGGGGCGTTTCACGGTTTGGTGGCACAGTCTTTTGCTTGGTTAGGGACAATTCTGCGCCTGACCGGTGCTCCAAGCAGCGACGTCCTGCTGACCCTGTCCCCGGGAGCTGCCTCTGCGTTCGGTGCAGGGCTGGGACCGTTGCTTGTGCGTCCCTTCTGTGCCTGGGCTGGAGTGCAGGGGCTTCACCTGGTGAGGACCCAGCAGGAGAAATTTGAGCGTGGTTAGTCTTTGGCAGTCGGTCTGTGAGTAGTTCATCTTGCCATCCCCTTTCAGGAGGTTTCCTGGAGCTCCTGATGGAGCGTGCACAGTTTCTGCGCAGAGACCTTCTAGTCTCGGGCAGTGCTGGGCTCTCGCCTCCTCTGGGGTTTGGCTGAGGTGAGGAGTAGAGGTGTTGGTGCATCCAGGCTGGCTACTCACAGCTGGGGATAGGACTTGTCGTTAATTTGGGTGGGCAAACTAGGTTTAAATGACGTCTACTCTGACCCTTAAACTGTGTTTCCGGATGGACTAGCTGCTGTGAAATGGGTCCCACCTTCTCTCCTCATCAGGAGGAGACCCTGGGGAGGACTGGGTGTTCCTGTGCCCTGGGCAGTGGCGTGGCAGCCCTTGAGCTAAATCCCAGTCACACTCTCAGCCAACGCGAGGGTTGCGGGCAATGGCCATGAGCTCCAAAGAAGCAGCGGTGGGCGGAAGGGCTGGTACAGAAGCCTGGCGGCTAGGAACTGCGGGATACCAGAGCTGCCCCGGCAACGTGCCTATGGTCGGAGCTTCTGACCTTGATGAGCGCCTCCGTAATACCACCGTGCTTCTCTTGCATCCCGCGCTGGGCAGGAGGAGCCCTCCTTCTCTTTGTGATCCACCTTCCTACTTTGGCGTCCGATTGTTTTAAATCCTCCTGCGGGACTTTCTGCGAGTCAGAGCCTCCCGTATAGCAGCGGTACGGAGGGAACAAACCACGTTCGCTTTATTTCTGCCTACGGTGCCCTGCGTGGAAAAGGCAATGGTGGTCTTATTTCCTTCCGCTGCCTCCTGCAGCGCTCTGTGCATCGCTGGCAGCGCTGAAACTGGGGTGTGTCTGTTCAGGAGGATTTTCTGAAGTGGTGTAGTGAGAGCAGGGAGTCTTCTGAGGCAGAAAGGCTAAAAATCAGGACAATTTTAGCCTGCTTCCCTGTTGAAAGGAGGTTCATATGATTCAGTTCTTCTGTGCCTGTTTGCCTGTCCTGCCCCAGTAACTTCCAGACCTGCTGTCCAGTTTCAGCCAAACCCCTGCTGTTCCCAAACTCCTACACATCCCAAGAAAATAGGTATCTAGACAGAGCAGAGTGACCGAGCTTGTGCCACGCAGAGGGAAAGGGAGGGACGCTTTCGTCTGTCCTCGGTGGCTCGCTGCCATGGGGCTGCATCTCACTGGAACCTCTGGCTTGCGTGAGTCACTCTGGAAGCTCTTGCCCGGGGTTATGTGTGCGATCTTGTTCTTCCCATGTGATCTGCGTGGTGATGAAATCCACTTGGTCATCCAGAGCACTGCGCCTTGCTTACAGCTGGCTGGCTGCCGTGTCTGAAATCCTGGTCTTGCCATGCTGCTGCTGTAGTTGTGGAGGAGCCACCAGCTTTGGGGGCGTCAGCTCATGGCTCATCTTGCTGCGATGGGTATCGTGGCTGTCGGCCCCCAGCACGGGCTCCCTGCAGCGTGTCCATCGCTCGCTTCCCTCCTGCTGCTGGTTTTTGGACTGCTTTTGATGTTCACAGAATGGTCAGGGTTGGAAGGGCCCTCTGGAGCTCCCCCAGCCCAACCCCCTGCCACAGCAGGGTCACCTCCAGCAGTGGCACAGGACGGCGTCCAGGCGGGTTTGGGATGGCTCCAGAGTGGGAGACTCCCCCCCCTCTCTGGGCAGCTGTGCCACTGCTCTGCCACCCGCACAGGGAAGAAGTTCCTCCTCAGGCTGAGATGGAACTGCCTATGGTCCAGTTTGTGCCCGTTCCCTCTTGTCCTGTCACTGGGCACCGCTGGAAAAAGACTGTTCCCATCCCCCGGCACCCTCCCTTTAAGTATGTATAAGTATTGATAAGATCCCCCCCGAGTCTTTTCTCCAGACTAAAAAGCCCCACGGCCCTCAGCCTTTCCTCATCAGAGAGATGCTCCAATCCCCTCATCATCTCCGTAGCCCTCTGCTGGACCCTCTCCAGCAGTTCCCTGTCCTTCCTGACCCGGGCAGCCCAGAAGTGGACACAGTTCAGCCGTTCAGCCCAGCAGTGATGGCTGAGCTCGATGAGAAGGGGGGTGACTTTCAGATAAGCCCCTAGCGCGTACGCGTCCCTGCCCCAGTCTCCGGATGAAGGAACGGAGGCGGATGGAGGGAATGCGTGGGGGAAGCGGCGCTGCTGGCCGGCGGGTGGGCGGCTGTGGGTGCTGTCCCTGGCGGGTGATGGGTGCCGCGGGGCGGAAAGCACTATGGCACTTCTGCTTGGGAAGGGTTAGGAGTGGGTCTGCTGCTTCTGTTACCGTCCCTTTCATTATGGTCACACCTCGGAGCCTTGTCTGATTGGGTTCCTCCTGCAGAATGTGCTGTGGAGACCCAGGACAAAGGGAGCTCTGCCGCAGAGGTCTGTCTTGGAGTTTATTTAAAAATGAGAGGCGGGTGCCGGTGAGCAAGTGGGGAGCGCGCAGAGACCGTGGGCCAGCGTGGACGTGGACTTAACGTAGCAGTGATCTAACCTGTGTTGGTTTTGATGTTTCTGGTGAGTACAGAGGCACAGGAGAGCTTTAAGGAGCAATTTGAAAGAGGATAATAAAGTGGATTTCAGGTTGTTTACAGAGAGCTCTTTTCAAACATGAGGTACAACTGGGAGAAAATAGAGAGGTGTTTGCTTGAAATTTAGCAGCTGGGAGGTGGAGATTGCTGTCATGGTTTGGGAGGGAGAGGAGTCGGCTCTTCTGCAGCGAGGGAAGGATGGTTGTTAACATATGAGGAGTTTGGGAGGGTGAAGACAAGCAGTTTGCAGTTGACGTGACAGAAGAGGAGGACCCGGAGGGGGGATTCAAAGGGAGGGTTGGCCTGCTGAAGAAAGAGAGGTTAGGAAAATAATTTCAGCTGCAGCATTCTGACTGAATAAGGATGAGACACCGTTTTGTGCATTATAGACCATTTTGGGGGGCAGGGCGCGACAGTGGTTGGTGTAGGGTGGACACCTGGGGTGTTTGGCCGTGTGGCCGGGTGATAAAGGCTGTGTTTCGGGGACTGTAGGTTGTGTAGCTCTGTAGGGGCTCAGGGACAGCCAGGATATGGAGAGGAGGGTTGGGTCCATGAACTCTGTTCCCCGTAGCAGCGTCTGAATTGTGTCCTTAACTCACAGACAGGATCTGAGTGATGTCCCCAGTCATCGAGCAGCAAGGGCTTGGGGGAAGAGGGGACAAAGCTGGGATTGGTAACAGCTCCCTTTAATCACGTTGAGCTTGGGCTTGTGGGTGCACACTTGAAATGCTGGAGGGGGAAATAAGCTGAGGCTTCATTTTGGACAGGAGACAGTCCAGGAATAGAAAGGCAGAACTATGAATCATCAACATCGAGCTGAGAGATGGTATTAAATTAAAATATAAGGCTAGCTAGAAGAAGCATGAAGGGAGAAAAGAAGGTGCTATGCCGTGTGAGACACCTGAAAAACAGCAAAAGTGGGGGGGTGTGGGGAGACGATCTTTTTGAGGCTGGTGAAAAAAGCAGTAGAGAACTAGCAGGAGAACCAAGAGAATAAAAGAATTGCTGGGACCAATGAGGACGAGGTGTCGTGGACAGTTGTGCTCCTGAAGGTGTAGCTGGCAGGGTCCAGAAGAGCCCGGAATGTGCCCGTGAGGCAGGAGCAACCTTGGGCAATTGCTCGGTGAGGTGGGACAGGGCAGTGGGAGATCGATAACCCAGCTTCTGGCTGAGGGTCAAGATGTCTGTCCTTCCTGAGAAATGTTTGTGTAACCAGCCTTTAAAAGCCCGTCAGTGACTGCGCCTGAAGCCTTCCCAGGAGGCTGGAGAGAGATGGATACGATGGGTGCGCTGTTAGGTGGGTAAGGAATTGGCTGGATGGCTGCATCCATGCTGGAGAGAGTCCAGCAGAGGGCTACCAAGATGATGAGGGGATTGGAACATCTTTCTGATGAGGAAAGGCTGACGGACTTGGGGCTTTTTAGTCTGGAGAAAAGACTCGGGGGGGATCTTATCAATACTTATACATACTTAAAGGGAGGGTGCCGGGGGATGGGAACAGTCTTTTTCCAGCGGTGCCCAGGGACAGGACAAGAGGGAATGGGCACAAACTTGACCATAGGCAGTTCCATCTCAACGTGAGGAGGGACTTCTTCCCTGTGCGGGTGGCAGAGCAGTGGCACAGCTGCCCAGAGAGGGGGGGGAGTCTCCCACTCTGGAGCCATCCCAAACCCGCCTGGACGCCGTCCTGTGCCACTGCTGGAGGTGCCCCTGCTCTGGCAGGGGGTGGGACTGGGGGAGATCCAGAGGGCCCTGCCAACCCCCACCACTCGGGGATTCTGGGGTCCAAAGAGTTACAGTCAATGGCTCAGTGTCCAAATGGAAACCAGTAACGAGGGGTGTCCCTCCACGGTCCGTACTGGGACAAATACTATTTAACATCTTAATTAATGACATAGTGGGATAGAGTGTACCCTCAGCAGCTTGTGGATGACACCAGGCCAAGTGGTACGGTTGATTCTCTAGAGGGACGGGATGCCATCCAGAGGGACCTGGGCAGGCTGGAGGAGTGTGTCCATGTGAACCTTGTGAGGTCCAACAAGGCCAAGTGCAGGGTCCTGCTCCTGGGTTGGGGCAGTCACCAGGACAGACTGGGGCATGAATTGTGATTGAGAGCAGCTCTGTGGAGAAGGACTCGGGGATACTGGTGGATGAAAAATAGGTGTGAGTGAAATTGTGAAAAATACAACATGCGCTGGCAGCCCAGCGAGCCCCCGGCACCCCGGGCTGCATCCCCAGCAGCGTGGCCAGCGGGGCGAGGGGGGACTGTGCCCCTCTGCTGCGCTCTGGGGAGCCCCCCCTGCAGCGCTGCCTCCAGCTCGGGGGGGCCCAACAGCAGAGACACGGCCCTGGGGGAGCGGGGCCAGAGGAGGGCCCGGAGATGCTGCGAGGGCTGAGCCCCTCTGCGGGGAGGACAGGCTGGGAGAGGGGGGGTTCAGCCTGGAGAAGAGAAGGCTCCGCGGAGACCTCAGAGCCCCTTCCAGTGCCTAAAGGGGCTCCAGGAGAGTTGGGGAGGGACTCTGGGTCAGGGAGGGGAGTGATGGGATGAGGCGGGGCGGTTTGACACTGAAATAGGGGAGATTCAGACTAGATATTTGGAGGAAATTCTCTCCTGTGCGGGCGGTGAGCCCCTGGCCCAGGCTGCCCCGAGAAGCTGTGGCTGCCCCATCCCTGGAGGTGTCCAAGGCCGGGTTGGACGGGGCTGGGAGCACCCTGGGCTGGGGGGGGGTGGCCCTGCCCAGGGCAGGGGGTGGAACTGGATGGTCTTTAATGTCCCCTCCAACCTAAACTGTTCTCGGATTCTGTGAAATCTGTTCCAGTGTTTAACTGTCCTCTTCCTTCGAAAGTTTAACCTGAATCTTTTTTGCTCCCAATTTCAGCCACTTACCGAGGACAAAGGGAACATGTTGTTCCCTTCCTCTCTGCAACAGCCTCTTTCCATATTTGAAAACTGTAGCAGAATCCTCTTCTTTAGGCTTAATAACGTCAGGTCTTGGTCCGTGACATTTCCTGGTCCCCTGTTCATCTTCATGCTCCTCTGGACTCTCTCCCCTTGACCGCGTCCCCCTTGAAAAGTGGTACCCAAGGCTGGATGCAGCACTCCGCCAGCGCTGGAAAAGGCACAAAGCAGGACTGCAGGCTTGTCCCTGTTCATATGATTCAACGTGGTGGTTGCCGTTCCTCAGAAACATGGTATTGCTGATTCCTGTTGGTTTGTGTTCCACCTTCACCCCCGGATCCTTTTCTGAAGAGTTGCTGAGTAATCTGCAGCTCTCTGTCCTGTTCTTGGGCCATCGTCTGGTTGGTGAATAAGGATGCTGAAAAGAGCTGAACCTAGGAGAAACCTTCCCCGGTCCAAGTTGATACTCACTTCAATTTGTATGATTATCTTTGATAAATATTCTCGGAATAGTTATCAAATCAGTATTGTTCTGAGCCTGTAGTAGGTTTATCCTTTGTTAAATTAATTTTGAAAATGCCATGTGAATCAGTCGGAAACATTACTTATCTAGGATGCTTAACATCTGCTTCCGTGCTGCGCTGAAGGCCTGTTACCCCCATGCAGAAGGGACTGACGTTGGTTTGACACCGTTTGTTCCTAATAAAACCTTAAGTACTAACGCTTGCCTTGTCTTCCCAGGACATACGGGTTGTTGCTGTTGTTGCTTTTTTGATGTTTTGAGTGATCTGTGAGTTTTTAGCTTCTTTATTAGTTCATTTTTAAAGGTGGGCGTTACTCTCCCCATGTCCAGTGCGGTTGCCTTCCATCAGCTGAGAGCTCTCGGGGCTTGACCTCTTCTGAGGTTCCTCCAGACAATTAAGTGTTCCAAGGTCAAGTTAATCAAAAGCTGACATTGCACTTTTTTACTGAAAGCTTAGGTATTATTCTTTAGCTGCTGCTTTTTGTGCTAGACACCTCTCTGCTGTTTATGGTGAAGACTTACGCAAAAAGGCATAAACCACTTTGTCCTCAGTGTCATTCCTCAATTGCTTTTTCTGTGCAGTGAGTAACAGACCACTCTTGTTCAAGTTGTTACGTGGATTACTGATGTGCAGGAGAGTTGCTTCTTGTCATTGCAGGGTGTTGCTAGTTGCCTCTTATTCTTTGCGTAGCTGTTTCGAGCTTAGTCTGTGGTGCTGATGCCACTCTTTTGTGTTTATCCTTATTAATCTGACCTAATTTCCACTTTCCACATGCATGCCCTCCTGTGCCTGAGACCAATGAGGAGCTCATGTGAGTTAGCCAAGTTGGTCTCCTACCACACTCATTATTCCTTTGCACCAGGAATAATAGGTTGGCACCATTGCTTTGAGGACCTGCCAGCTTGCTGTAATCTTTTTTTTTTTTTTTTTTTCTTATGGATGTGCCTCCAGTAAGACCTTGCCTGTGGAGTTTAGTAACGTCTGCCTTAGTGGAGTCTCTTGTTTATAGTTTGCTGTCCTTCCTCCAATACATCATACAACCTCGCTGGCCAGTCCTTTTTCTGCTCAGCCTTCTCCGGACAGCTTTCTTTGGAGGCTTTGGTGAAGGGTGCTTTGGTAGACTGTAAGATGTGGAGATTAAGTTGCAGAGAGTCTAAGGTAAAATCGGAGGACATGATGGTACGTGGCCTGGTGCAAGTAAGAAATGGGTGTGGGAGAACCTGCCCAACCCCTTCTGCTGGGGAGCCCAGGCTTGGAAGCGGGTTGTTGGAGAGGGGGTTGTGCGATGTGGCTGTGATGAGATGTTCAGTGAGTTTGTGATGAACGGGCACGAGGAGATTGTGATGGTGAGAGGGTGAGGCTGAAGCATGTTCCTCTGGCAAGGAGAAAATGCCTAAAAGTATGTTGAGCTCTGTCAACTGGGTTTTGTGGGTTTTGTTTTGTTAAACACAGAATTTGATACTGGAGTGTGGGTTTAATTATTTTGCCATGTATTGTGAACTAATAAAACTCATGTTCTTACCCCACTGTTTAGCTTAATAAACTGTTTGGCTGAAGCATTTCCCAGATGAACATGTAGTTGGGACTGAAAACCATCAAGAGTTGGAGAATTGGGGGTTGGAACTCGATGATCTTCAAGGTCCTTTCCAACCTAAACCATTCTCTGATTCTATGATAATGGCAGAGCCACAGCTGTTGGAAGGGGCCTTGGGAGGTCTCTAGTGCAATGTCCCGCTCCAGGCAGGGTCGGCGTTGCCATCCGAGCAGGTTGCGAAGGGCTTTGTCCAGCTGAAAAGGTCTTGAAAACCGCCAGGGAATGGGGGTTCCGCACCCTCCCTGGGCAACACATTGCAACGGTGCCTGATCCACTATTTCCTGTGGTCAGTTGTTATTTTCTCTAGCTACTAATAGTTAGCAGTTAATTTCTAATTTGCATTCATCTGGCTTAAAGTTCCATTTTTTTTACTTTTTTATTTAGGTTGGACTAAATAAAACTAAATAAATGTTACCTGAACATTATTCCCTGAAAAGTTGACTTTTACTTTATAATCAATTATCTCTTGATGTTCTTTTTGGAAAGTTAATCACATAATGCTCGTTAAATGTCTCTTTGTGAGTTCATTTATTGTGGCCTTCAAAGAGTTTTTATGGCTCTTCATTACCCAGTGTTCTTAAAATAAAAAAAAAATCAGACTATAGGCAACACGCTGTTATTTGACTCAACCACAGTTACATTTACTGTAAATTCATCTTCTTCTATTAACTGTTTTGGTTTGGTTTGGTTTTTTGGTTGTTTTTGTTTTTTTTTTTTTTTTTTAAAGTATCTGAGGATCATTTAGCTCTTTTGCTCCAGCGTTGCGTTGAGGGCTAATGACGAACTGCTCCTCTGCTCTGGCCTTTGAACCAGGATTTGAGCCCCCATCCTATGGGGATGGCTGGTAGTCCCTGGGCAAAATACCTTGCACTGGGCCGCGCAGAAAGGTGTTTTAGCTGAACGGGCTCAGCTTGCACAGGGATTTAGATTACTCAGTCACGCCCTAGTCCTAGATTCTCCAATTTACAGCATCAACCAGATGTTTTTCAGCCATGATCTTACTTTTACTTGCGTTATGGCATTGCATAGAGAAAGGGTGGAATAGCGTCAGGTCTGGTACCGATTCATTTATACCATCAGAGAAGGGGTGGTTGGGTCTCCGTAAGTCTCCGGTCCAGCCTACCCAAAGTCAGACTCTCACCCACACTAGATTGGGTTGGCTGTGGCTTTCTCTGGCTGAGTCTAGAAAACTCTTCAGGGTGGAAGTTACACCACGTCTCTGCAGGTGCTGCTGCCTTAGGGGAGAAGTTCTTTCCAATACCCAGTCGCTGTGGTGCGAAGCCATGCCATGGCTCTCTTGTCCCTTGTTGCATTCTCTGCTGTTGCTGAGAAGGGTTCAACTACATCTTTCATGTAGCTGAAGGCCACTTTTAGATTGTCCCTTTGCCTCTTCTCTGCTGGGTTGCGGAAGCCCATCTCCTTGGTGTCACCATGAAGATCAAGCCCCTCACCACTTGGTAGCCATCTGTTGGACCCTCGCCAGTTTCTCAACATCCGTTTTGCACTGGGGAGCCCCAAACTGGTGCAGCCTTGCTACTGTTGAGTAGAGAGATATGATGGACTCCCTCAGTCGCTGACTGTGTGTCTCCTGGCGTGACCTGGGATGCGGTCTGCCTTCCTCACCATGAACACATGCTGTTGGCTCTTCCTCCACCTGGCATGTCCCTTCTCCAGCAGGCTGCTCTCAGCCAGCAGGTTCCCAGCCGGCACCGCCGCATGGAGGTCCTTCTGCCTGGGACACAGACGTGTGCACATCTCCATATTGCGCATCGTGAGGTTTCCCTTCACCCAGTCCAAGTTTGTCATGGTGCTTGTGCTTTGTCTGTTGTTTGACATATTTGGGTTAGCGTTATCTGCAGATTGCTGAGGGTGCTCTCTGTCATTACATGTGTGGTCGATGGAGGTATAGCATGATATCGGCCCAGTATTGACCCATGGGCTGCTCTGCTCGTTACTGGCTGGCAGCTGGGTATTGAGCCTGTGATTGCTGCCCCCAGCCTGGTGGTGCAGGCAGTTTCTGCCCATCCTTACTTGGGCTGGTGGGAGGTGTCCCTGCCCACGGTAGGGGGTTGGAACTAGGTGATCTTCAAGGCCCCTTCCAACCTGAACCATTCTGTGATTCTATGATCCTTGCTCCAGTTGTCCAGCCTGCTCTTCCTCAGCCCAGCCATCTCATGAGGCAGTCGGGTTGATCATGGGTGATCTGTCGTGGTAAGTCCATACCAATGGTTCCTGGTTACCCACTGGTTCCTCACGTCCTTGGAAGCGGCCTCCAAAAGGGTGCGCTTTGTGGTCCTTGCAGGGCTGGGGTGGAGCTGGCTGTCCTGGCGTTTCTGGCATTTGCCACCTGGCATGTCTTGGAGACGGGCATGGCATCAGCGTTTTCCCAGTTGTCTGGAGCTTCCCTCGTCACTCGGATGGCTCCAAAGCATCACTAGATATCCTCTTACCCGTTAGCCTGAAGTCTGTCTGGCTGTTGCCTGAGACTCGTCATTTAGCCAGTTCTTATTGCGTCTATCGTTAATGACTTGGCAAAGTGTTAATTTATATTAGAAATGGTATTTGGACTTATGGTAATAAGTCACATCTTCATGAAAATAGAGACAGGATTGTCTTTGTCAGCAACATCTGAAACACCTGGAAGAGTGAAATCAGATCTAGAACTTGAACTTGTGTTAAAAAAAAATCAGTTCCAGTTAATCCTTTCCCTGACTTTGTAGGGCATTGGTGTCAAGGCACAGAGGTGATGGTTACTTGGGGGAGTCTGTGTGTTCTTTCCCGCATACTGAGGTAACCTCACTGAGCAAACTTTCTAATTTATACTGAATATGCCGTTCGTGGTATGAAATAATCCTGCTGGCCCGCGTGGGTCAAGTGCCCGGGTCTCGCTCCTCCTCCTCCCCACACCTGGCGAGCTCGAAAACACCGAGACCTTGAAACCCGCACATCATTGCTGGCTAGAAAATAAATATTTTGACAAATTCAGACACTAGAGTCTTCTAAAAGTGCGGTTTTCCCAAGCATTAGAAGAGAAATTAGTCCTGTGTCGCTCAAACCGGGACACTGAGTGTCTCTATTATTGAAATAATGAGCCCCTGGCGCAGGCTGCCCCGAGAAGCTGTGGCTGCCCCATCCCTGGAGGTGTCCAAGGCCGGGTTGGACGGGGCTGGGAGCACCCTGGGCTGGGGGGGGGTGTCCCTGCCCAGGGCAGGGGGGTGGAACGAGATGGTCTTCAAGGTCCCTTCCAACCCAAACCATTCCATGATTTAATATTTATTAAAAATTAGCATAAGCAGGAAAGTGGTCCTTTCTGTGAGCTCTCGCTCTAAGATCACTACATGCAAGTTGTTTGTGCCTTTTGATTTTAAATTATATTGTTTTAACAACTTTTTTTTTTTTTTTTTACTAATGGTTTTGAAATGATGTGTTTGTCTTTGTGTGCACTCTTCATGAGTGTTTCGGTCTGCTCCTTTAATGCCATCGGCGTGAGGACTGACGGACGCTTCTGCTCGCCGCTGTGTGCCGCAGGGGTTGTCTGCCGTGTCTGTCCTGCAGGAGCTGTGCGCAGGTACCGTGTTTTGCAAAGCTGCTTCCTGTTGTACTTAGCATTGTTGAAAAACTTTTTTCCCTGAAGTCTTCAGCTTCCTACCCCAATTTTTGCTACTTCCTGTGTTCGAGATCTTATTGACATCTGTTTCCTCCTCTTTTTTCCCATTTCTTACCTTTTTTTTTTTGGATGTTGCTAGCCTCTAAGCTAGTTCAGGTCTTTTAGCCAAATTGTTTTCTTTATCTTTTTGATAGAGTGTTGGCTTTTTGGCTATCTGATAAATTATCATGAAAATGTAAAAAACCTGAACAATAACAAAAAAGCCGAACAAATGAAAAACCAGCGAAAGCCACGCACCCCGTCAGACCCAGGATGCCAAACCCCATTTTCTCCCTGTACGATTTTCCCACGAGTACCGCCACTGTCCAAGGCGACCAGGCCCGAGCAGGCGCTTGCGTGCTGCCGAGCTGGTGCCGGTGGCGGTTGCCGTGGTGTGAGCAGGGACCCTGTGCACCCGCGGGTCCCCAGCCCGCAGAAGGGGTCTGTCACCACAAGTGCCCGGCGCGGCGGCTGAGCTGGGTGGCAGTTTGGTGGCAGTCCTGCTCTGGGGCGCATTGCCTGGACGGAGGTGACGCGGAGCTGAGGAGCGGCTCTCACCTGGCGCGGTCGGTGGGGTGGAAGAGACCCTGACCCGGCTCTGGCTTTGGCAGCCCGTGTGAGGGTCCGGCGGGCTCGTGAAACGCGCCGGAGCTGAAACTGTGGGATTCCAAAAGCCCCGCGCTCCCGGGCAGTGCCTTTGGGATCTCCGGGCTGCACAGGAGGAAGCTGCGGTTTTGCCCACAGCCCCGATTCCCCACTGGTGACGGTGTGTAGGAAGGGGTCATCGCCGTCCCCCTTCCCGCGGTGTGGCCGGGGCCGTGCCAGCGAGCAAAGTCCCCTGCCCTGCACCCGGGGTCTCTCTTCCCGAGCGGTGGGTCATGCTGCCGCTCTCCCATTGTCTCGGGGTGTCTGTGCGCTTGGGGACATCCCGCTGCTGGGGTCGCCGGGTCCACCGGGCTCCTGGGCAGTGCTGACCCCAGCCCCGCGTCCCCTCCTCTCCTTGAGCTAATTCTGCAGGTCCCAAAGCCCAGCGGCGGGTGCTGGATTTAGGTGGCACACTAAAATAAATGCACAGTTAATGGGATTTTGGGTTACTTTATTGCTGAAGTAGGTGGTGCGCGGTTTCCTGACACAGAGGTCAGAGGTGAGGTGGGTGAGTTCCCCTCGGTCCCCCTGCCCCGAGGGCTGCGGCACCGTCCCCAGCCCCGGGGTGGCTGGTAGCACCAGCGCACCCGTGCCCCGGCACTGCCAGCCGCCCTGGGCTGGGGACGGTGCTGTGGGTGGGCCGCGGCCCCGGCACAGCTTGGCCGTAGGGCATCCCCGTGCCCGGGGCTGTTGGGGGCTGAGGTCAGACGGGTGGCAGACCGGCGTGTGGCTTGGCGGGGTGCAGGGTGGGTGGCCATGGCAGTGTGCCCCGCACCGGGGTGGCGGCTGAGGGGGTCAGGCTGAGGTCTCGTCTGAGCCACAGCTTTGTTCCCGGCGGTGGGGACGGCAGCAGGGAGGCTGGTGCATGTCCAGGAGCGGGCATGGCACCCCTGGTCCCCGAAGCACCGCTGCCAGCCGGGAGTCCCCCTGCCCATGTCACTGCCGGGTCGGCACGCTGCCCGGCACCGGGGCCCGCGTGGGAGCGCTGGCAGCAGAACGGCACAGCGTGGTGGGGAGCAAACCTGCACCTGGAGCTGCTGCGGCAGCATCTGCCGGCCGGCGTCCGTCCATCCGTCCGGCCGAGGGTGAGTCAGCCCGTCTCCACGCTAGGTGACTCAGCCAGCAGACTCCCACGGGCCACGCTGCCTGCGCCTGACTCACTGCTGCTGCCAGGCAGCGGCACCGCCGCAGCACCCGCCGGCAGCCAAGGGGGTGTCAGCCCCAACCAGCCATCCGGGGGCACGGCGGGGCGGGGGGGGAGGACGGGCAGGAGGGCAGAGTGGCCGGGGAGGAAAGGACGGAGCGGGGAGCGTACACAGGGGAGCTGTACGCAGGCAGCGCGCCGCTGGGCTGCCGACCCCTCGGGGTGGTGAGGAGGCAGCGTAGGCGTGGGGGGAGCCCCAGGGGCAGGTTTGATCCTGAGGGCGCGTCTCCTCCGCATCGGCACCCCGGTCCTGCCTCTGCCTGTGGTGGCGTTACAGAGAAGCAGGCTGGGCCTCCGCCGTGACGTGGCGAGCATGGGTGACTGCGGTGTTCAGGGCGCTCAGGGGCTCCGTGTGGGGAGCAGCGGGCGTGGGCTGGAGGTCAGAGGCTCTTCCCTGCCTGTCCTTGTCCTTACGGGGCTGGCTGGTGTGTAACTGTACCCCGGGGAGTTCTCTCCAGCGGCTGAGGGGGCTCAGGCACCCCTGGCTCTCATGGTAGACCAGCTGTAGACGTAGTTTTCAGCCGGGCTCATGTGTCTTGGTACAGAGCTTTGCCAGCTCGAGGCCGTCGATGGCTCTGGGTGAGCTCTCCCCGGGGCGGGGGGGGCTGCCGTGTCCCACGGGCGCCGCAGTACGAGATGGCTTCCCTCCATCTTCTCCAGTTGTGAGCTCTCGGTCTCGGAGCAGGGGTGGGATTTCTGCGGGTGAGAAGCTGCTCTCCTGGAGACTGGGATGTGTCTGCCCTGACCCGGCAGGAAGGGCTTGATGAGCGTGATTATAATGGTGGCAGGAATTTGGCTCGCGGCCAGGTTCCCAGTGCCTTCCAGGCATGGGCAAGGCAGCAGATAGCATGTGCTGTGGCAAATTTACTTGCCGTGAGCATCTGTTACCCACTGTCTGCCTGTTTGTCTGTGTGGCAACACGCAATCCGAGCTGGACTGAACAATTTTGGTCCTTGGACTCAGGTGTAACGGCCAAGAGGAGAGAGGCTCATTGTGCAAGACCCCTTGGGCACGTTAGCTAATGGTCACGCTGGCCACAGCGATGCCAGGGCATCAGAGCACCAAGAGGGGATTTTGGGGTGGTGGCCCCTCCAAGTGAACCCCTGGCTGGGCAGATGGCAGAGAGGCAGCTCTTCTCCTCTCCCGTGGGAGACGCCTCTCGGTTACCCGAGTGCTTCCTGGGCGCAGGTAGCTCCCTGAGAGCACCCCGGTCTCGCTCAGCGGCCTCGCTGATGCTACCAGTATCATAGCTTACGTTGGGTTTTGCAAACCCAAGATACTTGTTTCAGAAGGCCTGTGATGCTGCCTGGGGGTCCTTCTCAGCTTTGTTTTGGAGAAAGGCTTGTGGCTGCAAGGCGGAGTGAGGACAGCAGGGTTGGACAGGGCAGCCCTCTGCTAGCGATAGTAATTAGCGCCTTGGCTCGGCACCGCTCTTTCTTTGGGTTGACCATAACAATTGCTGTGCTTTGCTGTGTCAGGCGAAAGAGGAGGCATTGGCCTCTTCTTGTGCCGGCTGATACTCATGTTCGTGCCCGAAGCCATCCAGTAACTCACTGGCTGACTCACAGGTACAGAAAGCCTTTTCCTGCTGCTGGAGCACCGGGGAAGCCTTGGTCAGCAGGATTGCTGTGCCTCGTCCAAGATCCGTTGCTGATGTACATGCAAGCACTGGACCCAACCGCCGTCAGTCAGGGACTTCCATCTCCCAACACATGCATGCAGGGCAAGCTCTCTGGAAGCCTAATTGAGGGAAGTGAAGCAAGAGTAAATACCGATGGGGCGGTCCTGCCCCTGTGGAGCTGCCTGAGCATGGCAGGGCCGGAGGGCGGCTCGGCCACATCGCTGCAGCGGGGCGGTGGTGTGGGGAAGCGCTGTCTCCTCTCCTGGCGCTGGAGACGGGAGTGCTGACAGCTTTAACAGTTAAATACCCAGTGTTGGTAATTGTCTTTAAACTGAAGTCTCTAATTCTGCTGTTTCCATGGAAATAGAGCGATCTTGTGATTAAGACGTAAGGCTGGGGTGGCGAGCACTCCAATCCTTTGGAGCCGCGGGCCCTTGCGTCGTTCCCACGATTGCTGCTCTGAGGTACTGCGTGTCTGTCTGCCGGGGCTGTGGGGGGGACCCTTACGCAGAGATACGGATGACCTGCTTTCTGAAAGGTGGTCCAGAAAACCATGCCTGGTCCCTGAGGATCCCAACAGAAGCATCTTCAGGTGCTTCAAGGGGTGGCGTTGCTCGTGCCATGTTGGCCGAGCACGCTGTCATCGCGGGGAGCTGTGGGATCCAGAAGTTGGGGGAGTCATCTAACTCAGCGTTAGGTGGCTGTGGTGGAGGTGACACCGCCTGAGTCAGTTCCCCCGGGCTCCTCTGTAGTCACTCTCGGGCTGAAGTAGGAGTGCAAAGTAGGTTGGATGACTTGTGCACTAAAAGCGCTTATTTTTCTCCATTGACGGTGGGAGAGCCGAGGGTGACTAGATCAGCTGTAGGTGTCTAAAACACAGATGGCTTTGACTTCAGCTTGAAGAGAGGAGGAGGAAAAGATGTAACGGGACCCACTTTTTTCATGATAGCCTCCTGAGGAAGGTGCTGGTGGAGACTGGGCACGCTGGGCTGGCAGGGTTCTGTCTGCCCCACGGAAACCAGCATCTCCGGAGCAGATCCGTTCGCAGGTGGCTTGGAGAGCCGGCACCGCCAGCCCACCCCTGCCCACTGCCCCGGCCGCCTTGCCGTGCCGAGGGCTCTGGCCTGGGCGTTTCTCCCGTTTCCCTGTCTAAGGCAATGCTTGAGGCTGGCGTGGAGTGAAATCTCGCAGCCACCGTGGTCTCCTGTGGGTGGCGGTGGATTCGGTCCCATGGAACACGACTCATGGAAGGTTTGCTGGTGTGTTTGCTTTCTTGAGAGCGCTTTCCTGCTGGGCTTGCAGACTGAGCCAGAGCGCCCGGCTGCCTTTGGAAGACCGTGTGGTGGTGGAAGGTCAGGAGGGAGGAGGAGTCCGTTCCTCCCCAGGATTTGCTCCTTTCTCTTTTGGGCACTGAGATGTCACACAAATGTACGAAGGGCAACTTCTGTGTAAACTCCCCCGGGTAAACTCTCAGTTCTGTAATGGCTTTGTCTGGGTTTCTGCCTTTACTGGCCCGCCTGTGGCCCACAGCAGTTTTCAAGCCGGCACAATTTTTTATGCATCGTACAATGTAAGAACGTTACCAAACAAACACCTTGCTAACTTCCGACTCATCCCAGGCATTGCATGAAGTGAGAGATGGTTTGCAGTCCAGCAGAAGTTTGCCCACGGTTCGGTTGTGCAGCACCCCCATGGTTGTGCCAGTTTGGGAGAAGCGCTCTGCGGGACCCTGCTGCGTGGGCTTCAGGCGCGCGGTGGCACTCCCGCGGATGAGGAAGGGAGCGCTAATGTTTTTATGGCTTTGACAAGACCATCACCAGGTACTATATGTAATTTCAATGTCTATACTTTTCTTATTGTTTAAAAAATGTGAATAGTTACAAAAAGAGCCATAAAATCATGTAAAGCCTGGGGAAAATGGCTGATAGTACAACACAGGGCTAAAAAGCAATCAGGTCAGTTTAGAATCTGAAGACAGAACGTGGCCCGCTGGGCAGAGCCCAAAGCTACGCAGATTGAGCTTTAAAGTACTCATTTTTGCCAGAGAGTATCTAACGACTGGAGTAACTTTGCTAGGGATGCAGTAAATACTTGCAAGGCTCAAATCAAAGCCCAGTGTTTCTTTGCTGGAAAAAGTCCGCACGGGCTCAGGTCTAAGAGGTGGGTTTGATGCTGAGTTTATTGAGTGGGTTTTGTAACCTGTGCTGTGCAGTGAGTGCAACTCAGCGATGATCTCTGCCGTCTTTGTAATCCGTTTTCAGCGACAAAATACACAGGATTGAATAGGAGTCCTCGACCTCAGCTGAGAAGCCCCCGACTGCGTGTGTGATGCAACCGATTGCATTCAAATAAACTTGAGCGGCGGTGATAAAATTACAAATCCAGCACTGTAAAATTGAGAAGTGCTAAAATCAAAAGCGCCTTGGTATTCCTTTGTATTTTTAATTTCTTTGTTGTTGGCTGTCAGCAAGGAAGCCATCCGGCAGATGAAGACGGAGGCCGTGCTGCTGCAGGCTGTGGGCGGTGTGGCCCAGCCCCGGGTCAGGCTGTTGGCGTCCTCAGCTGGTGGCGCTGACGTGTGGACGCCAAAGGCTGAGCTCCTCCCTGGTGTGCGGGATCCCCTGTCACAGTCCGAGCCCAGAGCAGGGGGTCTCTGGCGTCCAGCAGCGTGGACTGAGAAGCGTGACGGCCGCTCTCAGAGGGCTCGTTTCCCCCCTGGGTTGGGGGCACGTTTGCAGACGGCAAAAGTCATCTCCCCGGGTGAAGGATGACCGCAGGCAGCCGCTTGGTTCCGGCTCCGAACTGTGGAGGTCGATTACCTCTTCAAATGACTCCATAAAAGCTGGAAAAATGTACAACTTTGGCAACTTATTTTTCCCTAATCTCATTTTTGGAAATGTCTGAATTGCTTTTGCTGAAACTTCTAAAAATACCAGCCTAATGCGGGGAGCAGGCATGGAAAATTTCAGCCTGAATAGTTAGTTTGGCAAAGTTTGAAGGCCCCGGTTCTCGGCTGCTGCAGTGAGTATTTGACAAGCTGGGCGGCAGGTACTGCCAGCAGCTCCGCTCGCGCGCTCAGGGGCCGGCGGGGGAGAGGCGAGTGCCCTTCGTGCTCCGGGGGCTCTCCAGCCCATCACCCTGGTCTCAGCTCCTGCCCGGCAGCTGGGGCGCACGAGCCGGGCTGCGGGACCTTCCTCCTCCCAGCATGGAGCCGTCTGTCGGTCACGGATTTCCCGAGCCCAAAGCAGCGTCTCCATAGCCCTGCATGCAGCTTTGTCCTTGAATTTGCCTAATCATCTCCTGAGCGCGTGTTGGCTCGGCATCGCCGCATCCCTTGACGAGGCATGTACAGCTTAGCTGTGTTTTATATGGGGAGATCTCTTTCTGTTTTGAACCTGCCTCCTGATTAATTGGATTTGATGTCCCCTGGTTTGTGTTTTGGAAGAAACAGTGAACAAATTGTTCCCTGGTGACCTTCTTTCTTCTCCTGACATGGAAGACTTCATTCCCCCTCTGCCATCTTCCTTTCCAGGCTCCTTGTTCAGAAGCTGTTCCGTCCTTTTGATCATCTCCTGCCCTTCTCAGTACCTTTTCTAGTTCCCGTCTGATCTTTTTTTGAGATCTGGGTCAGAAGCGCGGGGTCGGGTGAGGAACGGCGCTCGAGCGGTGCACAGCCTTCAACCACCACTGCGCCGCGGATCGGTGTGAGAGTGTCGTGATGTTCCCTGTTTTGTTCTTCGTCCTTTTCCTGGTAATTGCTGGCACTCTGCTTGCTCTGTGACTGCTGCTGCGCAGCGAACTGATGTTTTCAGGGAGTTATTTAGGATAACCTCAAGATTTCATTTGAGTGCTAACAAGAAGGTGCAGCTCATTATTGTATATGTAAAGTAAGAATTATTTTTTTTTCTGAGCACACCACTTTACATTGATCATCTGCTATTCTGTCACCCAGTTACTCAGGATTTTAAGGTCCTTTCACAACGCTTTGTCTTTGTTTCTGCTGTCCTGACTAATGCTTTGGAGCTGATCTGGGTTTTTTTTTGTGTTTTTTTTAATGTTCTTTTTGTGCTTGCCTGCAAACACTGTACTGTTCCAGCACTTTCCTCCTCCTGAAGCTCTGGGGCTGCCACAGCCTGAGCTGCAGCAGAATGAGGACGTGCTGCCTGCCGAGAGCTCGCTCTGTCCGTCGGCTGAGCAAAGGCTCCTCTGTGAACCGGAGGCTTTTGTATGAGCCAGATCTCATTTATTCTTTCTCCGAAGATCCTTTCAACCAGCTGGCCGTTCCCCCGTGCATCCCCGGCCCGGGCAGGTTTCCGGCTTGCTGCCCTCCCGGCAGCGTGGCACGGTGCGGTGTGCCGTGCCATGGGACCCGCAGCTGGCTGCCGCTGCGGGCTGCACCCCGGTCCTGGGAGATGCCGCTGCGGTTCCTTTCCAGCCGCTTTGATGTTCCCTCTCCACGAGCTGCACAGCCGCCTCTGCTGGGTGCAGATTTCTCCCAGGAGGGAAGCCACGGTCCCGGGGAGCATGCTGCGGTCCCGGGGAGCACGCCGTGGTCCCTGGCGCTGCTGTTCCCCGGCGCGAGTGGCCCAGCGAGGTTTCGGTGGCAGAGGCACAGGGAGAGCTGAGCGCGTGGCTCCCTGCAGACAATCTCTCCTGCTTTAAGGACTTGCAGCCTGCAGCAGAGCCTGCGCTGCGGCTCGCTGGCTCAGGGAGGGTTTGTGGTTTGGCCAGGGAGACCTTGGATGTCAAAGATGTCTAAAGATGGAGCGAATGTTGTAGTTGTGTGTGTGTTTGCTCTGATGACTACGAGGGCTATGAGTCCAGCCTTCCAAAGTGCTTCAGTACTCGGAGCTCCCGAATTTTGCAGTAAGCCCATCCAGGCAGCAGGGAGCTGTGTGCACCCTCAGACGTCGCCCGTAGCTGGCGGGTAGCTGTGGGCAGATGCAGAGGGTGGAGGGGACTCGGCTCTTGAAGCACGGCTCAGGGTGGCCCTTGGGCAGCCCAGCAGTATTTAACGCGATGCCAGCTCTTCCTGGGAGCCCGCGGTAGTCTGACTGCCTGCTCAAAGAGGGCTCAGCGCCCGGTACACCTCGAGGATCCCGGTAGGTGATGGGGAGCAGAAGGCAGCTCTTCTCCGGGCTGAGCAAGCGCCGTTCCCTCAGCCTCTGCCCTGGGCGAGCGCCCAGCCCCGGGCATCCTCGTTCCCTCCACGAAACCTCCCCACATGCTGTCCAGAGGCGTTTCATTCGTGGGGCAGTGGCTGCACGCACTCCCTGGTTCTGCTCTCCCTCCAGCCTCGATGGCTCAGCGCTGTTCACTCCACCGTTCCCCAGCGCAGCACAGAAACAAACTGCATCAAAAGAGATAGAAAGAGGTCAGGCAGAGGTGTGAGCTGCCATGGCATCTGCTTGGTGCTCGTGCCAGATGATATTCGGGTGCTCTGATCGTACCGCGATTTTAGGTGGGAGCAGCATCGCAGTGAATGCCAGAGTTATCGGGTCTGGTGTCGTGGCACTACCAGTTTGGTGCCAGCCTTGGGCGCCCCTGAGGGGCCCTTCGGAGGTTCCCGGCAGCGTTTCCCACTGCATCTCCACCAAAGCCATCTCTCGGGAGCCATCCCAGTGCCTTCCTCAGTACCGAATCGTCTGTGGATGGGGAAAGGAGGGCAGGACGTCCCCTTCCCCTTACAGCCCTCTGTAACTCTCTGACTCTTTCTCCCAGAAAGGCTGAGCGAGGCTGGTGCTGGTGCTGGTGCTGGTGCTGGTGTGACACTCGCCCGTTACTATTTGTTTTAGAGGGGTTGATGTCACAAAGCTGAAAAAATAAATAAATTATGAGCCGAAGTATTTAGGAGAAAGTATATAAATAGAAGATGCAAGCAGTAATTACGCGTTTCTAAAGAATGTTTTGTTGGTGCCCAAAGCGCCCAAGCCCCACAATTAATGGAGAAGGCTGCACTCTTTCAAAATTCAGCCTGGCATACAAAGGAGGTGGCACGTGGGAACAATAAGACTGTCACATAATTGGTCATTAACAGAGAAAAAGTTGATATTACGGAACATAAACCAAGACTGAAAGTGAGCAGACTGACGGAACGAGACAGAAGTAGCAGCCCATATCCGGCTTGGTTCGTGGCGGTGGGGAATTAGAGGTTTATTAGGAACAGGGCCGTGTTGTAACTGCGGTGTTGGTCCGTGGCTGGGTGGAACACACGGGTTGTCAGTAGCCGTGCGGTAGAAGCGTTTCCATCCCATGCCTGGAGAGATGAACTACTTTCCCTCGGACGGTTGCTCAGCGTATGACAGCAGCTGCCGAAACGGGGTAGTTCAGGGTTCCCAGCTTTGGGTGCCGGGAGCCGGCTGCGGAGCGCTCACACCGCTGGCCTCTTGGTGGCTCCCGAATGAGAGGATGGCGGAGGCTGGAGCAGGCTAACGCTGTGCCAGCCGCTAACAGGATAAATGGGATGAGTCAGGTATTTATGATACAGTTAGCCTGATATCGATCCCTGGGAAAGCGGCGGAGCAGCTGACATCATCTGAATTACGAAGAATTGAAGGAGGGGAAATGAGTGCTGAGTAACGTGGTTTGATGGGATCTGTTTTCCATAACGCTGATAACCACTCCTGAGCAGTGGGATTACGTACAGGTGTTAATGATTAAATAATACGTTTAGACTTTTTTATGATATTTAGTTTAGGACAGAGCGGCCTTCTGAATAAGAAACTAGGAAGAGTCTATGGTCAACATGAATCGTGTGAGATGGATTAAGAATTGGGAGCTCGCTATGTAGCTGTAAGTAGAAATTGTACTGGAGCAGCTCGGTTTGTGGTAGATTCTGCAGGGACCTGTTCCTCACCTTGTAGCATTTAGCATTTGTATCAATTACTGGAAAAAAATATTCAAGAATTGTGACTGAACTGACAAAGGTTATGTAAAGCAGCAAACTCGGGAGGGATGCGGGCAGTGAAGTGGGCGAGTGACTGATGGAGGAGGGTGAGGGACTGTGGCCGGAGAGCCAGGGACTGGGAAGGCTCGAGGAACTGCGCTCTTTAGCCGTGGAAAATGAGTTTCCAGTGCAGAGCTGAGGACAGAAGGGGCAGTGCGGACTCTGTGTGGTTATCTATAGGGAACCTGGTGGGAGAGAAGGAGGTTTGGCACCGGGATGGTCCCTGCCGGGACAGGCCTGGTTCTGCTGTGTCTACACCGGAGAAAAGCATGGGGAGATCAGGGAGGATTCAGCAAGAAAGGGAATTAATTAGGGAAGGATTTCAGAAAGAAAGTGAATTAATGGCCAGGCTGCGGGATGTACCCGTAGAAGGGGACTTGCGTAGCCCTGCTGTTACCAAAGGGAGTGTTGGGAGGTTATGTGATCAGACTTACAAATACCTTTAAGAGCAGGATTTTGACAGCGGTCCCTTCGTTTTGCAGACAGAGGGGTTGATTAGAGGCTGAAGCCGAAAGACGCCATCTGTAAGGCACATGGTTTGAAGAGGTGAGAGCAGTACTTCAGGGGCGAGGGGACGCACACAGAGGTCCCCTCTCCGGTCCCCGGCGCGGGGCGGTGGGAGGTGAGCGGGCAGAGGGTGTCCCACGTGCCGCCGGTGGCACGGTGCTAGGGCTGCCTGGGTGGCCGGCCACCAGCAGCATGGGGTGTGTGGACGAAGAGGGATCTCAAATGGGATTTTCTAAATACGTCAGCAGCATTTGGCTGGGACGGCAGGGGACCCTGTGGTCTCGGGGCAGGCGCCGGTCCGCAGAAGGGGGTTCGGGCACAGGGGTCTTCGGGACGACGTGTGCAGGTTTGCACAGCCCAGCGCTGCTGGGAAGGGAGGAGGGGAGATGTCCTCCTCCCTTGCAGGTGGGCACTCTCTCTGCCTGCCCTTGCTGGTGGAGCACCACGGTTCTGGGCCAAGGAGAAGCAACCCTTGAACTCTGGTGTGAAGGAGGGATGGACAGACAGACGCAATTCTGGACCGCGCCAGCACACAGCCTGTTGGTCCCCAGCCACTCTGCAGCAAAGGAGGGAAACCTCCTCACATGTGTCCGTGTGCCGGGGGACAGGCTGGTGATGGCTCTCCTTATAAAGGTCTTCTTGCTGGCCCAATGTGTGGTTCAGTATGGCTGGTTATCCCGGCGACCCCCTGCTCCCCCCGGCAGCTCAGCTCTGAAGATGTCTGCCCTGTCCTCCCAGCTGAAGAGCAGTTGGTTTCGGGGCGGTGAGAGGTGCCCGAAGCTGTCACCTCCTGCCCCGACCGCAGGGGAAGTTCATAGCGGTGCCGATGTGGTTGAAGTCTTCCTCTGCGCGGCTCTGCGGTCAGGCAGCGGGGGCGCATCGGGCTCCGCCGGGACTTCACACCGGCGGGGAGATGGTGAGAGTGGCGAGGGTTGGCGTGGCGGAGGGGAGCGGGACGAGGCCGAGCGACGTGGGGGCTGCTCCCTCCCGGGGGACCCTCGGGTGGACGCGGCACACACTGCCTCTTGGGAGGACGCGCCGTCCGCAGGCAGAGGCAGCTGCGGTTGCTGCAGGAGCCACTGGGGACTGTGAGAAGGCAGGTGGGAGGCCAGCAGCACCTTCTGCTGTGTGTAGCTTGGGGATTTTTTGTTTTCTTTTTTCTTTTTTTTTTCCCCCCATCTGTGATTGATGGTTTGGTCTTTGTGCAGAGACCTTGGGGAGAAAGCCGAAATGCCCGTGTCTGACAGAGCTCTTCTCGCCCGGGTGCCGGTGTGTGTAACGGCGTGCACAGACAGAGGCAGACGGCGTGGAGGGGCTGCTGGAGGGCTCTGCCTTCCCGCAGTGTCCGAACCCCCCAGCGCCTGCCGGACGCCCCGGCTGCGGCGCCGCTCCTGCCCCAGGAGCACACGCTGGGCTGGAGCCGTGCCGCTGCGGAGCGGGGACGCAGGCGGCAGAACCGTCGCGCACGGGGCCGGTGGGGCCGGTGTGTGCAGGGGGGAGTGGAGCGGGAGCAGACTCCGCTGGGGGCTCTGGCAGTACGGCCGCTTTTCCTGGGTCGCAATGCCCACCTCGTGGCCAGCACCCAAATCTGCGGCTCAGCTGGCAGTGGCTGTACCGCGGTACCGCAGTTCCGTAGTTCAGGCTCTCTGGAGTACGTGGAATCATTTGGTACAGTTAGATTAAACTGCTTTACATAAAAAGAAAAGTCATACAAGATGGCTCACAAGAAAACTGCACTAAAACCAAACAAACGTTATTTTGGTTCCAAAAGCCAACCTTATGAAAATTTACATTTGCCTTTACATCCTAATTTGGGCTCTTTTGCTTATGAGTTTTGATGTAGCCTTTAATTATGTGCTTGTCTGTTTTCCACAAAGCATTGCCTTACTCGGGATGAGAATGCACGCGCGGGCCTGGGGTCACGTCGCGTGGGCGCCGGCGGGGCTGGCACTGCTGGCCCTCCAGCGCTCCCCCTTCAACCAGCATGGTCTCCCCGTGCGCCTGCCTGAGCCGTGCCGGAAGGGCGCTGGCGTGAAGGGGGCTCGCCTCTCAGCCGCAGGGCCCCTGGTACCCCCTTCTGGTCCTTGAGGAAGGAGTTTCTCCAGGATGTTCCTCTTCACTTCTGACTCCTGGGTCTGGGGCTCGGCCACCCGAGTAAGCCCCTTCTCCCCTCTCCAGGGCGCTGCCTGCGGTTGCCCCTCGTTCGTCCGCCGGCGATGGCTCCCGAGCACTCCGGCAGCGTAAGGACGCAGAGCTCTTCTTGCTGCTGCGCTACAGCCCATGGGTGCTGAAGGATTATCCTGAGCTTGGGACAACACCGCGGATGGCCCTGCTCAGCCCATCTGGGATGGTGACTGCAGGGTCCCCTCCAGCGGCTCTGGCCAGCCCTGCGGCGATATCGGCAGCTCGGTGCTGTGCCATGCCGGGGTGGGAAGGGGCTCGGGGCCGGCGGGGAGGGCTGCAACCCTCCCTTTCCTCCCGGCTCTGCTTTCGGGTGGTCGGACCATCCCCTGCAGTGCCGGGCACGTTTCGTTGGGGTGCTGCCGCAGCCCCTCGGAGCAAGGGTGGGTTTGCAGGAGGGCAGTGGGTAGTATTCCTTGTGTCCCAGCTCTCCTCTCCGTTTCTGGCGATTTGCCCCCTTGCCGGCCCCGTCGGCGGGTGGGGGTCCCAGCAGCTGGTGGCACTGCTCTGCATGGGTACGTCGGGCTCCTCGTGGGGCTGCCCCCGCTGGGCCAGCTCTGCCGAGCCCCCCTGCGCCCACGGTGGGCACCGCGGGGTCCCGTGGGAGAGCCTCCATGCTGAGACCTGGGCAGCGTCTCCCCGTGTCCCCGGCGGCAGGGCCGGTTCTCAGGACCCCGCGGGAGGCCGGCAGCCGGGGCAGGGTCAAGGGAACGCTGTCTGTCACGGCCGGCTCGCCCCAGTGCGTGACAGTTGCTGCCAGCGAGCCGGGTCTCGCCGCCCGTAGTCTGTGGTGCTGCAGGCTGTCTGGGGCGAGCACGGCTGCTCACAGCACGTCTCCAGGCGCTCGTGTCTGCAGCTCTCCCAGCCATCGCCGGAGCTTCTTGGCCATCAGGTTGAGGCAGAGAAGAGGGCAAAGCGCCGGGCTGGGAGGCTGCTTGTCCTCCTGAGCTGCTTGCTGTCCGTTCCGGAGCTGCACTGGCGCATCCCCTCCATCCCTGCTGATGCCCCAGGGAAGGGCAGGAAGGTGCCGGGCAGTGTCCCGGCGCTCGGTGGGTCTCTGCAGCACAGCTTCTGGCTCCGGGGTGAGGCTCGTGCTGGATGCTGCCTTGCTTTGGGCTCGCTGGTGGTGTTTTTGTGGTGTTTGTTCAGTTGGCTGGGAAAGAGCTGCTTTGGGGCTGGAAGCCCTTGAGCAGTGAGGGGAGTGCGAGAAGGGCTGGGCGAGTTGCCCCTGCAGAAGGAGGCTTAGTTAACAAGCTAGAATTTGGCCAGAAAGCGGGGCTATTCCTGCCGTTCTTGGAGCAATGGTGCAGGATCTGGAACAGCTCAGGTCGTTACTGGTCATTCCTGAGACCCCAGGAGCTGATCTGCAACATAATTGTTGGCTCTGGAGCGCTGTCCGGCTCTGCTCACAAACTGACGTTACAAACATTTTAATTAAAAACACCGGAGCCTTCTCTGGAAGCACTTTGTGTCCCTTCTGTGTTGGGGACCAGAACACGGTGTTGGGGGGTAAAGGGTGGATTTTATACAGTGCCGTAATGGTGCTCTCTGTCTCGTTCCCTGTTCTTTCTCCTCCGTGCCGTTACACGTGCCTGACCGTGGCCGAGCTGCCCACGGCAGCCAAGGGCTCTGTGCCTGGGCAGGAATGGCCGCCCAGCACCCACGTTTTGCTGTGAAGTCGGGGTCCTTGTCTTGATGGACACGGCTGTCCTTGAGTCCCGGCACTGCTCCTCGGCTGGGCGGCTCCGTCCCATGGGTGCCCCGGGCTGGTGCCCTCGGCAGCATAGTGCTCCGTGCCGAAGCCGTCACCGCACCGCTCGCCGCGGCCCGGACCAGGCGTGCGTGTCTGGAGGAGCATGGTCCCCAGCACCGGCTTCTCGGCACTGCCTCAGTGACCTCTTTCCCCGACACAGTGGCCTTCTGGCAGTCCCCTTCCCTGTGTAACCGGCTGTTTACCCACCCAAGGGCTCCTCTTCTCCTTCCGGGGAAACTGGAGAGCGTTCGGTGGAGGGACCTGGTCGGGCTGTCACTGGACATCCACAGTGCAGCTGGACCCGCTGCATCTCTCCCGAGTTCAGGTGGTTTTGGTCATCTTCCTCAGGGGCGTGATGTCTTTCTGCAAGGTGTGACTGCTGCTGGCAAAATCCATGACAATCCCTTTCCAGGACATTGCGTCTATCTGTGTTTCTGCTAGCTCTGTTCGTCGTTGTTTTCAGCCGTTTTCCCGTGATGGATGTTGGCTGGCTGCTCTGGCGGTCCCAGGATTCCCCCCGCCCTGCAGCACAGCACCGGTGGTGCCTTTGCCACCTCCCTTGTCGGGGAGGCGGGGGCGGGTTTGGGTCGCAGCCTGCGTGCCGCACTGAAGGGTTCAGCTATTTGCTCGAACATAAGTGACCGGAGGCACTGAAGTTCAGCGTTGGCAGCCCCGTGCCCTGACAGCGCTTGGTCTGTTCAGTCTCCAGATGAACTCACCTCACAGTTGCTGCGCCAATATCCACCTGTCTCACCTTAACTATTTTTTTCCCTTTTCACTGTATGAAATGTTTTGTTGGAGTTCGTGTTCTGGAGATGCGTTACAGTTTTCTGTCGGCGGGGGCTGATGACCGCATGGCTTGGTGGGTGTTTGGGCGGCCACTTCGAGCTCCGTTGGGTAATGGGCAGTCAGGTAATGACAATAAACCTGAACTCAACGGTCAGCGCGGGCGGATGGTCAACGGGCGTTACCCCGTGCCGGTGAGGCGTGTGTCCACGGGGAGAGTGGTGGCAGGAGATGCCGTCCCACCGGCAGAGACTCTGCAGGGATTCCCTCTCCGGGCTCCCGGTGCCAGCGCCTGGGACCCCTGCACCGGGGCGGTAGCGGGGGGAGATGTGTAAGCGGGTCCAGCTGGGAGCAGGGCTGTGGCTCAGCGCCGGTGGCGCTGGGGGCTGGCTCTGGGGTCCCTGGGGCTGGCTCTGGGGTCCCTGGGGCTGGCTCTGGGGTCCCTGTCACCAGGGACAGTTATCACCAGTTCCATTTTGCTGTAAATGTTAGTTTCGTATGCTAGATGACGTCTATGCTTTTTAACATCCTAAGAGTTCTATTTCCTTTGCTAAAACAATTGCTAATGTGAGTTTAAGCTAAAACATGGGGCGTGTGGCCGGTTTGGCAGGGAGGAAGCTGGTTTGGCGTTTCTGGAGAGCGCTGCTGCTGGCCGGAGTGCCGGCGTTACCCTGCGCCGGGTGGGATACACAGGAGTTGGCTAACGCTGCTCTCACCGCTGACTCTCTTGTTTGTGGCAAAACAATCTCTGCCTTTATGTGCCGGCGTTATTAGTCACCGAGCTGTTCCTCGGGAGGATGACGAGGTAGAAACATTAGGTGAAATGGTATTTGAAGGCATTTGTTGGGGTGCTTAGTTCCATGTGAGCATCTCATGCTTGTTATCAGTCTCGGTGGCTTTTTTGCTTGTTTCTTGAAAACATTTCCTTTGCCTCCTCTCTTGTTCTTGAGCAGGTGCCTGGAGGGAACGGGGAAGAAGGACGAGACCTTTTCATGGCTTCTCACAGCGTAATTGTTCACCTGTTTTCCGGGGAGGACCGGTTGCAGGTAGCTTTGGGAAGCTCTGTTGGGAACACCCCCTTTGGGGTTCTGGCTTCTCTCCTGTTCGTAGAGCTGAATGCTTCTCCAGCCTTAACCTTCTGCTGGTGTCTGTGGTTCCCGTAATCCTGCTGCGTTTCGCTGGTGGCATCTGAGCGATGCTGCGTGCAGCAGAACCAGGAGGAGCTGAGGATGGGGCGTCTGTCCGGTCAGTGCAGACCCGGCTTGGGGGATCCAGGCTCCATCCTCTGCCGGGGCGGGGGCTCTTCGCATGGGTGTGGGCATGTCCCTTGTCACGGGGCGTGCGAACGGGACAGCGGCGCAGTCGGGAGTAACAGAGAGCTCAGCTCCGACGAGAAGTGGGGCCGCAAGGCCGTACCTGCGCACTGCTGCGCGGCGCTGCGGCGTGGCCCTCGAGCCTCACACGTGCTGGGCGGGACGAGCGCTGCGCGGCCTCACTGGCGCAGGGCGAGGGTGGCAGGGCGTTTTGAGGGCAGTGACGGGGTCCGCACAGACTTCTTCAGCGTCAGCGTTCAGCGCAGCTGATTTCCCCCGGCTGTGGGGCAGGGCCGTTTGATTTTGGAGGTTCCCTGTACCCGAGAAGGGTTTTGTTTCCTCCCCGCAGCGCTTTGCATGGGTGTCCTGATGGGCCAGCCCGGCCAGTGAGGCCAGCGAGCGTGGTCACTTGATGGGGCAGCGGCCAGAGGGGCTTCTCCCCTGTGGGACACCTCTTGGCTTCGGTCACCTGAACAAACTCCCCGGCCTGTCTGTGCGGGCAGGAAGGTCTGGAGCTCTCCTCTGCCTCCCGGTCCGCCCAGGAGCTGGCTCTGCAGCCGTCCTTCGTCAGCTGCTGCAGGACCGCTGCCTTGCTGTCCGGGCAGGGGGGATTCTTCAGCCTCTTCCATCTCCTGGCCGGGAGGCTGTGTTCTCCTCCTGACCTCCAGCTTTAGTTACCTGTCCTCTGGGGCTTTATTTCTGCACCATCCGTCTCTTAGTTTCACCCATTTGGTGTTTTTCTTTTCATTTCTCCTTTCCTCCAACACTTTTGGAAAAAACTAGAGGATTTTCCCTGTTACAAATGATGATTATGTGGTGGGAGGGGGGATTTTAAAGCCAGGGCAAGAGCTGGGCTTGAGGACCTGGAGAGGTCTCCTTTAGTCCTCTCCCCAAATTTTCACATGGACTTTTGTCTTTGGGTTTCAAAACAGTGGGGAGGTTTCACGGCGTCTAGCCTAATCACGTTGACTCTGCTCGTACCTGCAGCCATTGCCGGAGCGTCTCCTGCGAGGAGCGCGCAGGACTGCATCAGCACAGCCCAGGAGCAGCGCGGTGCCTGCGCCGGCGTTACGTGGGTCTGCCCCATGGCTGGAGCGGAGGTGTCAGACCAACTGCAGCCAGGCAAAGGCGGAGATTCAGTCATGCTATGAACATCCCTCTTGCACAAGCGCCCGCGGGGTGGTTTAATGAGCAGAAGTGATCGCTGCCTTGATCTTCTACTGCGCCGGGAGATAACATCTCACAGCCTCGTCTTCCAGGGCTCCCCTCTGGCTTCGGGGTCTGGACTGGCTTAGGAAGTGCGGCTCTGCATCTGTCTGAAGTGTGCAGGTGCGGGGGCCATAGTGGGTCCACAGCGGGGCCGCCCTCATGGGGTCCACAGCGGGGCCGCCCTCGCCGGAGGGCTGGCGGTGATGTGGTGCTCAGCTTCTCATGGTGGGCAAGCGGGTGCCCGTGCGCCGGGCGCTGCGGGGATGGGGTGGCGCGGGGCGGTTTGGGTGACCCGGGCACGACCTCACGGCGCGTAGGAAGGGGGTGGTTTGCCACAGCGCTGCAAATCCCAGGGGGCAGAAGGTGGTAATTTCCTCGTCACTCAGCGGTGGGGAGGATCGGGCAGGGCCTGAGAGTTCGGGTGTGGGAGCGGGGAGAGAGCTGATGCTGGGGTCGGGCTCGGGGGCCTTTTCTGTTTGTTTCCTGGCTTTTGTTAACTGTGTGCTGGCTGGGCCCAGTCCTGCTCCCTCCGTGGGACGGGTGGGTGACAGCCTGCTCCGAGCCGTCTCCCGCTTCAAGAGGCCACGGGAGGTCCGGCCTGCGGGTGTCCGGCCCACGGCCCGGGGGGTTGGCAGGGAGGGCAGCGAGGGGCTCTGCCGGGGCTCGGACCTGGAGCAGCGCCTCCTTTCTCCGCTCTGAGGCCCCGGGGGTTTGCTGGGGGCTGCCGGGCGGGTGGATGTTGTGTCGGTGGGGATATTGCGCCGTGTGAGCGGGTGGGTTGGTGACCAGAAAAGGTTCTCACGATGGAGCTGGTGTGATTTGGTCTCTGGCCGTGCGGGAGCCCCACAGCGGTGCCCGGAGCCCAGCCAGGAACAGTGTCCCTCTGCTCAGAGCCAGGGGAAACGGCTCCATCTCCTTTGCCCTCCTCCTGCTGGGGCAGAGGACGGCTCTGTCCCTGCCCTGTGGGGACAGCACGCAGGGCTTTGCCCCGCTGCCACCTCCCCGAGTGGCGCTGTGTGCGCTGCCCGCTGCTGACGTGCGGCGTGGGCTGTGGTGCGGGGCTGCGGCGCGGCGCACCCCACGGCCGGGCAGCCCCGGACGCTCCCTCTTTGGGCAGAGCCTCATCAGTATGCCTGTTGCGCGGCTGAGCCGGCTGGAGCTGGTCTGCGGAACCTGGCAGCGCCGGCGCATTCCTGGCACGGCGCTCGGGGTCCTGCAGCCACCGATGGGCTCGGCTGCCGTCCCGTGGCACGGCACGGAGCCCTCCTGCTCCGCAGCTCCGGCCTGGCGCTGTTTGCATGGGTCGGGCTGCAGAGTGGGTGCCGGGGGTCCCGGGCATCCCGCAGCCTGGCCCAAGTGTGGTGTTGTCACCGTGCCCTGTCCTGGCTCCGTCCCCTGGCAGCGCTGCCTGGGCAGCGGCACTAACCCTGCTCCCCTGCCGGCACGGTCTGCGTGGCGCTGCCGGCCTCGGGCACTCTGCATCCCCTCTGGCTCGTAGCGCCCAGGGCCGGCTGAGGTCTGTCCTGTCCTCCTGGTCTGCTGCTGGCGTCTGCCTGCTGCCAGGATGCTGAAAACCTGGGGCTCCGTCCGTGCTGGGAACCTCATCCCTCTCTCCCCAACTGCCGAGGCGCTTGGACGCCGCAGCGCTGCTCTCTCGTCCACGTGTGCCTCCCGCAGAGGGTCTCCCAGAGTTGGGCCTCTCTGCAGAGCGACAGCACCTTCCAGGCCCGGTGGGATGGAGCGCGCAGCCCCCCCATCCTCCGGGCTGAATGTCCCCTGGTGACAAAAGGCAGCTGGAGCAGGGATACCAGCGCCAGTTAGGTCTGGAGGAGCGCAGCGCAGCCTTTGGCCAGTCACGCTGCGGGCTGCTTTTCCGCTGCGGGGCTCCACCCTGCAGTTCCCACTGGGGAGCAGCCAGCAGTGGAAAGTTCCCTGAGTTTCGGACTGGCTTCCAGTGCAGCTGGTGTTTAGCCTCTCATGGCTTTTTGTTAATTCAAGCCAGATGTTCATCGCCATAATATTTGTAACATGAGTGTGACTCATAAAAGTGCCGGTACGAGACTAACTTGCTTCTGTCCCCAGGCACCTGCCCCGGGTCAGGATTGAAAAAGCACAGTGTCCCTGTCACATCCCATCTTGGAGCTCGTTGGCGTCTGGAGAGCCGCGGTGCACAGGGGACTCGGCAGCAGCCCCTTCCCGCCAGGCGGGTGAATTCGGACGGTGTGACCTTTCATTTGCACTCGCTGCGGGGCAGCACCAGTCAGACCCAGTGTAACCATGCAGTAAGCTGCCTGAGAAGAGACACTTCGCCTTGTCATCCGCACCATGTGCAATACGCACTTCGCCCATATGCACCTGCGTGGGGCACGTTTCAGTGGCGGCGGTCTCTGAACAGCGATGGCGTCTGGTTTCCTGGTCTCATTCTCAGGACTGTTCCTCTGTCGGTCGCCGTTCAGCCGCAGTAGCCGAAGGGGCAGCCGGAGCCCACGTGCCGTCGAGATCTGGTGGGTTTGAGACCTCCCTGGGTGTAAGTGCTCTGCCCGCCGCCCGCTGCCACCAGCAGTGGGATCTGAGGCTCTGGTTTACTCTATTTTCAGATGTCTTTTGTTCTTTTGTTCTTTCGTAGGAATAATGCCAAGGGCACCGTATCAATGTACATAGCATATGGGAACCTTTGCCTCTTAACAGGCTAATTAGGTAAAAATATTGTCATGTTGTTACTGTGGTAAAGACCAATATCTCTCCTTGGAACGTAGCGATACAGATGCTGTATGTGTATTTCTTCTCAGTGCTGCTGAAGGCCTCAGCTGAATATTGTGTGCTTAAAAAAAGGCGGTAGACAAAGTGTAGAGAATTGAAGGGAGTGCATTAAAACGGTGATAGCTTTAAAAATACAGTCCTCAGAGGGGCAGTGAAGGAGACGTTGTCAGTTGAGGGGAACTCTCTGTGTTCCTCAGGATGTTTAAGGTTGTAGGGAAGAAGGCGGTCTGTTCCTCTTCACAGTGAGTGCCTTTATGTGCAGGCGGGGTCGGACGAGGCGGTGGGAGGAGGGACGGGAGCAGCGAGGAGTGCCTGCGCTGCAGTGGCCTGGGGGAGGTGGCCGGCATGGGACAGACGGACGCCTGTCAGGGTGGTCCACGCTCCCTCGCTGAGGCGGGACCAGACGCGCGTGGGGTGCATCATCTCTGGGAGTGCTCTCCAGCAGATATGTCTGTGATTCAGTGATCCCGTAGAGCCTGGAACTTGCCAGAACATTTTAAAAAAGCTGAGATTGATATAGAAGGTGTTCCATCTGGCACTGTTAGAGTGGAAGTTAAACCCGGGATTTTGGGAGGGGATGCACATAGGTGGCCCCGCTCCGTGACAGGAACAACGTCCCGTCCCGGGGAGCGAGGAGCTGTGCGGAGCGCGGTTGGGAAGGCCCTTGCGGGGCCGCTGGTCTGGTTCCCTGCCCCACGGCTGCTCGCCTGTGCCTGCATCGCTGCTGACGGGCGTCTGCGCGATCAGTTCCAACACCTCGTGTGATGGCGAGGCCGGGGTCTCCGCAGCCAGCCTCGCCTGGTGTTCAGCACTCTTTGGAAGACGTTGGCTCGTAATGGCGTTGCGCAGAACTCCTCGCTGCAGTGCGGCGGCTCCTGGGAGACAGGAGAGCAGATGATGTGGCTGAGGGTCGGATCCAGTCTGGCAGCTCGCGTGTTCCTGCGACCTTGGCACAGATGGCAGAGCCGCAGCTTCGGCGGGTTGTCAGGCGCCTTCTGCTCGGTTTCAGCCGGCGGTGCCCGTTGGCCTGGGAGGCGGTGGGGCTGGATGCGTCTCCTCTTCTGCCCGAGAGGCACTGATGCGGCGCGGGCAGGGGCATCTTTGAGCTGGTCCTCGGTCTGGGCAGCTGCACCGTGTGCTCGGCACTGTGCAGCAGGGAGGGCAGGCTGCTGGATGGGAGACGGCACGGCCGAAATGTGCAGAAAGGCCGAGGGAGGAGAAGGACCTCCAGCTAAGGGAGGAGGGCGCGGGGCGATAGCGCCGCTTATGCAGCAAGGCGATGGCCATGGTGGTCTGCGTCACTCACGCGTGGCGGATGGTGGAACCTGCGGGCTGAGAGGACGGAGACGGGGGACACAGGGGCTTGGCCGAGGTGTTGGCTGAGCCGTTGGGAGGGGAGAGGCTGAGCACGGTGGTGCCTCGTGGCGAGGTGGGAGTTAGCCGTGTCCTCAGGCTGCGGGCAGTGGCGGCGCTGGGTGCATCCCCGGAGAACCGGAGGGGAGATGGGGTGCTCAAGAAAATCGTGAGGGCATACTGTGAAGGAGGATGAGGGGTTGAAGAGAGGGCAGCGTCCAGAAGCCGCTGGGAATTGGGAAGAGTGAAGGCAGTGGAGACTCCCTGGATAGGGAGGAGGGAAGGGAGGTGCTGATATTAAGATGTTCCTGCGGAGGGTTAGAGAGGCAGGAGAAGACCTAAGCTGCTTTAGCAGACAGAGCTTTCAGAAAGGTAAAAATAATTTTAAGGGGGAGTGAAGCATCTTTTCCCCCCCAAGCCCCCTGAGGGAGAGCAGATCCTGCTTGCACTGAGAAGGAGAGAAGCGCGGGAGAAGGGAAAAGCGTTAGGGAAAGGGAGGAGGAGGAGCAGGAGGAGGAGGGTCCCGGGGCGCTGCCGAGACGGGGCTGCAGCAGGCAGCGAAGGGGGGCCCGGGGGGCCCGGCCGGGCAGGAGGGCCAGAGCCGCCCACAGCCAAACGCTGGAACGAGACGGGGGTGCAGCGGCGTCGGGGGGTCGGGGGCCCGGTGCTGGGGCTCCGCGGGGGGGGCTCGGGGGGGCGGCTGCGGGGGACGGGAGCGGGAGCGGGGCCGGGGGAGGCGGGACGGAGCTGCCCGGTGCCCCCGAGGGGCGGGACGGGACGGGACGGGGCGCTGGGCCCCCGGTGCCTGCGGGGGGGGGTGGGTGTCTGCCGGTGCCGGCCCCGCCGGAGGTGGGGGGTCTCCCGGTGCCGGTGCTGGGGGGGGTCTCCCGGTGCCGCGCGAGAGCGCTGCGCCCCCTGGCGGACACGTCCGGCGCCGCGGGGTCACGGTCCCGGTGCCGGTCCCGGTGGCGGTGGCGGCGCAGCCCCGTGCGGGCGGTGCGGGCCGGCCCTGCCCGGCGCTCGGGACCGCCCCGGCGGGGCCCGGTGCGGGGGCGGTGGCGGGGGCCGTGCCCCGGAGCCGCAGCCCAGCGCCGCCCCGTCCCGGCTCCGCCGCCTCTGCCCGCCCGGGGCTCGGGGCGGGACGGGGCGGCCCCATCCAGCCCCGGCCCCGGCCCCGGCCCCGTTCCGGGGCGGGCCCAGCCCCGAGCTGGCGGCGCGCCGGAGCGCGGCCCGGGCATGCCGGCGCGGCGTGGGAGCCGGCGGGCGGCGGGCGGCGTGCGGGGTCCCGCTGCGCCGCCTCCCCGGGGCCGGCGGCCCGGGGCCATGGGGCAGCCCCGCAGCTGACCATGGCGGAGGGCTGGCGCTGGAGCCAGGCGGGCCGGGGCCCCCCGCGGCCGAGCCCCCGCCGCGCCGTCAGCGTCTGCGAGTCGCTGGACCTGCAGGGCGTCCCCGCCGTCCAGGCCGCCCTCAAGGCCGCCCAGCAGCAGAGGCGGCGGCCCAAGAGCTTCTGCGCGGCGGGCAACGGGCTGGCGGCCGCGGCCCTGCTGCCCCCGCCGCCCCCGGCCCGGGCCCGCGGCAGCCTGCTGGACTTCTTCCGGCTGCGCTCGCCCCGCGGGCCGGCGGGCCCGGGCCAGGGCGCCCCGCTGGAGGGGGCCGACGGGGCGCAGCGCCCGCGCCCCAGCAGCATGACCTTCCTGCCCGCCGCCCGCCAGGCGCAGCCCGCCGAGAGCCCCGGCTTCCTCCGGGGGGGCTCGCTGTGGGGCAGCCGCCGATGGAACCTCTTTGGGGGCAGCGGCCGGAGCAGCCCCGGCCCCAGGAAGAACTTCAGCTCCCTGCGCAAAAGCTTCAGCTTCCGCCTGCGCCGGGGGCACGAGCTGCGGCGGTCGGAGTCGGGGGGGCTCCTGCGCCCCGCACGCCTCCGCACCAAGAGCGAGGGGGACGCCAGCTCCCTGCACACCTGCCCCAGCAAGCGGGACCTGCTCTACCCGGAGCTGGCCAGGGTCGGGGGCAGGCTGCATGCCGACCCCGGGCAGGCGGGGGGACTCTGGAGACTGCTCACGAGCCGCTTCCGAAGGCGAGAGCGCAGCAGCCCTGCCAGCGCGTGCCCCAAGGACCTCCACGGCGGTGCCGAGCCCATCCTCCTGGGCAGCGGTCCACTGCGAGCGCTGGGTAAGTGAGCGCTGGAGCGGTGCTGGCCTGGCGAGAGCCCCCCACGCCCACGGGGTCTGCGGGGACGGTTGGCTGTGGCCCGTCCCAGCCGAGGTGTTGGGCTGGGCACGAACACCCGATTGCGTCCCAGTGCTCTGCGGGTTTTGTGCTCAGGACGGCCGGGCTGTAGCGAGGCACCGTGAGCGTTCGTGGAGGTGTTGGCCATGGGCACCAGCGTCATCGGTGCTGAAGGAGCTGCAGTGTGGCTAGCTGGCAGGGGGATGCTCCAGGGGGCTGGGTTCCCTTGCCGGCCAGACACCTAGGAGCCAAGCGCCTGTGTTCCACATCCTTCTTGTCCCGGCGGTGTCCCAGCAAGGGCAGGGAGAGCAGAGCCTCATGCAGTGGCATGGGGGGAGCAGAGGGAACCGAGACTGCGTGGGAGGGGGAGAGGGGTCCTGTCAGTGGGCTCCCGAGCCAGTGCTGGACTCGTTGGGAGATTGCCAGAGCGGAGGCGCAGAGCAGCACGAGGGGGTCGGGGAGCACAAAAATGTGCCTGCACCCCCTCCCGGGAGCAGCTCCCTGGTGCCGGGCTCTGGGCGATGCTCTGCCGGGGTCTTCCCTGGGGCTGAGCGGGGATCGTGTGTTCCCGAGCACGGAGGTGCTCCCCGGGTGCGGGGCAGCCTGTGGAGGGTGGTGGTGGCATCCCAAGTGACGCGGCAGAGGGACAGAGGGCAGGACTGGCTGGGGAGGGGGCCCAGGACCCACGTGGGGACTGGGCACGCCGTGGGGACTGGCAGCTGAAGCAGCTGTTGGGTGTTCGGCGTCGCTGCCGCGGGCTGTTCTCCCGTGCTGGGGCTGCCCGGGCGTGCGGGGGCCACGATGCCCGTGCCTCTGTGCCCCATCCCGTTCCCCGGCCCCGCAGAGGCGAAGGTGCGGGTGAGGCCGGCCGCCTGGCAGGGGCCGGGAGGCGAGAACAGCATCCGCAGGCTTTTTAAGGCATTGAACGCTGGCCTGCGTGCAGAGCTGGAGGCCGGGCTTGGCGGGCCCTGCCGCTCTCGGGGAGGCAGCGCAGCCCTTTTCTGGCGCCTTTGAGCCTTCCCCGGGTTTCCGTCGCGCTGCTCCGGAGTGCAGGCGTTGCGCAGGCGATTCCTTGGCTTGGCTCACGTGCCAGAGGGACGGATCAGGGCTGGTGGGGTCCCCGAGGAATGCGCACACTCCCCAAGGCCGTGGCTGCCCAGAGGAGCTTTGTGCCCAGGACGCTTTCCTGGCAGGATGGGCTCCAGGGACCGGCGCAGGAGCAGCACTGCCGGCAGCCTGACCTCCGCCGCTGCACGGGTGCTGTGCAGGGAGCTCGAGGGGCTCGCTGCTGCTGGTCCCCCTTGTCCTCGGGGCTCGTGTGTTCCAGGGAAGGGTCCTGGAGGCTCCGGGTGGGTGGCCGAGGCTGCCTCGGGGGCGAAGGGACGGGGTGCGGCTGCCGTGCGCTGCTCCCGGGGGGCCGTGCCGCTGGCGGCGGGGCCGGGGCCGGGTGCCGGCTGGGTGGCGGGAGGTTCCCAGGCGAGGGGTGGCTGCGCTCATGGCTGGGGAATGTGGGTGTACCCGGGCAGGGAGGGCCAGGCCCTGCCCGTGCGGCAGGGGGCCTGTTCCTGCTTGCCGGTGGCTTCCAGCAGGAGCTGCGCCAGCAGCAGCCGGCCCGGCGGCCGCATTCCCAGGGGAGCAGCTGAGGTTGAGCGCTTGTGTTGGTGTCCTCGCCCCTCACCTGGCTGCTCCTCCGCTGGGACAGGTAGGGGCTGCCTTTGGGTCCGTCTGCTGGAGACCATTCTGAGGCTTTGCTGGCGAGCGCCGGCGAGGGCTTGGAGCTCGCTCTAGCAGTGGCCACCCAGCTAATGCGAGACCACGGCTTGTCAGGGTGGTTCGTGTTTGCCGCTGTGGCTCGTACTGGAGGCACGAGCTCGGGGGTGACCTTTCCAGAGCACCTCTGGGACCGTGGCTCATTGCGGCAGAGCGAACCCTGCTTGCTGCAGCTGCAAAGTCTGCACTTTGGTTTAGTCTTCGCTTAGAACACCGCTTTTGCCATTATCTGCTTGGTTGTACCCTGTCAAGCTGTGTCCTCCTGGGGTCAACAAGATGTGGAGAAGCAGCGGTGAAGTCTGCAGCCCAAGGCCGCTGTTGCTTGTCCTGCCTTCTGTCCTGTCTCCCCGTTGCCTCCCCACTCAGCGTGTTGGTCTGTGGGCTCTGGTGAGACCTGTGCGCCTCTAAGCCAGGGAGACGTAGACTGGATGCACTGCTCCAACACGGACCTGCTGGATGCGGAGCTCGGGAGATCTCCGCCCTGTTCCCATTTCAGCCTCACAGGCCAGTAGCGTTTCTAGCACCCTCTCGACATTTCAGAAACTTTGATGCTTTATGGTAGCGCTGCCCACCTTCGCCCCAGGAAGGCTGCGGATGGAGTCCCAACACGCCCTCCCGGGGGGGTGCAGCTGCAGTTGCGGTTATCAGCTCTTGGGAAGAGCTGGATGTATGAGTCCCGGCAGAGATCCAAGCCAACACTGCTACCCCGTTTCCAGTACCTGGGGGAGTTTGTTTATAGCAAGCTGAGATACCCATCCAGCGCCACGCTCTGCCGTGTAGACGTACCCAAGGGCCAAAAAGCCCATCCCACCGGAGAGTCAGGACGGTCCGAGTGCTGCTCCCCCAGCCCTGCTGAGACCTCCCTTGGACCGCGGGGGTCACGTCCGCTCCCGGGGTTCAGCCGGGCCCAAGCCCAGGGAGGGTGACCAGGGGAATGCAGTGTGTTACCCAAAGAAGAGTTGCAGAGCTGGTCTCTGTGCAGCGGGACGAAGGCTGACGGGGGTGGGATTTTCTGTGAGTGCCCCGAGGGAGGGCAGGAGCCCTTGGAGCCAGAGAGCAAAGTCAGCGCAGAATCCGGCCAGCTTGGGCTGATCACGAATAATCGTGGCCAGCAGTTCAGGCAAACGTTTCGAGGTATGGAGGCACGGGCTGGTGCCGTTGTGAAGAAGCCCTCTGATAGGCACAGGCTTGGACAAACCGGGCTGGTTTGGGGTTGGAGATTCCCCCGTGCAGGGAGGGACCGTGGGGGGGATGCCGCATCCCCGGCAGTGGGATCGGGGCTCCACAGCTCAGGACGTGTTTCTCACAGTTATGTTCTCCTCTCCCAGAAAGATGCCCTGCTTCTTAAGGTGCCTTAAGATCTAAGGTGACTCCCTTTTAGTCTCCCGTTGGGTGTTTGGGCACGCAGAGGACTAACGTGTAGGGCATGTGTGAGAAAAGACTACTGGGAGAAGAGAGGGGTGGTTTTACATGAATAAAGTGAAGTTTGCATAGTGAATTGAGGAGATAATGATATGTATCATCTCTTGTTGGTACCTGCCTGGGCTGTGCTGGGAGCGTTGGTGCGAAGCAGAGATGTCGTGATGGGTTTAGAGACTATGCCTCGGATGCTGAACCCAGTCTGGTGTCCACACTTCAGCAAAACGTAAGAAATCCAAAAGGTATCAAGGCAGGAGTTGTTGGGACACGGATCTGAAAGGCCTGATTTTCGGGACAAGATCGGAGGAGATGCGTGCAGAGGCGTTCTGAGTACGGTCTACAGCTATCCATAGGAAGAGAGAACTTCAAAACCCAGTGCCCTTTTCATCTTAACCTGCCGTCGCTTGTGGGGTTAGACAGCTAGAGCCGAGCTCAGACAAATTTGGAACAGGGTTTTACCGGCGAGGTGGGTCCCCACAGAGCGCGTGTGTTGGGGCAGCGGTGGGTTACGTGTCTCTCCGCGTCACCAGCTCTGCTGCATTGTCCCTGTCAGCAGACCCTTCCCCGCTGTCAGAGCAGAGAGAATTTGGCACGGTGCTTTGGTCTGCGTGTGTTCGTTCGGACACGGACTGGAAAGTAAAGTAGTAGGTGCCGAGAGGCTCAGGATGCATGGCTGTTCTGAAGTGTGTGCGCCGCACCGCGTGCGTGGTGTGACAGCACCCGCTGCTGCCGCGTGCAGTGCAGCAAGGCAGCAAGGGTGGCAGTTCGTTGTCTCGCCCTCCTTTCCCGGAGATACGCAAGATCCTCTCCTTTCACTGCCGCAAAGTATTTAAAGCTCTGGTGAGATAATCTTTGCTCGGATCAAGTCCTGCTCAGGCTGTCCGCATCGGCTGAGCCCTCTGATGGGAACGCTGGCCTTGCCCGTGTCGGTCCTCGACTCAGGGAAATCTCTCTTCCTCCAGCGCTCGCAGGGCTGAGGCTTTATCACGCCTGCCCTGGGAGAGGAGGCTCTGCCCAGGCACGTCGCGCTCGGCTGCCCTTTCATCTGCCTGTGCGGGCAGATGGGTACTTTGAAGCGCGGTTTGTGTGGGCACCGCTGTGTTTGCTCAGCCTCTGACCTGGTTTCAAGGCTGGGTTTAGTGTCCGGGGTTTCAGTGTCCAAGTTAGTCCACGGTGGCTTGGATAACGAGTTGGTTAATTATTAGTTGCAGTGTGTGGAGACCAAGTGTGCCTGGCAGTAGCGCTTCTGAAGCACAAGGTAGATGAACCTGCTGCGCCTCGTGCTGCGGAGGGAGCAGCCCGGGCGAGGGGGCGGATTTGCCCGGGCAGCCCCTTGCTCCCCCGGCTCCGCAGCAGCAAGGGGGTGCGAGCCGCAGCGGGCTGTGCCGCCCGGGCCGGGTCCACGCCGAGCTCTCGGTAACGGCGGACGGGGCTGCTGCGTTCAGCCTCTGAGGCGGAGGGTTCTGCTCTTCCCTCCACCGCCTGTGCCACTGCCCGTCCCACGGCTGTGGCCTGGGGGTCACTGAAGGTGGCCAGGGTGACTGACAGAGGGACGTCAGCTACGCAGCGTGCCTGCTTTGTGCCCGTGTCTGCTCCTCTTCGTGGGAGGGACTCTGCCCACAGTAGCTCCCACACTTCCACGTGGGCTTCCACTCCCGCAGCAGAGCTGCTGGTGCCTGGAAATGTCCGTGAGCAGAAGCTTCTGGGCAGTAATGAGATTGGTGTGACCCTGCTTTTTGCAGGACAGGTCAGACTGATCGCCTCTCTCGCGTGGTTGTGTCTGTCTCGGAGCCACGGGCACCGTGCAGCTCTGCTAAGGCTCTTGGTGTGCAGGCGGTGCCGCGAGTCCGCTGTTTCTGCTTTTGAGGTCAGACGCGCCTGGGGAAGGTATTGAGCCGCAGCGCTGGCAGTCTGGTCTCCCCTGTTTTATTAAATAACAAAGAGAAGAGGGAGGAAGAGTGACTGGGTGTGTTTTAAGGTGGAATACCAAACGATACAGCTAGGCCAGCAGCAATCAAGTAAATCGCTGCTCCCCGATGCCTACATGAGCCCTAGCGGTGACGGAGGTGACAGTTCGTTAAGGTGTGACCCAGCTGGAGGCACTCTCTGCTAGAGGAGCTTGTGGCAAGGCCCTGGCACTGCGTGGAAGGTGCTGACCTGCCTGCCTGGATTTCGGCGGGTGTGTGAGATCAGGTCAGGGCACCAGTGGCTTGCTGCCTGCTTCCATGTGGCCGCTGTTTCTCCTCGGGAGAAGACGGGGATCTCCTGCATCTCCAGGGTTGCCAAAGACTGGACCAGGCTGCCTGGGGAAGTGGCTGAATCGCCGTCCTTGGGTGTATCTAAAAGCCGACGAGGTATGGTGCTCAGGGACGTGGTTTAGAAGTGGGCCCGGTAGACTTAGATGGTGGTTGGACTTGATGATCTTAAAGGTCTTTTCCAGCCGTAACGATCCTATGATTCCCATGGGGAGCGGTGCCGCGGCGGCTGGCGTCACCCCTGCACCGCGCGGTGCGGCCGGCTCGGCGCAGAAGCACTGCCGATGGGGAGGGTCTGGCAGCCCCGCAGGGGAACGCCGTCCTCGGAGCGGGGACTCCCGCCCCCACATCACCCTCCTGCAGCCGCGGACTCGGACCTTCCCTGCGCTGGTTTGGGCGTGTGACGGCCGCACAGGTACGGAGCGTGTGGTATCACACAAACAGAAATTACACTGATGGAGTGCAGGAAATCTCCGTATGCTGCGTTTTCCGAGCAAACGATCAACGCTTGGGATGGACAAAGCTGACATCAGCGGGTTGTGTCAGCGTTTTTCGGCGGGCAGGTACTTGGCCTATGGCTGTTTTGGGTGGTTGAGAAACTGCTCTTGAGGTGCGTTTCTGACAGCTCCGTGGGCGTCATCCGCGCCCGCCCGCGCACGGCTGCTGCACTCGCTGCTGCGAGAAGCTGCTGGGAGAGGAGGAAAGCAAGTGCAAGAAAACGGCGGGGGGGGCTCTGTGCTGGGGGGCATCTGAAAACCAGGAGCCGTCCCTGTGAGTGTGGGCGCCAGCGGCTGCAGGGCGCCGGGGGTTTGGGTGGCATGAGAGCTGACCGACGAGGCGCCTTTGGGCCCGGGAATGGGCGCATCAGGACTAGGCGAGGGTCACCTGGGTGTCAGCATGGCGTGCACGGGCTGTGGTGTCCCTTGCGTGGCGAGAGAAGGGTGGTCGGTGTGCCCTGGGGGCCGCGGGGGCGTCAAAAGGACCCAGGGCCAGTTACAGTGACCGATTTGAAAGACGCAGTTGTGGCATGGACCCCAGCCTGACGTGAGGAAGTGGGTTGTGCTGCAGGTCCTCGGGCCTTCCTGGGTTAGCTGATGGCGGTCCCGAGTACCTTTTCTAGGTGGCAGATGGGAGTAATGTAAGTCACGGCTTCGTGTTTAGTAATGGCGATTCTTGGGGTGCTGCAGGAGCCGCTGCGTTTTCTGGAGCCCGCTCTTGGGGCGGGAGGAGGTGCGTGCTACAGGCTTCTGGTTGATGAGCTTAAGGCATTTATTTTTCCTCCTTTTGACCACCAAAGCCAAGCTTCTCCCCGTGATCTGCAGGGAGCGCTGGAAGTGTACATCTGGGAATGGCAGTTTATTAACCGAGTAGCTTGGGGAAGCTGACACTAACGCCTCCCAGTTTTGAGGCGTTTCAGCTTTCAGGCACCGCTAGAGAAGCCCCCAAACTCTGCATGAAGCTTGTCGGAAGCCAGCACCGAAGCCTGGCCGGCTGGTGCCCGCAGTCAGGCCTGCGGGGGAGCTTGGTCCGAAGGCCTTCCTCAGTAGCCGCCGTTGGCCGCAAGACTGGCTCGCTGTGGAGCGAGCTGGGTGTTTGGGAAGTGGCGTTGGAGGATGTGCTGCAGGACACCGTGATGCTCCTTCTACGCTCTTGCAGAAGCTGGGAAGCTTCCCAGGCGTGCCGTGGGGTGCGGGCAGAGGACCCGTGCCTACCCCGCGGTGCGGACACGCGCGCACCTCCTTGCCTCACTTCTCTGCTTTGCCCGGGCACTGCCTCACTTCATCCCTCGTCCTTGCGGCAGAAAACGCCTTGGGCAGCTGCGTGCACTCGGCTAACGGGGAAGGACAGGGGGCCGGTGGGTCGGTGTGGGGAGTGGTACTCCCCACAGCAGTTGAAAGCCGGGGTGGGATGTCCTCCTGAAGGAGAGGCGCTTTTGTCCACGTAGGCATTTGTTAGCTGAAGGGTTCGTGTGTGTGGGTACGGCCTGGGATGGCGGGTGGACATGAGGGTCTTCTGATCCGGCCACCTGGGACCCTGGCTCTGGAGGCGGCCACAGAGGGAGCTGACCCCTCCAAGATCTGTGTCTCAGTAACTTTTTGAGGCGACTGTGAAGGAATCCCGTGGCTGTCTTCGGTTCAAGGCCACTTCCACCTTAGCCTCCGTTCCTTTGGTCATGTAGTCTGTACGCTCGTGCTGTTACCCTCCTGGGGACTGGAATAAAAGTGGGTCCATCCGTACCTCTGTGGGCGCTTACGCTGCGGGTATCTCAACCCCGAAACACTGCAGGTAGAGTGCCTTATCGTTACAGCCGGCTCTCCTGCAGTGAAGGTCCTGGGCGCGCTGGGCAGGGTCGGGGCCCACGTGGGACCTTCCACTGCAGCCGTCCGCCTTCCTCCGGTCACGGGAGAGATGGTTTACGCAGTGACACGTGCCATGGACGTGTCCTCTTCTGCTAAACTGGAGGTACTGGAGGAGGAGAGCGGGGAGGGTGGAGGGTGCACATGACCTTCTGCAGGAGGAGCGCTGCGGCGGCGGGGACCCCGCGGTGTGGAAAGGAGGGGTTGCAGTGAAGACGGTGCTGGTGAGGGGCGTTAGCTCAGCGGCTCTGGGGGCATCCAGTGCGGTCAGGCCTAGAGCAGAAGAAGGTGGGTTTTCAAGGAATGGGTATTTACACTCCTGAAACTCCTTGCTAAAGAACGATGTGGAAGTGAAATTTTATATGCTTTTAAAAGGAGATAGAGGCCTTACTCAAAGGAGAGTTTTTTGAGGTTTACTAAGTTGGCAAACCACAGGAGATCCCTGAGCTGAAGAAGTCAGCGGCTGCAAACACACGTGGGGTCAGTATCGTGTGCTCTTACCATGTTCCTATTCTTCCTGGGCTCCCACGTGCCAGCTGATGCTGGAGATGGCATGCCGGGCTGGGCAGCCCTCCGTCCGAATCCAGATGGCCCTTCGTGGGTAACGATGCTGGGCACCCTCCTGCCTCTCCCAGAAGCTGCTGCTGGGGCCAAGCAGCCCCACCGCCCCCTGGGAGGGGAAGCGGCCCCTCGGCAGGGGCAGGAGGACGCCCTGCTGCCGGTGGTGGCCGAGCGGAGACCTGGTGCCCTGCTGCGGTCGCGAGCGGATTTCCCGACAGTAGCAGTGTGAGCTGCAGCGAGCGCCCACCTCCCGGTGCCAGGCAGCACCCTGTCCCGCGCTCAGGCGAGCCCTGCTGCCTGCCCGGCGGAGGGACAGCCCTGTCCCGCCTGCCGCCGAGGAGCAGCCACGCTCTGGGGGCGGTGAGCTGGACCGGACAGGGATGGCCGCGGTGCGGTGTTGAAGCCGGGCTGCAGTGTCGCGAGCTGCAGGGTGATGGCTGCTGCAGGCTGGGGCGCAGCACAGCGTGGAGAGGTCCGGTGCGGGTGAGTCAGTGTGCACCGGGCGCGCGGGACAGGCGTGAGCGGTGACAGCGAGAGCGTCATTGCCGGTGTTGCCATCCCACTGCTCCACGCCGGCGGGGCTGTCACTGGGGCGCAGGGTTTGCAGGAGCTCGGGCTGCAGCATGCAGGGAGCTGCGTGCGCGCTGCCGAGCAGAGACGGTGGGTGCAGCCGGTGTGCTGGGCTGCGCCGTCGCCCGTGGGCTGACGATGCCATGCGCAGGCTGGGACGTGCCAGGTCGGTCACTGGGGCCGGCTGGTGGCCTGGGCTACAATTCAGCCGTGGCACGCGTCGTGTGCTGACGGACCAGCAGAGGTGCGCAGGTTGTGCGTTGGTGTTTTGGCTAGGTGTGCTAATGATAGTTAATCATTTAATGTGTTCTGTGGCTGAATGTAGCTAACTTGGCATTGTGTCACAGCTATTTATTTGTGTTAAGATTTAGTCAGAGGCCTTCGCAGCAAGTCAGAAATCAAACTGTTGCTAACGGACTCCTGAACCTTGGTTAAAAAGCAAAGATCCGTCAGTATAGTTACAAAGGAGGCAACTGGCAAAAATCTGAATGGTTTCTCTATCCTGAGCATCTGCGAGCAGAAGCCGGGAAGAGAGTAGCCTGCCCTCTCCAGGTCTCTCTCTGCCTCTCTTTTCTTTCTCAAGGCCAAGTCAGGGAGTGCATTTGAAGTGGGCTCCGTTCAGATCCCCTGGAGAAACCTGCTCGGTTTTGGCCAGTTTTCAGTAGTTCCAGAGCAAGGTGGGTGGAGTGGCAGTGCAGGCGTGCTGCCTGGTGTGATCTGGGGGGCAGCGCCAGCAAGGGAGAAAGTACAACGGTGCTTTAGCCATCGCAGTTAACAGACAAAGGGACAAAGCGTAGCAGAAGTTGCAGGTGGAGGTGGCAGCTTGTTTTAGACCAGGTAATGCAGTTGGAAATACAGGTGTGCTGTTACCTTTTTGAAAGGGCTCAAGAACTTACCATTTTCCTCCTAGCTCATTAGTCCTTTTAATAAAGATTTTATCTCTACCTAAAAAAAGAAAGGATAGGTGAAAGGCAGAGACCATGAAGAAACGATTCTTCTTAAGAATGTTCATGATTGTTACAAATAACCTTGTGTTGCTGCATCAGACCTGTGTTTTATTTGTCTGTAGTTTCTGGAAAAGAAGTGTTAATAAATCAATATATGAATGGTAAACACTCGGTGTGGGCACCGTCTTCTTACCTTTCTCTGACACGATGGAAAGATGTGCTGTGGCAGTGGGTGGCTGCACAAGTGCAATGATAAAGGCTCAGCGGCAGATCACCTTTTTTCCCCTCGTGCAGCGGTGGACCCGTGTGTGGCCATGCGGGCACGAAGGGCAGACGCTCTGCGAGCCCTCTGGCAGCCAGAGCATCTTCCCCACGGAGCTTTGGGCTGCACATCGCCCACCGGCTGCTGGGTGAGGTGGGGAGAGGTGAGACACGGCGTTAGCCTGGAGAGAGAGAGCCGCAGCGCTGTGTGTCCAGCCTTCCCGTGGGAGTTGGGAGGCCGGGAAGGGAAACCGGGGTGCAGAGAGCCGTTGGCGTGCCTCTGGCGGGGCTGAGGAGCCTGGCGTTGCCCTCCGATCCTGCCTGGGTCTGGCGGCATCTCCTGCAGTGCCTCGGTTTCAGCCCGCGGTGCTTGGCACAGCCCCGATGAAACACCTACTCGGCACAGACCTGCAGCCACAGGCTTGCCTGGCCGGTTTGGGCAGTGCCGGTGCCGACATGAGAGCTGGCACTGGCACCGGAGTGCGGTGGTGGGGCCGGGGCTGCCGGGAGCAGCGGCAGGCAGGGAGGAGCTGCCGTGGCGGGATGGGGCACTGGGGCAGCTCCGGAGCCGTCCTCCCCTTCGGTCGGCGTGCCGCTGCAGCCCTGGGTGACGGGAGCAGCGGTGGCGCCCGCGCCGTCGTGTTTAATCGCTGCCCGTGGTTGGGTCTCGTGGATTCACCTCTTCCCTCTTCGAACCCGTCTGAGATTTCCATTTCTGCAATAGTCTGCGGCAGCCAATTTGGCAAGTTTCTTGCAGGTCCTTGAACAAGCAGTGCTCCCCCAGGTTTCCGCCCCCAAACCTCCTCTATTATTTTTACACTATTAACATACGGCAGGTGCCGCTCCTTTGTTTCGGCTGCCCGGCCCGTAGCCGTCTGCCTTTGGGTGGAGGATGTCCCTCCTCGTCCAGTGCAGGTGAAGGACTCTGGTTTTGTTAGGAGTGGCTGCCGGCTACTTCTGATATTCAAGGTGTTCTCCAGGCTCTGGCTCCTCCTCCGGTGAGTCTGGTTGTTTGGGAAGTCTGTTGTTTGACCACCTCCTGGAGATTATTTGGCTGTAAATGTAGCGTTTGTGATTGCTGTGGCAGGAGGGAGGGTGTTTCCTGCACCGCTCAAAGCCGGGCCTGATCATTACAACCTTCTTAAGCCTATTACAATGTTCTGCCAATTACATAATGTACACATACTTAATTGTGTTCACTTTCAATCATGAGCGTAGACTAGAGCGTGCCTTCAGCGCTTTACCCGCACTGCGTACGGCACGCTGGTGGTGCAGCCTGAGCACAGCGCTCAGGGGGCTGCTTTTGCTGCGACGGGCCCTTGGTCCCGGGGTCCTTTACACCGTGTGCCCCCCGAAATGACGTCTAGTCTCTGGTGCTCCCCTGGTCCCACGTGCCTCGGGGAAGGGGATGCTGTAGGGCTTTCTGTGCTCCTGCAGGGCAGGCGGGGGGTCCCCAGCCCGCGGTGCCCGGGCTCTGCCGCCTTCCTGCCCTCGGCTCCGCCACTGCTCCCCATCCGGCGCTCCGGCTGCAGAGCCTGCCGGGCACGGGCAGCGTCGGCACCTCCTGCAGCTTCGTGTCGCCAGATGAGGTGGGAGGGAAGAGCCGTAAATCTCCTGCCTGGAGGGAGCAGGGAGAGCGGGGCAGGATCCTTGTTAGTGTCTCGAGGGAGACCATGGTGACCTGACGATTTCTCCTTCTGTTCTGCAGATTCGTTTGTGAACAGCCAGGAATGGACCCTGAGTCGCTCGGTGCCCGAGCTGAAGGTGGTGAGTACTCATGACTGGTGCCTCGGGTGCCCCGGGGTACTCCAGGTCCCCAGGAAACCCCCGTGTTTTAATGTGGCCAAGTGGAAATGCAAAGGGGCTTCAGCCTCGCGGAGGGGAGAGAGGAGCCGGGGCTGCTGCCGTGCTGGGGGAAGGCAAGGGCTTCTCAGTGGCTCGCGCGTGTAAGAGAGGGCGTTGATCTGGGAGAGTTCTCAGATGTGACGGTTGAAAGGGAATATTTGAGCACTTCACCCTTCCTGCTGGCCCCAGCCGAGCTGCAGTTCCCGCCCGGGTACCGCTGCGCAGGCTGGACCTTCCGGCGTGGCAGAAGCAGGGGCAGATCCCGAGCAGCGGTTCGGGTGTGTGTCCGCAGTCGTCACCCTCAGAGCAGCCGTCCAAGCGTGGGAGATACCCGCGTGGGAGGTGTCACCTCTCCGTTTGAGCATGGCTGACTTCAGCTCTGCGCTGGTGCTTCTCTGGGCTCTGCTGGCCACCTCCCAGACACCACTGCCCGCGGTGTCCCTGCCACCGAGGGACGCTGGTGGGGTGGAACCGTCACCTCTGGGGCTTTGTTCCGCCGAGCAGAGGGCATGAGGCTCCTCTGGTTTGTGAGCGCGGGGCGGGTTTCCCAGGGCACGCTGTTACCAGGCTTCACCACCTACCTGTGGGATACGGTCTGCGGTAGGGGGACTGCCTCTGCCCCCCTCTTGCCCCGACACAAGTGGGACAAAGTGGCGAGGGAGGGGGTCTGGTCTCAGGGTGCGGCACCTCGGTGAGGGGGCACATTTCCCACAGCCTGCCATCACTGATGGCCGTGCACCAGCTCGCCGTGGCTGGCTGTGGGCCGGCACAGGTCGGTGGTGTGGGAGGGCAGAATCCCCAAGTGGTGGGGGTCGGAAGGGCCCTCTGGAGATCCCCCAGCCCAACCCCCTGCCACAGCAGGGTCACCTCCAGCAGTGGCACAGGACGGCATCCAGGCGGGTTTGGGATGGCTCCAGAGTGGGAGACTCCCCCACCTCTCTGGGCAGCTGTGCCACTGCTCTGCCACCCTCACAGGGAAGAAGTCCCTCCTCAGGTTGAGATGGAACTGCCTATGGTCAAGTTTGTGCCTGTTCCCTCTTGTCCTGTCCCTGGGCACCACTGGAAAAAGACTGTTCCCATCCCCCCGGCACCCTCCCTTTGAGTGTTTATAAGCGTTGATGAGATCCCCCCTCAGTCTTCTCTTCTCCAGACTGAAAAGCCCCACGGCCCTCAGCCTTTCCTCATCAGAGAGATGCTCCAATCCCGTCACCATCTCCGTAGCCCTTTGCTGGACCCTCTCCAGCAGTTCCCCGTCCTTCCTGACCCGGGGAGCCCAGAACTGCACACAGTGCTCCGGCTGCGGCCTCCCCAGGGCAGAGCAGAGGGGGAGGATGCCCTCCCTCGCCCTGCTGGCCACACTCTGCTGGGTGCACCCCAGGATGCCATTGGCCTTCTTGGCCACCAGGGCACATTGCTGGCTCATGGTCACCCTGTTGGCCCCCAGGACTCCCAGGTCCCTTTCCCCAGAGCTGCTCTCCAGGACGTCAGCCCCCAACCTGTACTGGTGCGTGGGGTTATTCCTCCCCAGGACGCGGAGGGTCTTCTGCTGGAGCCGAGCTGGCTGGCGAGCATGAGGGGCAGAATCCGTGCCTGGGCTGAGGGAGAAAGCGGGAGCTCCCTGCTGGTGGCCATGAGCTTGTGGGCTGGTTGGGATGCTCACGGAGAGGTGCCCTCGGCAGCTCTGTGGTGTGCTGGGGTGGCGGCTGGAGGGGACATCGGTGCGGCTGGACACCGCAGAACTGTCTGGCTGTTCTGGGGGACCTCGGCAATCTGTTCCACTGCTCTGCTCTGCTTGTACTCTCTGTGGCAGCCTTTAGCTTGCTTTGAAGACTGTTGGCACATCTCCCTTCAGCCCTTTCAAGATTAATTTTTTTCTATCTTAATCCGAGAAACAAGAAACCTTTTTGCAAAACATACGAACACCATGCTGCCGCAATTTTTCTTATCTGCAGTTCAGTAAAAATTAAAACAAACCTTGAATATTCATTTGTTAGTTTGGCTTGTAAAACATGAGTCTGTTCAAAAAGACTCTTGCAGCTATTCTGTGTATCGCCTTCTGACATTTTAACATTCTGCAGGCTGCAAAACAGTGCTGCAAGCTAAACAAACCTAAAGCTTTTAGTTCTTCCTCAATTAGCACAATCCCTTTCCCATGTTTTCCGTGACCTCTGGGGATCTCTGTTGCTCTGGGGTTTCATCCGGCCAGTGCGGCTCGTCCCAAAAGCCCGGAGGCGTTTCAGAGTCTTGATTCCATCCCGGCCATGCTGGCAGGAGCCCTTTGCATCGTGTCCCTGGGGTGAGGCTGCAGCAGTGGGCCGTGGTGGGGACCCTCTGCTCGGGCAGGCGGACCCCTGGGCGGTGGGGCGGTCGTCCGGGATTTCTTCCTTCTGCAGCTGTGGGTGTCTGAGGGGCCCATTCCGCATGGCACTGCCACGGCCACGGCTGCCCCGCGGGTGCGCCAGCGCTGCAGTGCCCCTGTGCCTTGGCTCCCTCCCACCCTCCCCAGCGCTGCGCCTGTCCCCGGCCATCGCAGGGCCCCGCTCTCCTCCCCAGGTCGCTGCAGACAGACTGGTCTTTGAACGGGTGTCCCGAGTGACCGCCACGTTACGGTGCTACGGAGGGGGTCCCCACCTGGAGTTCCTACGGGAATCACTAAATAAATGGGTGACACTTGGCAAGAAACATCCCCAGGCTTTGCTCCCTTCCAGTTTTCATCAACTCCCCTCGGCCTCACCGGCCCCGTCCGCAGCGGCGCGCTGGATGCAGGAGGTGCTCCGGGTGCTCGCATGGGGCTCGGCAGCCATCTCTGCCGCAGAAGCGGCTCCCGCAGCAGAGCCGCCCAGTCCTCGGTCCTGCCTGTGTGCTGCTTCACCGAGTGCACCACATGCCCCTGTGAAAAAAGCCATCCTAGTGCAGGGCGAGCGCGGGGTCTCTTGATAAATGGCAGAGCGCAGGGTTTGTGATGGGAGAGGCTTGCACGAAGCACTCACGCTGTCTCTGATCTGCCAGTCCTGTCCCCGAGGGAGACCTACGCTGAGCCTGTGAACCAAGGTTCATCATTCCATGAGTATGGAAAAGTACGGACTCGTTGGGGGCTTCTGTTTTGTGGTACATAAAGCATTGACCACAGCCTGCGTCCCTCCTCCTTCTCTGGGAATGAACTGTTTCCTTCGCCTCTCCTGCGGGAGGTAAGGATCTTGCCGCTTTCTTCCCTGCTCATCTTCCCGTTAGCACCACAAGTGGTGGTGGACTTCCTCTAAGGTCTTCTGTGAACTTGTTGTATTTAAGTTAGGCTCAGCAGTTTTTCCCAGCTCAGTTTTATCCTGAAGCTTCCTCCATCCGCTGCAGGCTGAGGAGGCTGTGGCTGAGAGACGGCGGCGGCTCTGCGAACCTGCCTGCCCCGAGGGCCCGGCACCGAGGACGCCCGTTGGCGGGGACTTGTCCCCTGACCCCGTACTGGGCAGCGTCAGCCCAACTGCAGCTCGATGATCTTCAAGGTCCCTTCCAACCTAAACCATTCTGTGGTTCGCTGGCCAGCGCAGGGGCAGGCTGCGTCCCCTCCTCCCAGCGTCTCGGTACAGAGGTTTCCATGGTGCCTGCACACCACGTTTTGCTTGGGTTTGCTGCCTCCGGGGCTTGTGTTCCTCATGACCGTCAGTGCTGTTTGAGCTTGTTTGTAACGCCAGGTGAGGGTAAGACAAAGCAGAAGTGTATTTCAGCAAGGCGCGGGTCAGGGTTTTGGTTAAAGCCAAACAGAGTGTAAATGCGGCCTCCATCCATGTTTGAGAGAGCTAAGTATTGTTGGAGTGTTTAATCTCTGATGTCGCGTGGCGTCCCGGCTGCCAGCCGGCCTCGCTCGTTTTGCGGAGGTTTCCCCGAGAAGGGCCTGGAGCTGCGGCCCGGCAGGGCACGGAGCTGAGCCCCGAGCTGCCCGCTCTGCCCGGCGGTTCCCCTACCCACCGTTCTTCCCTGTCGGCACCTCTCTACGCCCGACGGCTCACGCCGCCCTCGCCGTGGGGCAGCGGCAGGGAGGGCTCTGCCGGAGGCAGGGGTGTTGCCTTCGCGCACAGCAGGGGCGACGGCGGTCCTGCAGCCCCCACGTCTCCGCAGAGCGCGTGGCTCCAGAGGCACGTGTGCGTTGCCTGTGAGGTTCGCAGTCTGGTACGTGTTCTCATCTGTCCAAACGCCCTGTGCATGATCTGTAATTACTGCTGGGGGTGACAGCCCTGGCAGCGACGCGTTCGGCCCGGGCATGCCCGTGGGAGCGTGTTGATCTGCACTTCCACTCCTGGCAACCCGGTCCTGCCGCTGGTGGGCTCCCTGCGGCACGGACACGAGGGGTGCCAGCAAACCGGGCGGTCTCCTGCGCCCCCGTAGCACGCTCTGCCGCCGGCTGAGCACCGCCTCTGCGGGGCTGGCGCATCTTCACCTCTCGCCAGGAGCATGCGGGTACCCTGGGGCAGGACCCGGGGCAGCCGGAGCTTTCGAGCACCGGGCGGAAAGCCGGAGAACCTGCCTGGTGGTGACTCACTCGGCGAGCTCACCCCTTTGCCTGGAAGAGGTCGGCCATAGACGTCCCTGTGGTGGCAGAGGCAGCTCTGGTGTTCCCAGCCACTCCTCCCTCCTCAGCCCCTGCTTCTTTCGGCGCTGGCGGGGCTGTGTGCAGCCGTACCGCAGACCTGCTCCGGCAGCTGAGCAGCTTTGAAAACAGCACTGCAGACGAGTGCTGGGCCAGACGGCCTGTTCTTCAGTCCTTTTGCAAGAGAGGGCTGCACCGGCGATGCCTAGGGCTGGCCGACCCCTTCCCCATCCCGGGGAGTGCGGGAGTGGGCACAGCCCGAGGCGGCGGCCGGGCAGGGAGAGCCCCCCCGGCCCCCATGCGCAGGACTTGGATCTCCTGGGGCGATGTGTGCCCTGGGCTGAGTGCGCAGCGTTCCGTTCCTGGCGCTCGGAGGGGCTCAGGTGTGCCATGGACGGGGTGAGGGCACGGAGCTCGGGAAGGAGTTGGGCCTCACGCAGCTGCACGGGCTCTGCCCCGCGTCGGCCGGCAGTGCTGTGCCGCGTTTCCAGGAGATGGGCTCGCTGGAGCCCGCGATGAGGGATCTCCTGTGACAGCAGACAAGTGGAGAGCTCTGACAGCGCCGTGCCTTGTGCCGGTTTCCTGTACCCAGGTGACAATCGGAGACATGTGGTGGGACTTGAGAGTTTGATTTTGTTTCTTGTAAGGGTATGTGCTGTTTTCATGAGCATTATTAGCTTTTCAGTGCTGCGTGCCCGCTTGAAATTTTCATCATAGAGATATTATGTTTCTGCCTGGGACTTTCTGCGCAGAAATACAGCCGCCAGGTCTGTGCAGCATCTCTGTGGAGACTCTCGTATTTCCAGCAAATGCGGGCGTTCCGCATGTGCCCGGTGAATCTCATGGTCCGGTCCAGCGGTGGGTTTAGGAAGGGCGCAAGGCCAGCAGTGCACTGCCACTCGCTTTAGTGTCGCTGTGCGTTTGCTGTGAAGCAGCCGAGGGCACGCAGGGGGTGTTGGGTTTTCCAGAAGCACAGCAGCCGCGTTGGGAGGTCTGCACGGGGACGTCTCTGGTGCCTTCTGCCTGGTACATCTACCAGACATGTGAAATCCCAGCGAAACAGCAAGTCCCCGCAGTCCGCGCTGGCTAATCTTGGGGACAGAGAAGAGGGATGCCTACAAAAGCATTTGGGTGGATGGTGTGCTGGGCAGCAGCATCAACAAGGAGTCCGTTTCAGTCATGTGTTCGGTGGGGCAGAGTGAACCTTCGGTAGTTGGTACACTGCTGGATGTGACCCTGCTCTGGCACAGGGCTGGACTGGGGGAGCTCCAGAGCGCCCTTCCGACCCCCACCACTCGGGGATTCTGTAGTGGAGAACCCCCCAGGCAGTGCGGGAAGGTGCTCTGGGTGGCCGTGTCGGTGTGTCAGACACCCGGCCCAAGGGTGCCTTCACGGGAGCACTGCAAGTGTGGTTCAGACACGGGAGGAGGCATAGGGTGCCCTAGAGTTGATTGCGTACGGGAGGATCTGTGGTAGGGTCAGACTATCCAAAGCTGAAGGTAGGTTAGGTGCTTTTTGGGAAGCTGTGGTGAAGAGGACTGGGAGCTGGCTTTGCCCAGATATGGTGAGCTGTGGCCCCGGGACGGTGTCCTGGGCTCTGCAGGTGACCGGCTGGTAGAAGCTTGCCCGCCTTCTTCACCAAGCGGGGTTTTGAGGTGCTCAGGCCTGTGTAAGAGGCGAGTTGGGAATGGCTCTCCTGGCCGAGAGCGCCTCTCCGCAGGCCTGGGGCGCCGGGAGGAGGCAGAAGAGCACGGGCGAAGCGCGCTGCTGCATCACCCCGGCATTGCTGCAGCTCCGTCAGAGCAACGCTGCGGCTGAGGCTGGAGGAGCACGAGGCGGGATGCTCAGTGAGGCGAGAGCCCCCTCGACGAGCTGCACTGTCCCTGTGGCTATGGGGAGCAGCTGTGGGGTACACGCTGACCAGTCGGAGCTACGTGTTTGACAAGGGTGGCACCAGATAACCCTTTGCCCCAGGGCTGCTCTCCCACCAGCGGGCAAGCACGCTTGCTAGCCCTCGGGCACTGGAGGTGCTCTGGAATCATTGGGGAAATGCCGACATGAGGAAGAACTGGGTTGTCTGGCTGACCTGCCCTGCGACAGCTACGTTCATCTTGTAGGGTGATGCAGAGTAACAGGCCCCCAGCCCGGTCTGTTTCAACCCAGTAAAAAATTAGTGCTAGATATCTTTATTTTTTAACTCAGTTAAAAATTGGTGCTAGGTATGTCTGGTTTTCAGCTCAGTTAAAAGTTGGTGCTGGGTGTCTTTCTGCGTAGGCACGCACAGCCGGCGGCGCCGGGGAACCTGCGTGCTGCTCCAGCAGCATCGCTGCCGCAGCGAGGGGCCGGCGCTGGGCGTTGCTGCCGGTGTCAGAAGCCGCAGTGTACTGAACGCCTGCCCGGTCTCTGCTCTCATTCTCCATCTGGCAGGTGCTGTCAAGAGCTCTAGTGCCCCAAAATTTGGGGGGTGTGGGCTGGGAGAAGAGGGGTTTTTTGCTCCCCAGTTGACTGTGGCTTGGGAGGGCAAGTGTCGCCCCGGGGAGCAGCAGGGCTGTGGGCAGAGCTAACGTGGGGCTGAGGGGGCTGCGCCTGTGCTGGGGAGGACGAGGGTCCTCACCGCCCCCTGTCTGGGGGGCTGCGCCCCAGTACCCGCTGCTCTCTGCCCGACTGAGGCCAGCTAACGCCCCCAGGCTTCTGGCCAAGTGCCAGCTGGGTTGTGCCGTCCCCTGTGCCCTCTCACAACCGTCTCTGCCTGCCATCGGCACGTGCCCGGTGGTTCCTGGTGCTTGCACCCCTCAGGGGTGGCCTTGTGCCCAGGGAGGCGTGCTGGGCGTGCAGGCGGTGGGTGATGCGCCCCTCTCTTTCAGGGCATCGTGGGGAACCTGTCCAGCGGCAAGTCGGCCCTCGTGCACCGCTACCTGACCGGCACCTACGTGCAGGAGGAGTCTCCTGAGGGTAAGGTCTGGTTTCCAGGGCACCTGGGGGGTGGTAGGGGTCTGCGCTCCTCTCCCCGGCTCTAAAGGTGAGCCGTGTCTCTGCACCTCGCCTGCCGCTGCCGCGGGGCATGCAGCCTCCTCCGGCCTTCGTTAGGGGTTTCCCCCGCGTGCTCCCCCCTGCGTGACCCGCTGCTCTGCTCTCTTCCCAAGGTGGCCGATTTAAGAAGGAGATCGTAGTGGATGGTCAGAGTTACTTGCTGCTGATTCGAGATGAAGGGGGCCCCCCCGAACTCCAGGTAGGAGTCCCCTACCTCGCGTGGCCCCGTCCCACCCCGTGCTGCCGGGGGACGGGAGGGCTCCTGTGGGGGACCTGCCCGGCTGCCTCCCGGGAGCCTGCTCGTGGGAGGACATGAGGACCGCGAGGCCTGAGGAGGGGTTGCCCCTGTGGTGACCACTGACCCTGGGCCTCCCCACGGTGCCGGGAAGCTTGTGCCACGGCGCCGGGGCTGTGGGCTCAGCCGAGCCCGGCCGCAGCGTGCCACGTGCCAGCCGTGCGGCTGCCCTTGCCGGTGGCTCTGGGCATGGGGCTCGGGGACGCTTGTCTGGGCTGTAACGACTGGTCTGTCTCCCTCAGTTTGCTGCCTGGGTCGATGCCGTGGTGTTTGTCTTCAGCCTGGAGGACGAGATCAGCTTCCAGACCGTCTACAACTACTACCTGCGGCTCTGCAGCTACCGGAACACAGCGGAGGTGCCGATGGTGCTGGTGGGCACGCAGGGTGAGAGCGGGGCGGCCGGGCTTCCTCCCCGCGTCCTCCCTGCCCCAGTCAAGAGCACTGGTGACACGGCCACGCTGGCAAGAGAGCGCGGGGTGCTGGCGCTGCGAGTGCCTCGGGGCAGCCCAGTCTGTAAGCCGTACGCCGGACCGAGTGATGCTGCGGCCCCTGGTGTAGGGCCCTGGCGGAGCTGAGGAATTCCTTCCGACGCCATCTCAGCTTTCCGCCAGAGAGCCGCCTTGCTTCTTGCAGCCGCTTTCTTCTTCCAGGCGCCGAGCGTCCCGGCAGTGCCCGCCTTCCGCGGCTCCGGCTGCGGCAGGAGGCAGGGCCTGGGTCTGGGGGCGTTCTGCCGGTGCACGGCCCTTCGTCCTCTGGCACGAGCCGCAGCAGGCAAGGTTTTGGGGGGTGGCAGCTTGCTTTCAGCACCCCGAGAAGAGGCCTGAGCTGTGGAGCTCCATCTCCCCGGAGGGGCTGCCAGCACACGCGGGTGTGGGGAAGAGCAGCAGCAGCCCAGAACTGCCCTCGCCCCCCTCTCCTCCATGGGGCCGGGGCCCGGAGCCGGCTGGGACTGGCACGGGGGCCGAAAGGGGGCTGTCACGACACCGCAGCGCAGGCTGCCAGCGGAGGCAGGAGACTGTGCCCGGACCCCAGCTGGGCTCCCCAGGCGTGCCCGGGCAAGGGGCTGCCCATGGAGAGGGGCTGCGGGGAGAGAGGGCACCCCCGGGCGCGATTCCTGCCTGGCACAGCGTGCGTCGGAGGCAGCCTGGCCTCCAAAAGCCTTGCTGCGGGTGCCCGGGAGGCAGAGAGGAGCAGCAACGAGGGCATTGCCACAGGCATCTGAGCTCCGCTCATCCAAAATGCGTGTCCTTTCCAGCCTGTAGATGGCAAAGCACAGGCAGGAGGGAGCCTGGGGCTGCAGACGCTGGCTGGGTATAAGGGTGACTGACAGCAGAGAGCAGGAACAGGGGACAGAGGGTGTGAGGGAAGAAGGTCTTGGCAGGATGCAGTCCCTGAGCAGTGTCACCCGTTCTGGTGAAGGGGGAACGGGCTGGGAAGACAGGCAGTGACAGCGGGAGGGGAGTCACAGGGGGGTCTGCTCTGGACCCCAGATTAGGCGTAGAACAAACTTGTTAAACTTTGGATATTTATAGATTGTGGAATTAATGGTAGGACTGAGTAATCTGGAGCCCCTCTGCGGGGAGGACAGGCTGGGAGAGGGGGGGGGGTTCAGCCTGGAGAAGAGAAGGCTCCGCGGAGACCTCAGAGCCCCTTCCAGTGCCTAAAGGGGCTCCAGGAGAGCTGGGGGGGACTCTGGGTCAGGGAGGGGAGCGATGGGACGAGGGGGGGCAGTTTGACACTGACAGAGGGGAGATTGAGATGAGATATTGTGAAGAAATTCTCTCCTGTGCGGGCGGTGAGCCCCTGGCGCAGGCTGCCCCGAGAAGCTGTGGCTGCCCCATCCCTGGAGGTGTCCAAGGCCGGGTTGGACGGGGCTGGGAGCACCCTGGGCTGGGGGGGGGGTGACCCTGCCCAGGGCAGGGGGGTGGAACGAGATGGTCTTCAAGGTCCCTTCCAACCCAAACCATTCTGTGATTCTATGATCTTGGTTGAGGACTGGGCTGGGGTTGCAGGCACGTGCTGCAGAGGCTCAGGAGCTGGGGAAGAGGGGTATGGCAGAGGGGTCGGTGATCATTGTCCCAGACGTAGAGCCAGGGGAGGTGGCAGCCTTGGCACAGGCACACTGAGCAACCCACTGGGGAGCTCGAGGGGGACTTCTTCACCATGCGAGTCCCAGGACCCCTTCGACTCCTCCTGAGAGGGTTCATTTACAGCCCCTGCTTGTCCCTGGCCTGTCTTCAAGGAGTCGGATTCCTCTCTGGAAAGTAGTTTTTCCAAAACATGTGAGCACTTAGCAGCCATCTGGGATACAAATTACGCCTATTTTTTAGTGTTGTCCACCAAGGCCTCGACTGTGAGTTCATCCTGGCAGATCTGTTTTTCCCAATTAACTGAGGATGATTTCTCCCTTTTGGTTCTTTAATCTGTAGGGTATGGCCGTGAGACCTAAAATGATCGAGACTGGCAAATCCATTTTACTCTGCAGCTGAGGTGGACTTGCAGATGAGTGCACGCGCTTGTTCCAGCAGCCATGGCCAGTTGACAGATGGCAACGTTAGTCATTTCTAACGCATGCAACACCGTGCACCCTCATGCAGATGAGGCTGTAGTCGGACCCAGGATCAGACTGTTCACACCTTTGCCCCCAGCGCTCTGTCTGCTGTCACTGAGTGTCCCGTTGTCTTCAACAGCTGCACTGTTCATGATGTGGTTGTGTGAAACTGTGGTGGTGTGTCCCGTTCCTAACATCCAGGCTGCCTTGCCTTGCCAGCCGCACCTCCCACTAGTTTCTGCCCTTTGTCTTCAGAAACGTCGGTGGCTGGATGGTTAGGGGAGTTGAGGTTCATTTAAAAAGGTTCATTTAACAAAACCATTTTTCTACCAACATGGGACTGTAAGCTAGGACATTTATAGGACGGGGGGGTGTGCTATGAAGGTGGGCATCTCAGTGTGTGGAGGGAGGAGGGAGTGTGCCCTGGGACCTGTGGATAGATGGGACACGGGGGCTTGCTTTTTAACCCCCTCTCCCTTTGGTTTCCAGATGCCATCAGCGCCACCAACCCCCGGGTCATTGATGATTCTCGGGCGCGGAAGCTTTCCAATGATTTGAAGCGCTGCACGTACTACGAGACCTGTGCCACCTACGGACTGAACGTGGAGAGAGTCTTCCAGGATGGTAACTGCAGCTGGTGGAGGGTGTCCAGGCGAGACAGGGCAGCAGTGCTGTCCCGGAGAGGGGGTTTACGCTGCCTACACCACCGGCTCTCGGCTAGAACAGCGTGCTGCCGTGAGGCCGAGGGCGTTAGGCACACGTTTGCGTGCAGTGCTGTCGCTTTACGCACGCACACCGGGTCCAAGGAGTAGGACGTGCTGGGTGTGGAATGGTTTCTCTGTGCGTGGCACGTAGGTGAAGTGCACGTGGATGTGCACGAGGGTCCGCAGCGCAGGGCCGGGCAGCCCCCTCCTCCTCCTGCCTCTCGTGCGGGGGCTGCCCTCTGCATACCCCTTGTTGCAGAGAGGAGGGATGCTGCAGGGGCCGGTTCCATCCCTGCGGTGGCCCTGTGCAGCACAGCAGTCTGTACGAGACTGCGAAGGGCTTGTGGGGCTGCAGAGAGGGTTTTGATCGCCTGTGGTAGAGGAGAGCAGGAAGCACAGCAGAACCTTTGGGTGATAGGGAGAGGGCAGCAGCAACTGAGCGGCCGTATGGGGCAGCCGTTCTTACGGGAGCAGCGTGCGGGAGAGCGTTTCTGCTTGGACTTGGAGAGGAGCCTGCATGGCAGGGATGCTGTAGGTGGAAGAGGGAACCTAAACCGCATCCTAGGAGTTTGCAGTCTGCTTAAATGAAGTGGGACCCTGCCCTGTAATGGGACTGTGTGTTCCCCTGTCCCCTTTCTCTGCCTTGGCTTCTGGAGCGCAGCTGGGGGTCCGTGTTCAGCGCGTGAGGGAGGGTCTGTGTGGAGCAGAGTCGCTGGGCAGAACAGAACAGAGGTGCCTCTGGAAATGAGGAGAGCTGCGCTGTTAGTGTTTGCAAGCGGAACAGGCGCATGGAAGAAGGTTTGGAAATAATAGTGCAGCAGGACTGCCTGAAGGCAAAAATCCAGCGTGGCTCATTGCAGCACAGTACAACGGGCTGAGGGCATGGCACAGGACTGAGCCTGCCATCACGTCAAGTGTCTCCTTCATCCTCTGAGCTGGAGCTGGTGATCCTCCTTCCCCTGCATGAGTCTGTGACCTTCCAGCAATCTGCCATTGCGGGGCTGAGGATTGTAGTCACCGTGCTGCTTTTCTTATGCAGGAGCACAAAGAGACGTTGCCCTCTCCTGCTGCTGGTCTGAGAAGGCAGCCCAGAGAGGACCTCTCAAACCCACCTGGCGCCGGGCAGGGACCCCCTCCGCATGCAGCAGCCTCTGCGTGGCTTTGCTGCTGCTGGGGGGCCGGGGCGACCCTGCTGGGCAGGCTGCTTGTAAGTGTCCCCTCCTTCCTCCTCCTCCTGAGTGGTGGAGGAGCGGTGGAAGGACCGGCCGGGCGCAGCTGGGGATAGTGAGTACTGCAGCAGGCCTGGAAGAGGAAGATCTGCTAAACCAACTCAGCAGTTTGCAGAGCAAACCTGGAGAGAGCGACAGCGGTTGTGCTGCGTGCACCGCTGATCCTGGCTTCTGGAATGCTCTGGCACTGTGCGTCACCGAATATGTTCAGCTTATTCCTTCAGGTGGGTTCTGTTGTGTTCCCGCTCTGAAGGACGGCGCAGTGAGGAGTAGCGGCTGGTGGTTTGGGAGGGGGCTGGCGAAGGCACTGCAGGGTTAGGTGCTGCTGTTTGTTAGGCTGCTTCTCATCCTTTTTTATCGCAAGATGGATGGAATTGTGCTCTGGGGTTACTTTTTCTCTTTGCTGACCCTGGGAGCATAGACAACACAACTTTCAGCAGCGCGATGTGCGAGATGAAGGCTTTCGGTGAGACCGGGACTCGGTTTCTAGCGCCAGTGCTGCTTAGCGAGCGTGGTGGCAGAGCGTGAGCTGCTGCCCGAGGGCTCAGGAGTGAGCGCCTGCAAAGTGCTGCGCTTTGTCTTTCCTCACGGCCCGTACAGCGGGTTTGTCCACGTGCAGAGCAGTGAGGCTGAGGAAATGCAGAAGACCCCAAGAAGTGAGGTAATTGGGGACTGTTCACACGAACCCAACGTCAGTCTGGGCAAACGCCGGTGCTGTGTGGAACAGGGAGCGCGGGCGGCACTGCCGGGAGGGCTGGTGCTGTCCCTGGGCGAGTAAGCAGCACAGCACCCAGTGGAAGTCCGGACGGATTCTTGCCTTCCTACGGGGCAGCAGGAGAAACGCTGCTGGAGCGTTGTCAGACTCAGGTGTCCGCACTTCAGAAGGCCACAGAGAAACCCAGAAGATTTAAAAAAAAAAAAAAGCTACAAAAATGAACCAAAGGCCGGAAAAAATACCTGATAGTGAGACACTAAAAGGAAGAGATTATCCATCAAATAAATCAGAAAGAAGGCTGAGAGGTGACTTGATTACAAAATAAGAGTATCTACGTACCTGTGTACATGGGGAGAAAATAACAGATACTAAGAGCGTGGGCTGGCAGAGAGTTAACGCTAGAAGCCAAAGCCAGTCAAATTCAAATTTTAAAGAATCCTTACTTTTTTTATTAATAGCCCGCTCTTCATTTACTGTTGGAAAAAACACACTGGGAAGTGCTGTATTCGGCATCTCTTGTACCGTCTCCAAATCCAGCCCAAGTCCCTTTGTGGAAGTCTCTCCGCGTACGCAGGTGACCGGTGCAGTCTGGGCTGGGTGAAGTTTTATGGCTGGAGTGTTCAAAGGTCAGCCCGGGGAAGGGAGAGATCCTCCTGGCCTTCCAGTCTGCGCACGCAGGAGCTGCCTGCGTTGCTGTGGTCCCTGTGCCATGCCGTATTTCCTGCGGTGGGCTGCCTCTGTGTGCCGCGTGGTGCCGCATGCCTGCCGGTGCAGTTTTGCCGGTGTCGGTGCCCATGCCAAGTGTGCCGCCCGGAGCTCTGGAGAAGCAGTGTGATGATTGGGAGTTGCAGACGGAGCAGAGGGACATGCTGTCTCATAGGAGGTCTGGAGTGACTGCCCGGTACTCAGTGCTCTCACCTGCAGGACCCCACGGCCGCTGCTGAGCGTGGCTTTGGGGAGGGAGAGAACGGGGCAGGAGGCACTGGCCAGGGGCTGAGGAGAGCTGAGCCCAACACAGCCCCGGACATCACGGTCATCTGAGAACTCTTCAGGGACTTCCAGGATCCAGTTTCAGATGAAGCTGACTTGATGGGATGAGGCGTTTTCGGAGTTGGTGAGTGGCTTTTCCCAGTGAGCACTGGTGGGTCCTGATGCATCTGGTTTGGGATCTGGTGGAGCGCTGGCAGTCCTGGGTTCTGTGAGGAGCTTGCCCTGTGTCCTCATCCTTACACGGTTTCTCCGACACAAGTTACTCAGCCCACATCGTGGTAGGCCTGCCCCGTGCGGGCGGGGGAAGATGCTGATTTTCCACAGCAGAAACTTCTCTAAGCGGTGGTCTTTGCTTTCGCAGCAAAGGTTTGCGTGTGCATGCGGTGCAGAGCATATGCTGCACCTCTGTCCCCAGAGCCCTTCCGTGCCACTCTCTGGTCTAACAGCGAGCAATCCCCGGCCTTTCTGGACAGCGGGTTAACGTGGCGCTGGTCCGGCGTGTCAGCTGGAGGGAGCGACCGTCCTGCCTCCCAGGATCCGGCTGAAGGCTGAGGCGAGCACTCTTCCTTACCCGGCTGCTGTCTCTGCAAACACCCCGCGGTCTGCACGTGGTGCCGCTCAGCGTGGAGGGAGCTCCACGAGGCAGAACCTGGGCTCTCCACATTCGCCGACCGTTCGTAGGCTCTCCAAGGATCGGGTGGCTCCGGGTGTTGCGGTGCCCTCCTCTCTGCTCAGGCAGGAGCGGCAGAGACCCTTCCTCCACGCCTGGAGCCATTCCTGTTCCGGGGTATTGGGGCTGAAGCTGGTTGTGGTTGTGTTGTGCAGGGATCTAGACCGCGTACGCTACAGTGCGTAACCGTAATTGTGTTGAATCTTCTGGAGTGGCGGAGGCTTTCTCTGGGCAGTCGGGCTCCTGAAGGTCACTGTGGAAAGGACGCACGCCATGCAGAAAAGGGGTTACTTTCTCCGTGCTGGTTCGTTGCGTGCAGCCTGGCAAAAGTCCCCCTGGAAACGCTGTTCACCGTGTGGGAACTGCTCTTCCCTCATCCTTTCCAAGTCGGTTCCAGCTCCGGCTGCTCTCGCAGTTCCTGTGTCTGTGAAAAGGTGGGGCAGGCTGCCCGTGGGTGCAAATACCGCGAGGAGGTGACCCTGGCGCGAGCAGGAGGAGTGGCGGAGGCTGGGTGGTGTGCTGCCGTGCCCAGTGCCCGGCCGACACCAACTGCAGCCTCAGCGCTTCCCCAAGGGCCAGCCTGCCCTGCGAGGTGGGTCGAGGTGGTCCCCTCGCTCCCAGCACAGCTCCTGGTGAGCTGGGCGGCTGGTCCTCAACGTGTCTGCTGACTTCTTGGCTCTGGAGAGGTACGGTTAAAGGGCTTTCTTCTCAAAATTGCCTTCACAGAGCTCCTGTATGCAGAAATCTCCAAGAGCTTAGAGGATGCCAGGTCAATAGCAAGAAGCCATTGGTGTGGGGGTGCCTCAGCTCTTGGGCTTCCTTTTAAGGCTCTTTCTATACCAGGCAAAGGTTGGAGAGCAAGTTCTCGAGAGCCCCTTGGCAGTGATTATCTCAGCATTGTTCCTGCAGAGGAAGAGTGGCCCAGATGGACACTGGAAGGGCACAGGAGGGACAGCAGCCTTGCTGGCGGGTGCTGTGGGTGGCTTCTCTAGCGTCACCTCTGCAGCAAGTCCAGGGTGAGCGCTCCTCTCCTCCCACTGGCCCTGAGCATCGGGGAGGAGAGCCGGGGGTGCGAGGCAACCTTCCCTCGTGGCCCGCCAGAGCCTGCTGCTGACGTGCTGGCAGCACCGCTGCTCTCCATCGCTCCCCCCAGCCAGAGGGCTGCGGGCTTGGACTCAGCTTGGAAGCCCAAGGGTGGCTCTGGCTCTCTTGCCCAGGGGTTGTCTGGGTTTCTGCATCCTGAGTGGCACAGCGGGCATCCCTCCTTCTGCTCGGGCGTGAGTTGGTTTGTTCCTGGCTGTCGGGGTGATCAGCAGCATCGCTGTGTCTTCCAGGGCAGTGAGTGATGCTTCTGAGGAGCGGTTTGGCAGGAGAACTCCGATGGAGAGGCAGAGAGCTTGTGCACGGGGGGGTGTGCGAGGCCCTGCAGCTCCATAAGGTGCCACTCCACCCCGAGGTGTTTTCTGTAGGGTCCTTGGTGCGACCCCAGGGACCTTCACATGCACCTCCTCTCTGTTCAGATACTCCCGCCAGAGCTGACCATTCCTGGTGGTATCTGCAGAGACATTTCTCCAGAACATCTGGGCAGGGCGGTGTGGCATGCTTTAAAACACTGAGTGATGCTTGAGTGCTAATATGCACAGGAGCACCACGTGCAACATTCGGCCAACAAATGCCAAGCAATGTATTTGGAGAGAGGTTCTGTGGCCGGGACAGGGCTCACTGGTTGTACGTCACAGAGCTGCGTGTAGCAGCCAAAGAAATCGTGATAAGCAATCGATCTCAGAGGCTTACTTAAGGGATGGCAGAAATTATCTTTGAGAAAGTCTGGCTGATGTTCAAGAAGTGGAAGAACCTATGCCTGGCAAGGAGAAACATGAAGGCCGCCTCAAGATGCCTCAGTTAAGGGTTGGTGAGATTTTATCACCGCTGGTGTGGTCTTGCTGGCCTCATGGTTAATTCCTTTGTTACCACTGATGGGTGAGTGACGAGGCAGAGCCTCTGCCAGGCTGTTTGACCAGGACAGAAGTTGCTGAGGAGTTTTTCTGAATCTTTTCTGGCCTCCTCTCTTTTTCTGCTGGTGCCCTTCTCAGCCTCTTCCTTGAAATTCAGACCCACTTGTATCCTGGACATTGAGAAACCTTCCGCCTTGAATCTGCCTTCTCCGGTGAAGCTCTGGAAAGCTGTCCTGAATGGCATGAAGTCCTCTGCCCTGGAAGCTGAAAAGGCTTTCTCTGTGGCCATGCGGGACTTCACGTCTCCTGCCATGTCCAGTCTAGTTTGGACTCCGCTCTGCATAAGGTTTCTCGGACTGTCTGACTTGTGCTGGGGGCGCTCAGATGTCCTCGTGTGAAGCGGCTTTCTGCCTGTCGTGGCTTCCTGAAAACGCTTCCGAGGCACCGTGCGTGCTGTGGCGGGAGTTCTGCTTGGCGCTGGTGAACTCGCCCTCTGAGGCGGCGGGGACGCGGCTGGTGCCGCTGGGGCAGGCGGCCAGCTGCTGTGCACGGGCGCTGCTCTGCCGGAGTCGGCGCTTCCGCGCGGCCAGCGAGGCTGTCTGGTCTGGGGGCTGGCCGGGTAGTTTTTGCGATCAGTTTAGCTGCACAAAGAATAAGCCCCGCAGGCTTGCGTGGTAGGGCAGGTCTCTCCTCTGTTATTCTGTGCTGGGTACTTTCTGAGTTCTTCCTTCCCTAACCGCTCCTCTGACGCGGTGTTTGAATTTCCCCAGCGTCAGACCTGCCCATTTTCCACATCTCCTCCCAGGCTGTCTTCTCCATGACCGCCGAACGCCGCATGCTGTGTCAGCCGGGCTGTGGTTTGACCTGCCTCTGTTAAAGCTGTTGTGTACCAGAGCCCGCGGGGTCCCGGGAGGGTCAGCAGCGAACGTGTCCCATCCGTCTAGCATTGCCGGTCCCTCGTGCGGCCTCTCCCGGGCAGCCAGCCCGTGGGGTTCAGGGGTGTCACAGAGCTGCGGTGCCCGAGCTCACGATGTGCCTGGCCAGCATTTGAAGGAGAGATGTGAACGCAGGAACAGTGGATGACGCTGGCCAGAGGAGAGGATGGAAAGCAGGTGAGCAGGAAAAGCAGCAGGTTAATACGGGCTGTTGGTGGGCATAGGAAGGGTTCCTGCTATTTATGGGACTCATATTTAGCTTGGGAGCCTGGATGGGCTTTCGGCTTTATCAAAGAAGCAGGTAGCAGCGGTGACCCAACAGGCCTTCGTCTGTCTCTGCACGGGACATGGCACTGCAGCTGTGAGGTGGCAGGATTTTGCGGTTGCTGTCGGCGTCTGACTTCTCCAAATGAGTTCAGTCACACCACACGTGTGGTGCAGCATCTCCTGTCTTCCTGGAAGGAGAATATGGCAGCTCCTTTGCAAGGGTGCGCGGTACGAGGCCTGCTGGGTTGGACCTGTGATGTTCCCAATGCCTCCAGTCATGTTCATGTGAAAGGTTCCTCCTGCTGTGGTGGTGCGGGTACCCGGCCAGTGTGCAAGAGAAAATGAGGAAGGGCGGTGTGTTCTCGGGAATTCCCCAGCAGCCCAGCTTGTTTGCTGTCGTGCATTTTGGTCAAGATGTTTATTTCCAGCAAAGGTAGGAGATCGGGGAGGTTGAAATGCAATTTTGGCCTCTTGGCATCAGGCAGTGGGGTCGCAGGAACTGCGAGAGTTGTTCCTCACATTAGTTTTTCGAACATCTGGAGATCGTGAGGGTCACAAGGGCCCAGGCTGGTGGAGGCAGCATTGCCCGGGCTGTTCAGTTCGGTCACTGGCTCCTGTCGCTGCTGTGAGGGGTGGCCGAGAAGTGACTCTGGCTGCCCAGGAATTCAGCAGCCCCGGGCTCTGGGTGGCTCCCTGGTGTCCACAGCATGTCACTGCTCTGGGTGGCCTCTGGGGACTCGGCGTGACCAGCACAGGCAGCCTGCCCTGCTGCCCGCTGGAGCAGCCGTGGGCGAGCATCGTCCCTTGCAGCCGGGTTGTGTGGCAGCAGTGGGCTGTGGGGGTTGGGAGGTTGGCCCTTCTGCAGAAATCCTCCATCAGTACAGGGGGCGCAGTTTGAGCCCCAGATGTTGGCATCAGCCGCAGGAAGGGTTTGGGTCTCACCAAAGCCCTCCAGAAATCCGCGGGTGAAGAAAGTTGCTTTCTGGACTCTGACGCTGTCCCTTTCTCCCTTCTTCCAGTGGCTCAGAAGGTGGTGGCTCTACGGAAGAAACAGCAGCTTTCCATCGGTCCCTGCAAGTCCCTGCCCAACTCACCCAGCCATTCGTCTGTCTCCGCGGCCTCCATTCCTTCTGTTCACATCAACCAGGTGGGAAGCGTGGAGAGGGAAAGCCAGGGACCCCACATGCTTCTCCGCACCCCCTCAGGTCGCTCACTGCACAGCACGTTTAGCCTACACACTGCAGCCCTGGCGTAGCTTTTGGAAGCAGCAGAGTGGTTGTCACCCTGGAGCTTCTGTCCGTAGCCCAGAACAGCGTGATGCTTGCCCTGAGGTCAAGCTTCACACCTACACCATTGGGTCTGGCTCGCGGTCTCCAATGATTGTGGCGTGCTTCTAGAGAGGCTGGCAGCAGAGCCGCGAGCGGTCTGCAGGGAGGCGCGGGGGCAGCGGGAGGGGTGTGAAAGGGGCCTCCGTGTGGCCACCCGGGCCCGGCGGGCGAGCTGGGCTGGACACGGCTGCGTGGGGTCCGGCTCCCCCGGGGAGAGCGGGGCTGGTGGTCTTCCATGCATATACTGGTGGCCTTCTCAGGGGGTATATTTGTGGAGGGGCGAATTCAGTGGTGAATCGCTGTAGTGCAGAGGAGGAGGAGGAGGTTCTGCCCTCTGCCAGAGGAGGGGCTCTGCAGTGCTCTGGCACAGCCTCGGCTTGGCAGGGACTGCCGAGGTCTCCGTGCCGGGAGGATGGTGGAGCCGGGGGTGTTTGTTCTGTGACCCTGGAGAAGCAAAACTGACATGGGAGAGGCAGGGCAGAAACCGGAGCGGGTGCCGCGGTGAGAGGCTGGTGAAGGAGATCCGTTGGGCAGCCGCCTGATTGCGTTAGGGCTTTGCTGCCGTTCCCAGCGCCCTCGCGCGTGCCGAGCTGGCTCTCTGATGAGGCAGGTGAGGTACTGGGCTCTGCTGCTCCTCAGGGGCAGTCAAACCAGCAGATTCCAGCTCTGAAGTACCTGGTGTATGAAAGCACAGGATCTGTAGCAGGACTTGTGTCTGGCGCGGTGCTGCAAGTGCACAGCTGGGTTTAGGGACGAGGGGCGACGGCGTAGCCGGAGCAGCTGGAGCCCCGCGGCTGCCTCAGCAGTGAGCAGCGCTTGAAACAATTTTTGAGGAAAAGAGCAGCTGAGGACTCAGAGGAGCGTGTAAAACTGAAGAAAAAAGTGAGTTTGGCAAACCAAATTCTGCTAGACTGACACTTCTTGTCATACGAGGAAAGGCTTTGAACCGCAGGGTGTATCGGGGCCTCTCAGCCCTGGGATGACCTCTGGTAGACCACCACCGGGGAGGTGGTTCCCGTACAAACCTGCGTACTGCCTGCAGCCACTGCTGGGACCCCTACATGATTCTTAAATACCCGGGTGAAGTTTGTGCCTGACTGTAAGGCTTCTAGAGCTGGGCTGCGAGTCGGTGGGTACAGATTTTTGCCGAGACCCGTGCCAGCTGCCTGGTGCGCCAGGTCCCCCGGCCAGCGGCAGGGTCAGGTGAAGTCTCCGCGTGCGAGCGAGCGGGCTGAGCCCTGCGGGCTCCGGAGCTGCCTGAGGAAGCTGTGTGGCTTTCTGGTCAGAGCTCGCTTGTGCCCAGCGAGCTCGGGATGCAAGCAGAGTGAGCGCTGCTGCTCGCAAAGTGTACGCAGCCGTACAGTGCCCTGCGGTACGTCTGCACATGGGTGCTTTTGGAGGAGTTTGATAGAAGACGTCCAAGGTGGAGAGCAGAGTGCAGGGAAAATGCAGATTTGAGTGTATCTGGTAATTTGAGGATTTTATTAGCAGACAAATTGTCAACAGTGAAAGACTGGTTGGGAAGGAGGGGTGGTCTGTACTGAAGGGGGGAGCGGGGTGGAAGATGGCCAAGGGCAGCGTTCCTCAGGGAGGAGCTGGACGCTTGTTTCGTGTTGTCTTCAGTGGCTGGAGTACGAGAAAGGGGTCCTAACAAATACGTACTAATGGCACTTGCTGGGCGGGACAACAGGTTTGTAGCAAAGATAAAAACATGTTCCCTGTGTGAGGGGTGTGGGGATACCAGACTCCCTGTCTGATTCAGTCGCTCGGGTAAGTATGCGTTGAAACCGGGGTAGGAACGGCAGAAAGCGAGTGGGAGGGAAAGGAGACCCTGACACAAGAAGAGGTTAAGCACTTGGCTTGTTTAGCTTAGGAGAGTGAAGGCTGAAATGGACCAACCCTGACCTCTAAAATACACAGCTGTGAAAGGAAAGAACTTTTTAAGGAAAGAAGGTGGTAGAACAAGAGGGGTGGGTGAAGGACTGCCCATGGGGAAGCAAAGTTTGGGCGTCGGAAGAGGTTTCTGGCTGCGTGTCATGAGCTTTGTTAGAGGTTTTTGCTGGGAAACCTCCCTACGTTCCTTCCCCTCCTGCAGAGTGCCTCCCAGCCCGCTTGGCAGAGGTCAGTGCGGAGGGGAGCGCTGGCTCTGAGACGGGACCTTTACTCTCGGTACCGTGCTGTGCCCCCGGGGCTGTGCTGGAGGGACCTGGGGCCTTCTGCTGGGGAACCGGAGCTGATAAAGGGAAGTAACGCAGCGTGCAGCTAGGAGGAAATTGCAGCGAACTGTGAGGCCTTTCTGAGCAAGAACTATTTATTGATTGCCCGGGATGTAGCAGTGTCAGCAATAATGACGGGCCGTGTCCTTCTGGAGCTTCCTCCCTCTGGGCTCCCTCCCCCGTACTGCTCTGGGACTGTCGAACGCTGTGTCCCCCCTGCGCTCGGCAAACCTGGACGCCGCACAGAGGATCAAAGTTAATTGCTGTTCCCTGGGTCTTCTGTGGCTCAACCACAAACGCTTTTGGTTCCCAGTGGCCTGCTGCAGTAATCTGTGCCAGGGTGTTTGCACATCTCTTTTCCATTACACAAAGTCCTTCTCCTGAAAATAGAGTGTGAAGCAATGGAACCGGTGAGTGACCATAAAGTGCTGTGAAGCATTTCCCCATTCTTGCTTGGGCTCAGGAATGAGGTTCTGGAACTGCTTTTTGCTGCCCTCAGAGGAAACCCAACTGCCTTTGAGGAGCACAGATTCCCCGGTTCCCCATGTTTCTAACGCGGACCCAGGCAGAGCAGCCCGCGCGCTCCAGTGCGTATGGGCATGCTGCCCGTGTGGGAGGACACACATCCAGCAGTGAGCATGGTGACAGGGATGCAAAAGAGCCCAGAATTGCCGCTCGGGAGCGCACTGAGGGTGGTGACACACCAGAGGGCATGGTCTCCAGCAGGAGCTGGAGCCGCTGTCCCTAACACGAGAGCTGGGGGCAGAGAGCAGTGGAGTCCTGCTCAGCGCTGCTCTCCAGCTCTGCACTGCCGAAGTGCCGGAGCCTCTTGTGGGGCCCAGTGATGGTGGCCTCGCTCCTGGGTGGTGTCCTCTGCTCCTGGCGTGGAGATACCCCGCGGGGCAGTTGCGGGAGGAGGTGGACAGACTGGACACGGCCAGGGAGGACGGGCAAGAGAGTGACGAGGTCTTTGCGGAGTAGTGCCGTGTTCTGTCTTTTCCTGCCTGAGGGTAGGGGGCTCTCACCAAGGTTTCTCACTGCCTTCACGAGTGAGAGAGCAGCAACTGGCAGAGGGAAAAGGATCTCAAGGGAGTGTTTGGGAGCACAGGATTTGACATGGAGATGAGGTGGAAAGAAGCCAGGCAAAGAATACAGTTAGGAGCTTTTGTTTGCCTGGTGGCACAGCTAGGTATTGGTGTGCGCAGGCGGGACACGCACACTGGGACAGAAAGATCTCTTTTTCTTCTCAGTGCCACTGGTGGGAACCGCAGGAGTGGCGTTTGCATCCTGAGTGCTTGGCCAGGAGGAGCCCCTGGGAGCCTGTACCCTGCTCCATCCTCGCAGGGCCTGCTTTTTGGGTGTCGTGGTGCTGCCGGCAGCTGCTGGCTGTCTGTGGTGGCAGCGTCACACTGTTCCTCCAGGCAGTTATGGCATCTCGGGCAGCATTTCGTTCCCCGTAGCTGGCTGCCTTTCAGAGGGCTTTTAGCGACAGCATTCCATTCCCCTGGATGGTCCCTCTTCCCTTCTGCCAGGAGCTGCCGTTGAGGTCCGCTTCCCGTCATAGCTCTGTGCCCGGCGGGATGGGGGTGCTGCTGAGCTCAGAAGGATGCTCTGGCTTCTGGAGCTGTCGGTGAAGAAGGCTTGCGTCTTCTGGAAGAGGGAACAAGTGGTCTCCGCAAAGGGTTGCGTACGGCAGGCAGGAGGTGGGTGCCAGCCCTGCCGCTCATCCTAGCTGTGGAGACATCCTTTCTGGATGTAGTTCAATGTTACTAGTTGAGCCAAACTAACTTTTTTGGAAATGGCCATTGCTTGTCTGGTCTCCTGACGATCTGGCCAGTCCACTGCAGGTACTGGTAGAGGGGAGACCCCAGAGCACCCTGCTGATTTTGTCATCCATCTGTCTGGAGGACTTTCTTCTCCAGGTGTGAGGTGGTGACTGGTTTCCAAACCTTCATGGTTGTGCCGGGTTCCCAAATTGGCAGGGCTCTGTGGCAGCGGAGCGGTGTGAGGTGTTTTGGAGTCCTTGCACAGTGGATGATCCTCTTTATGAAACAGCTCTTGAACCAGCCAAAGGCTCTGGGTTCATTTCTGTCTTCGGGAGTTTGGGAGTTTTTGCTGTCACTCCGCAGCGGTGCCTGGTGCCTCAGGGGGCTCTGCTTCCCTCCAGGCAGCGGGGAAGGGAGCTGTAGGAACGGGCCAGCTGCGGCCAGGGTTTTCCACCAGCACTCAGGAGTGCACCAGACATGCTTGTCAGGTCTGTGACCCTGAGTACCGTGTTCAGCATCTCCCCAGTCCTCTGGCGAGGCAGGAGCCAGGGCCAGGGCCAGTGCCGGGAGTCCTGCACACTGCCTTGGGGACGCCAGGTCTGTCCCTTGGGCATTCCCAGCGGCTCTGGGATGCAGATCTGCACCCGTTTGAGTAGACACTTTGGATCCCTCAGGGCCCTGCAGCCCCCAAGGAAAGCTCTTTCTCGCCTGCTGGTTCGGGCTCTCCTCTCCCGTGTCGTGTCCTGCCCGTGCCCGTCGCTGGGCGAGCAGGTTCGATGGGTTTGGGAGCCCTGTTCCTCGGCTTGGCCTTGGCTTCCGCCCGCTCCCTCCGCGCGGCTGCCTGGCCCTCGCCTGCGGCGTGGGGGTGGGCGTTTCTCGGGCCGCTGGATGCTTGCCGTACCCGCAGAGTTATTCCACCTGATTTCCTTAGTGTTGCTGCCCCCGTCTCCGTCTTTCTTCGGGGACTCAGAGGTGCCTTTAGGAGTACCCCAGGCTGTGGGGTGAGTCACCGCTGCCTGTTTGCTGTGGGATGGAAGTTTGTCTTTCTGCCAGGGAGCTCGTTCCCAGCAGCCGGCAGGAGGTGACGCAGGCACGCCGCGCCGGGACTGGCAGCCGGTGGATGAACTGTGCCGTCCCTTGGGCTGCGGGAGCCGCTGCTGGGCCCCACGGCACTGCCCGGGTGCGCGCTCATCTGCCGTCCTGGCGCAGGGCCGCCCAGTGCTGCGGCTTCGCCCTGGTGGCCTCGGTCTGCAGTTGGGCTCGGGCTCTTCAGTGGCACCGGCAAGTGCGTTTACCAAGACTTTACTGACAGAGCAGATGAAAGGGATGGAGACTTAGAGTTTGCAAGTGAAATGAGATGCAAACTGCAGCTGACCCGTGCTCAGCAGCGAGCGCTTCCCTGCCTGTCGCAGCCCATTTCGGCAGAGTTCAGTCAGTGCGTGTGTCTCGGCAGCTGAAGTAATGGGCGTTTGGGTTTCCTTGTGGAAGCCCCCGTGCTGCAGCCCACTCCACTTGCGATGCCCTCCCTTCCACGGTCTGTGCTCTCCTCCGGCTTCTTCCCTGGTCCCGTGCAGACGCTGCATCGGTGGCTGCGGTTCGTTTGCACTCTTCCTTTCAGAGCCCTTCCCGGATCTCACTCCGTGTTCTGCCTCGTGCCTTTTTATGCCAAGAGTTACTACGGCTTAACCTCAGCCGAGCTCTTCCCTGCTGAGGCGTCCTATGGCACAGTCAATATTCTTTGAAGTTCACGATATCCACCCATTACACACTAACGGGAAGGACTTTTTACTAAGTTTTCGGCTTCCGCTGTGTTCTTAGGTTTCGACAGTGACCACAGGTGTTTGTTCAGGTGGATCAGCAAAGTAGCTGACAGGAGCAAAAATGAGATATTTGCCCAGATCTGGCACCTTGTCAGGGTTCTCCCACACCCCTGCGATGTGCTCTGGGTCCCTGGATCCCTGCTGGAGCCTCGCAGCAGTCTGCTTCAGCTGAGCGGTGCGGTGGCTCAGGACTGCCTGCGTAGCCGGAGGCTGCACTGTTGGCTGCCTTTGGGGGCGTTTCTCCCCTGCCCCCAAACTGGCGGGACGGTACCAGCCCTCACGCTAGCCGTTCTAGCTTGGTGTGACACATCCTTCGCCCCCAGGGCCTCTCCTGAGGTTTGGGTGCCTGTGGGACACCGGCAGGCTCAAAGGCTTGTGTCCTCTGTCGCTCAAGAAAGACAGTAGCCGTGACGTGTCTCCAACACTGGGCAAACTTACGGGCTAAGGAAAATTACTCTGTCCAGGCAAAAATTACAATTGAGGTTATAGGGAGTATGTAAAATATAAACCACAATTTAGCAAGATTTCTTCCTAGGAGGTTTAGCATCCATCAGGTGGCATCCGTAGGGTTTGCCCCAGCTGCTATGGCAGGAGCTCAAACTCTACAGCCTCTTCTGAACTGAATCCCTCCCTCAGTCGTAGCTCCATAAACATGCTGAGAAGGTTACTGACGGATCCCGAGCTCAGTCAGGAGACTGCCTCAGAGTGGCTTCTGGACTTCTGGCAGCCTTGTCTGGCTCACCCTCCTGGGCAGCAGGTTCTCTGTGTTGCAGCATCAGCCCTCTCTTCCCTCACGTTTTGAATATTTTTGTTTTTTGTTTTGACACGGTTCACACATTATGCATCAATTAAATCCTGATTGTACAGGCACTGTTATGCCTGACCCTAAACTTGAGCTGTCTCAGCGAATTCTCCTGGACTCAGTGGCCCTAGCTTCTGCATCTGTGCCTTCCTCACGGCATTTGCAGAGCACTTCTTCATGCGGTGTTGCATCTGTCTGTGTCAGTGGTTCAGAAGTCACTGGCGGGGTGGCACGTTGCTTTGCTTCTCCACGTCCCTGGTGGTCCCCCCTCCCCTGGGACACAACAGCAGAACTCCCTCATTCGGCGCAGGCGCCGTCAGCCGGACAGCCTGCGGGGAAGCTCCCTGGCGACGTTCACTCTTCCGGAGGGAGTGCCCGGCCTCCTTTACACGCAGAGGAGTACAAGCAGACCGGGTTCCCGCTCATTCTGCATTTCGGGGTGCCAGAAGCTTTCCTGTCTCTGGACAGGCTCGGGACAGCGCGAGTCCCATGCTGGCAGGGAGGCCACCTGCTCGCAGCGAGGCTTTCCGGGACGCCACAGAGCAGCCCCGCGGTGTCCCGCTCCTCGCTTTGCGCCCCGCGTGCTGCCAGCGTGGCGGGAGCTCAGCCCCAGGGGTCCCCTTCAGCAGGAGGCCCCCTTTACCCGGTGAGCGGTCAGGAAGCGGGACGGGCTGCAGAGGACCTGCCGCTTGGTGCTGCCCTGTCTCCAGCGTGGGGTTAGGGTCTTCCAGACCCACCGGAGGCAGTGACCTTCAAGGACATTTTGTCAGGGCAGCATGCCTCCCCACGGGCTTCGCCTCCCTGCTGTGGAAGGGCGTTGTGCTCTGCCTTGAGGCAGCAGATACCGTGCTGCAGGCAGGCCGTTGCGGGGCTGCTCCGGAGCCTGGGGTAGCCCTGGCAAGTCGGGGCACTGTGACTTTCCAGAAGCAGCTGCCGGCTCCCCAAATGTGGCTGGGAAGAAGGTCCGTCTCGGAGTCATTCCAGAGCAGGATTTCCTGCGGCGCACCTGGCTGCGCTCAGGCAGGAGTCCTTTGCTCTGCTTCAGAGAGGAAGCAGTTGGGCTGATGCTTGGATGGTTCTTTCCTCTCTTAAGAGAAGTTCTCTTTTGTGCATCTTCTCCCATTTCTGTCATCAAAGGTGAGACGATCCAGAGCTTGAGTGAAGGTCGCACCCTTTCTAGGAGACTGGGCTGGGGGTTGCGGTGGCTGCTCTGCGTGCACAGCCTCCTTCACGCTTCTAATGTTTCTTAACTGCTTGTCTCAGAATAAGGCTCAGATCCCACCGAGCACAGCGTCTGCGCATGGGTATTTTTTCTCGCTGAGCACCTCTGACAGATCCTCACCCCGCCGGTGCTCGAAGCAGTGTGTGGGAGTGGAGGAAGTCCTGCGGCCGTGGGATGCTGTTGCTCTGCAAACTGGGAGGAGGCGGGCTGCTCCCTGCACGGGGTGCCGGAGCTCTCCGGGCCTTCCAGGGCAGCTTCTTCCATGTATTTTTGAAGTACTGTTCAAAGATCAGCAGAACTGCCAGAGAGCTCAGGCTGCCGTGTGCCTTGTTGTAGTAAGACGTCCTGAGCTGCAGATCTGGAATGCTTTTGTGCAGGTGTTGCTCCTTGTGACCTCTTGTAAGCTCGTGTCCAGGTCGCTGCCCGCAGAGCCTGCGTGCGCAGAATGGGAGCGAGCAGCTACTTGGCTGGAAGAAATGCGTTGCTGCGATGGCCACACAAACTGCTCGGTTAGGTCTTCCCGTCTCCTCGGGGTCGGGCGAGTTGTTAGTGAAGACGCAGCACGTTGTCCCACATATTCCCAGACATGGGCCACTGCAGCCAAGGCCACGGTGGTCCACAGGCACGAGAGGTGTGTGCCACCCTTGGGCTTTGCTTGGATAAACCTCAAAACCAGCAGCAGAGATATGTTGTACGTAGAGTGTGAACTTGGCCTGTGGCACCCCGTGCTTCGTGATGCTGGAAAGGCGAGGGCTTGTGTCGTAGGGACACACATCCCCGTTGGTGTCGTAGCTGTCATCGTGAGACAGGGAGGGCACCAAGTGGGACCTGGAGCCAGGCAGGCTGCGCGCCGTGCAGCTTCATGTCCGACGGCCCCTGCGGAGAGGAGGGGTCTCGCGGGCAGACCGTCCAAGGGATCGCTGCACCGCTCCTGTGTTTTGGAGAGGGAGGACGCTGAAGTGTCCCCAGCCAAGCCCCTCTGAGAAGAGCCGGCTGCTGCAGGTCAGGGCTGCGTGGCTCACTGCTGCCTCCGTGCCTTTGCTCCAGACCGGAGGGGGCTCCCAGGGTGCCCGCCGACAGCCAGCCGTCGCGTCTCTCTGTCCATCCGTGCTCTTCGCTGTTGGCTTCAGAACTTTAACATTTTATCCGTGGAAAAACTAGAGCAGAAAGAAGGGAAACGGCTTTCCCACGGTCCCCTGCTGGGCAGGAGCAGCGCATGGCGTAGGATGTCTCCCGTGCCCCAGTCCCATGCTGCGCTTCCTTGCCCCCGGTGCACAAGGCTGCGTAGGTGGAAGGTATTTCCGCAGCCGTTTCCTGGGCAGCTGCCTGTCCCTGTCTGACTGTCCCGTCTTGCTCTGCCCTAGGCCACCAATGGTGGGGGAGCCTTCAGTGACTACTCCTCCTCTGTGCCCTCCACACCGAGCATCAGCCAGCGGGAGCTGCGGATCGAGACCATTGCTGCCTCCAACACACCCACCCCAATCCGCAAGCAGTCGAAGCGGCGCTCCAACATATTCACGGTAAGCGCCACGGGGCTGGGAGGAGCTTTGGGGTGGGTTTTCTGAGGGTCAGGCAAGGATCTGCAGCAGTCTCGCCCCACGGGCTTTTGTGCAGTAGTCTGTAGGTGAGCCTTGCTGGGCTGGCCAGCGAGGGAGGGGTGGCGGGGACACAGAGCGGGTGCAGGGGGTGTCCCTGCAGGAGTGCACATGTGCAGCGGGGAGGGAGGGAGCCTCTGCGTGCGTAGGGACCGGGGTGCTGAGAGCTGCTTCTGGTGGGGTGTGTGTGCATGGGGGAGCGCCTGAGAGCAAAATATTCCTCGCACACGTAGGAGTGTGCATGGGGTACGCTCGTGTGTGTGTGTGTGTGTAGTGTGTGTGTGTGAGCGGAGCTCCCTGGTCTGCGCTGGGGAGAGCTGCACTTTGTGCCTGCACAGCACCAGTGACCTCTGTGTTCCTCTCCGTGGGGCCCCGTCCCCCGAGCGTGGCACGAAGCCCCTGGCGCCTGGGCCTCCTGTTCGGTGCCAGCTGTGCGGTGCAGAGCCCAGCGCGTGGCACTGGGCCCCGCTCGCTCCAGCACCCGAACCCCGCGTCTGCGTGCCTTGCGCAGCGCTGCCGGCGCTGCTGTGGGGCCGGGAGGGAGGGTTGACGTTAGGCAGCCAGCAAAGCCGCGGGGCCCAGGCGGTGCAGGGCGCGTTTGCGGCCGTTCTCTCTGCGGGCACGCTGGCACGCCGTGCACACAGCCGTCCACGCAGCGCACACACAGAGTCCTGCCCACACACACCCTCGCTGTCAGTGCAGCCCGTGAGTTCCCCCTTGCTGTTAGCGCACACGCTCCTGGTCCCCATGTCCAGCGTAGAGAGCCTCTGTTCCCCGTGTAAATGTGCTCCTCTGCCCCTGGTGCCCCTGTAAATGTGCTGGGCCCGGGCCTCTCTCCTCCTCCCCATCTAAATGTGCTTTCCAGCCACCATTGCTCAGCACACCCCTGTCTGCTGTCTGTGGAACTGCCCACCACAAAGTCCATGTATGTGTTGCACCGTGTCACCCTGTGCGAACAGCGGCCATTGCTCTGGACCCAGACCACATAAATTCACAGTGTCCCGTGCCCCGTCCCTCTCGCTGCACTGTTGGCGTCCCAGATTGCCCCCACTCCTCATGCTGGGAGTGTCCCCATCTCCCCCAGCTTCGGACATCCTGGAAGCATCCGCTCTGATGTCCTGAATGCTCCGTGCGCTCCCCACTGTTTGCATCTCATGTGCCTCCCAGTCCTCTCTGTGCACATGTTCCCAGAGCCTCCCCAGCGCACGTGCTCGGCCCCGCTCCCTCTGCCGCCCCACAGGTAGGCTGTCCCCCCCCGGCCTCCTCCCAGCACACGCTGCCCGTGGCAGCGGGTCCACCGCTCCCAACGCATGGTTGTTCCCTTAGTAGCCCTCCCCTGCTCTGTGTGCTCACGCCTCCCCGAAGACACCCTGCAGGTCTCCTGTTGTCGCTGGTCATGCTCACTGTTGCAGTTCAGTGCTGATGGATGCTTCTCCTCCCTCCCCGCCGTTTCTCTCGCTCATGCTTGCTGCTGTGCACCGGTGCACGCGGGCGCTCATGCACTGCCACCCATCCTTCTGCTCGCCTGTGCGCCGACGGGGTCTGGACTCGCCGCCAGCTCATGTTCACGCTCTCCCACTCCTCCTGGAGCCCCGTGCTCGGCTCACTCGGTGTGGGCGCACGCTCATGGGGGAGGAGGAGGGCGGCTTGCTGTGGGGCTTACGCTTATTTGCTGTGGACGTCATCATCTGTCTAGGGCTCTCACTTGCTCGCTCATTCTGGGCTCAAGCTTGCTCACTCTCGCTGTGGGGCTCACCCGTGCTCATCCGGGCTCGCGCTCACTCACCGCGGTGCTGGGGCTCACGCTCACTCGCTTGCTCTCGTGCTGGTGCACACACACGGCTCACATTGATGTCTTCACCCCATTTGGTTGCGGCAGCAGCAGCAGCTCCCGACGCCTCCTGCCGCAGCGGGACAGGGCCAGGAAGAGCAGGGAGGGGAAGGGAAGGCTGTTGCCCTGCCGCTAGCGTTTCCCAGGCAGGCAGCGTAGGGGTAGCCAGCAGCCCCCGTCCCCGCGGGGTCCCCCAGGTGGGCACGCGCCTCTCCGGGGTCCGGGCAGGGCCGTGCTCTGCTCGGCTCCAGGAGCAGCTGCAGCCCCAGTCCCGAGCTGTGCCTGGCTCCTCCGCGTCCAGTCCTCCTCCTCCTCCTCCTCTCCTCTCCTCTCCTCCTCCTCCTCCTCCTCCTCCTGTCCTCCTCTCCTGCTCTCGCTCCCCTCCTGCTCCCCTCCTGCTCCCCACGCTGGATCCCGCCCCGCCGCCGCAGAGGCGGGGGTCTGCGTGCCCGAGACCACCAGGTGGAGACAGACTCTGCCCCGGCCCCGCTAGCTGGAGCCCGAGCCCCGAGAGCTGCTGCCGCCGGCGCCCGCTCCCCGGCCTGTCCGCCCGCCCGTCCGCTGGCCCCCGTCGCTGACAGACTCGTGTCCGTGTTCTGAGTATAACTTGCCAAACTCTTTATTCTTTCGATATTTGCAGATATGTGCCACTGTTTCCAACTTTTCATCAACAAAAAGGCCTTTCCAACTCCTTCCAAATTAGAAGATCCAGGTGGTTACACACGGCACCTCTGTACAAATTCTCTCACTTTTCATTGCCTCTCCAGGGCCGGATAAGGGATGGGCACTGGGATTGATCTAAGATTAGAGGCTCGCCCGCCCTCCAGCCAGCATGGGTCCCCCCCTCGGAGACACGCAGGAGCCTTTTAAATCCCCCCAATGTAAAGTCTAGGAAGCGCTGAGACGGCCTGCGCCTGCACTTTAAGCTGGGACATTTCTGGGCCTGCTGGATGCTGTCTAGGCACTTTCCATGCTCGGGGATGCCAGGCGGACGACCCTCATGGGACGGGAAGACCTGCAGACCCGCCGGGACCGGGCGACAGCAGCGAGTGGAGCTGGATGGGCCAAAAGACGCTTTGCTGCTGCCTGCGGGAGCTGCTGTTAGCGCCTGCCGCTAGCACTCAGCTCCTTCCTCCCTACCGCACCTCCTGCAGCCTGCATGGACTCCTGCTCCTCCTCCTCTTCCTCCTCGCAGCAGAGCAGCCATCTGTGTCTCTTTAGTTTTCTTCTCTTTCAATCTCTTTGTTTTGTTCTGGGCCCAAAAGCAAGTGAATCGGTGTCCCAGGCGCGTGGGGCTGGTGTCCCTTTCTGATCCAAAGCACATGGGGCGCTCCCGGACTGAGGGGGTGTGTAGGACGCTCCAGAGAGACGCTGCCGCTGCCCTTCTGCCATTGTTGTGATTCTGAATGTATTGATTGTGCTCCATGCCGTGTATGACTTGATATTTTCCTCTGTCCTAAGCACTTTGAATGAGTTCTGCTCAACAGACTGTATATTTCATATTGTATTTATTGGAGTTTGCTCGCACCGCAGCTGCCCTCGGGGGCTGGCGGGTTTTGCTCTCAACTCTCTAGACGTGTGATAGATATTTATTGTCCATGCTCTTTTGTAAGGGGCTGGTATCTCTGCCCGGTGACCTGTGCTACTTTGTATGGTGCAAGTGTGTTAACAGAATAAATCTGTTGGATTAGTAGAGGTGTGAGTTCCTTCACTGCCTTAGCCTCTCCTGCTTCCATCCATGCTCCACCTGCATCCCATGCCATTTCTGTCTGTCGCCATGTCCTGTGTGCCCCCGCGGGAGGTGGGTCAGAGGTAGCCCCGTTCTGCTAGGAGGACAGCTCTGCTTGCAGTCGTGGGGGGAGAGGACAGCTTGCCAGGGGACAGGCGGTGGGGAGGCGGGGGCTGGAGTGTCCCTAGAGGGGACGGGTGAGACGCTGGCTGCTCCATGCGCTGGGAGACCTGGCCTGGGGAAGAGTGGTCTGGTCTGCTCCGGTCTGCTCTGGCAGCCCGCTGGGGATGGTGGGGCTGTGCGCTTCCGTCTCCTGTGCCCTGTCTCTAACGGACCTGTGTCTCTTCTCTTCCAGTCTCGAAAGGGCGCAGACCCGGAGCGGGAGAAGAAGGTGCCAGAGTGTAAAGCGGACAGTATCGGCAGCGGGCGGGCCATTCCCATGAAGCAGGTTCGATCCTCCTCCCTTCACCCCCGTGCGAGAGCTCCCTGGGGAGGTGCCGCGAGGCTCTGCGCTGCGGGCTGGGGTGCCTTCACTCGGCACGGGGCACGGGCGAGCGGGGAGGGGACGGGTGCCCCTCGGCCCGGCCGAGCGGGTGCCTCGGGGGGCTGCACGCCTGCCTGGGCCCGAGGAGCGCTGGAGGGGGGTGCCGGCGTGCTCCCCGCGTCGGGTGCTGGGCGTGGAGTGGGGGCTGCTCCGGCCGGCAGAGTGGTTCCAGCAGAGGGCATCCGCGCCCCGCGCCCGCTCCTGGCCCCCTGCTGCAGCCCCCCACTGCAGCGCTGCTCTCCTCTCCTCTCCGCTCCTGCTCCTGCTCCTGCTCCTGCTCCGCGCCACCCCAGCTGCTCTCGGCAGGATGGGGAGCCTCTCCTCATCGTGGGCAATGGCAAAAAGCAGCGAGCGCAGAGCTGGCGCCGTGAGCCGTCATGAGTCCGAGGGAGGCAGCCACTTGCCCCAGCAGCAGCGCGTTCGGATCCTGGCTTCCAGGGAAGCTCAAGCTGCCTGGAACCGATGGCGAGCATTGCCTGCCCCTGTGTCCATCAGTTAGAAAGCAGCAACGGGTAATGTCCAAGTGAGCCAAGTGGTACGGATTGGCTGGATGGTGTTTCCACCAGGATTTCCTTGCACTACTGGCAAGGCGCATCCGCGCCCTGCTTTGCAGCACCGGGCTGTGCCTCTGCCTTGCACCCTCTGCCTTCTCTTGTGAATCCACTCTTCTTCCCACGGCCCTGTCTGCCTAGCCGCTGCCAGAGCCGAGCTGCTGCGCACACAGGCTGGTCACCTCTCGGCATCGCGGGAGCGTTGGACAGTGGGGTGGGAGGGCAGAGTCTGCGTCCCGACCAGGTAGTGTCTCCCTGGTACCACTCCGTGCTGAGCAGCCGCGGGGGAGAGAGATCCCTGGGAAGGGCTCGGTGAGGCCAGGCTGACTGAGGAACAGGGTGGTGGGTCAGAAGAGGGAGACCCTGCTTGCTGCCGGCGCTCCCAAAGCTCCCTGCCTTTTCCAGCCCCGTAGCAATACCGAGGCAGGTTTGCGGAGGGCTGTTGGTGCCAGTGACAGGGGAGCGCTGCGGAGCGGCGCTGGGGGAGGGCAGCGTGCTGGAGGTCGGCTCTGGCACCACAGGGGAGCTGTGGTGGGGGACGCAATGCCGGGCAGGGGCTGTGGGCTCTTGCGTGTGGGGGCTCTGCTTCCACACTGCCCAAGGCTTGCACAGCCCCAGCTGCACGCCACGTCGTGCCCCTTCTCTCTCTGTGGCACAGGTCCTTTTTTTAATCTCCCAGTTGGAGCAGGGATCAAGGCTCCTTTAACTGTTCCCAGGGGTCAGTACTGGGTCCAGTCCTGTTCAATATATTCATCAATGTCCTGGATGAAGGGGTAGAGTGTACCGTCAGCAAGTTTGCTGATGACACACAACTGGGAGGGGTGGCTGACACGCCGGAAGGCTGTGCCGCCATACAGCGTGACCTGCACAGCCTGGAGAGTTGGGCAGAGAAAAACCTGATGAAGTTCAACAAAGGCAAATGGTGGGTACTGCATCTGGGGAGGAATAACCCCATGCATCAGTACAGGTTGGGGGCTGACCTCCTGGAGAGCAGCTCTGGGGAAAGGGACCTGGGAGTCCTGGGGGCCAACAGGGTGACCATGAGGCAGCAATGTGCCCTGGTGGCCAAGAAGGCCAATGGCACCCTGGGGTGCACCCAGCAGAGTGTGGCCAGCAGGGCGAGGGAGGTCATCCTCCCCCTCTACTCTGCCCTGGGGAGGCCGCAGCCGGAGCACTGTGTGCAGTTCTGGGCTGCCCGGGTCAGGAAGGACAGGGAACTGCTGGAGAGGGTCCAGCAAAGGGCTGCGGAGATGGTGAGGGCATTGGAACTTCTTTCTGATGAGGAAAGGCTGAGGCACTTGGGGCTTTTCAGTCTGGAGAAGAGAAGACTGAGGAGGGATCTTATCAACGCTTATAAATACTCAAAGGGAGAGTGCCAGGGGGATGGGAACAGTCTTTTTCCAGTGGTGCCCAGTGACAGGACAAGAGGGAACGGGCACAAACTTGAGCATAGGAAGTTCCATCTAAACATGAGGAGGGCCTTCTTCCCTGTGCGGGTGGCAGAGCAGTGGCACAGCTGCCCAGAGAGGTGGGGGAGTCTCCCACTCTGGAGCCATCCCAAACCCGCCTGGACGCCGTCCTGTGCCACTGCTGGAGGTGACCCTGCTGTGGCAGGGGGTTGGACATCCAGAGGGCCCTGCCAACCCCCACCACTCGGGGATTCTGTGTAACTGTTACTTCTACTGCTTCTGCTGCTGGGGTGCTTGTCCCCCTGTCCGCACGGCTCCTCGTTTCCCGTCAGAGCTGGCTGCCTCTGCGCACACCCCGGCAGGGGCTGTGTGCCGGGGACGGTGGACGTGCCGGCTCCAGCAGCACCTGGCAGTGGTGGTGATGCATGGCCCAAGCGCAGCCTCCTGCTCTGTGCACTGCCCTTTGGCTGCCGTCCGCACGGCGGGCAGCCGGTTTGCAGTGGCAGCACCCGTGTGCTCGGATGGCGATTCGGCCCAGCGTGGCTGGCGGGGGAGCGGGTCTGTGGGGCAGAAGGGGAGGCTGAATGCGGAGCAATGAGCACTGGGCGAGCACTGCCGTGGATCCCCAAAGCCCTGCTGCTGGTGGCGGGGGGGGCTGGTCTGGGAGCGTTTCCCGTGGCCTTTGGTTTGTGGACCTTTGGGTTGCTTTTTCCAGGATTTCCCTTCGCTCAGCAGAGCAGCATGCTTCCTTCTCCCTGCTCCTGTGTCTCTCCGTGTTGCTAACCGGGCCTGGCCTTGCCCGGTCTGCCGGAGATCGCAGTGTTTTGGTGTAATTGAGTCGCTCCCTGCTATCGGCAGAGCAGTGCTGTGGCCGTGTTGAGCGGGTAGAGAACTGAGGCAGACGAAGGGCTAGGGCTGCAAAGCAAGGCTTGCACATCGCTCCCGTGCTTCGCACGAAGGAGTCGGTGCCAGAACACTTGCCCGGCTCAGTACCTAAGTGGAGTGACCCATTCGCAGAGCAGCAGCTCGCTGGGAGAGCCCGGAGCAAACCGTTACCTCATGGGCCGTGGGTCCCTGCCCGGGCTCAGGACTGGCACCCCCCAAGGCCAGAGCTGCGTGAGGAGATTTGGCAGAGGAGGTCCTGGCGGTCTTTTTACAGGAACACGTACTGACGCTGGGGGAAGCGGCGTCTTGTCGGAAGGGTAGGCCCAAGTTCACGCAAATGGCTCTCCCTCCCTGGGCTCTGTGCTGCAGCACACTGGAGTTGGTGGCCCTGGGGCAATGCTCAGGCCACAGAGCACTGCTGGGTCCTGTCCCTTGAGATACTGTGGCACTCTGAAATGGCTGCCCTCCCACTGCTTGAATTAAACAGTTGTGCTATAGTGTCTTGGGGAGGCACAGAGCTTTGTTCCTGAAGGAGAAAAGAGGCCAATATCCACCTGCAGGTTATGGGGGATGGGGTTGGTGTAAACATGCAGCGCAGTAGATGCAGAGTAACATCAGAGTGCTGCAGTTCTGCACCATCCCTGCTGCGGGCCTTCACTGGGTCGTCTCCAGGAGAAGCGATGACCTGGTACCACCAGTGTGAAAAGGAGCAAAGACTGTCAGGAACTGTAGCTCTGTATCACAAAGATTTGGGGTAGGTGATGATTGCTCCACTCTCTGATGCGGACCTGCCCTCTCTGGAAGATCGTGGAGATCTCATTGCTTGCCATCTCTTTGAAGAGCAGTGAAGGAGCAGGGCCTTCGGCTAGTTTTACTCTTACATGGTCTGGTGGTCCTGCCTAGCCATGAAAGAGCAGAGCAGCTGGTCGTTTTGAGGGCTGTAGAGTGGCGAATATGCGGGATCTTCTGCCTGGGTGCTTGGCCAGTTCCAGACCGGTTCGCTTCCCTCAGCCAGGTGTGCTGCTGGGCTGGTGGCAACAAATGCTGTTTGGGGTTCTGCCACCACGGTACATAACCTTGGAGCAGTTTGATTCCTCTGCTCGGAAGAGCAAGACTGGTGCATGCTTAAACGGCCTAGAGAGCGCTGAAGCCCATGGGTGGTGTGGGGCGGCAGTTGCCCTGCAGACTCCTGTCGTCACTGTGACCGGTGCCTGATCTCTTCTGGACTCTGCGGGAAGAGGAGCGGCCCGAGGGACTGCTGGCAGCCCTCTTGGGCGCTCGGTGCTTTGGGACCCTGCTCAGAGCCAGGTCTGATGTCTGGGGAGGCTGGGGTGGGCGTCGTGGAGAGGAGACACATTGGGTGGAGGCTGCATGGCTGAGAACGGACGGATGGTGCCATGGAGGTGTGGTGGCTGGCTGTCACTTGTCACCACCTTCTCCAGCGCAATTGAGAACACCACCTCTGGGTGACCTGCTCTGTCTCCCTTACGCCCCATGCACACCTGGAAAAGATGGACATACCCGGTGGTACGGGTGAGACCGTGGGTGTTGGGGCCCCTCTGTGCCTTGGCGAGCGCCTCCTCCCCTGCGGCTGCGGAGGCAGCCGGTGCCTCTGCTCGCGCTGCTCTGCACCGAGGACTCGGCATCCCTTTGCTGCAGTGTCCTTTTGGTGATACGTAGGTTTGGATGGTCTTGCTAGGTTGGAAGAGCTGCTTCATAGCTGGACGCTTGTCTCTGAGAAGTGGGTTAATTAGGCCGGGAGACTAAGCTTCCCCAGCTGTTCGTTACTGGGAATGAGCTCCTAATTGCACATGTACCAGATTCTTTCTGGGAATGCACAGGCAGCCCAGGGGTCCCCGGGTCCCTGGCCCAGCTCGGTTTGGGCCATGCACTCCAGTGGGGCCCAAGGCGGGTGACTCCTCCTCCCTGGGAGCTGGGATCATGCTGGGAGCTTAGATTACATTTAAATTGCCATTTGCATTTTCCAATCAATACGCGACTTTACAATTAAGTTTGGTGTTAAAATTCTTAGCAAAAAGTGAGTGGAAGGGAGATTTGTGGAGTAAACGAGTCCTTTGGGGGCCATCGCCGCTCCCTGCTTCATTACGCTGCATATTGCTGCTGCTGCTTTTACTGTGCACCACCACAATCCAAACACAACAGAGACACTCGCGCTGGCCGACAAAATGACGGGAAAGAAAGGAGAAGAGGGTTGGGCTCCCTTGCCTTTCATCTCTGGCAGCTTCTTTCCTTCGTGCAGGACTTCCACCCTCAGGAAGAAACTTGAGGAAGAGTGATTTCTTGTAAGTCTTTCCACGGGAAGCAGAGGGAGCTTGAGGAGTGGCAGCGTGCACGGGCGCAGGGCCTGGGCAGAGCTGAGGAGCCCGGGCTGGTGCGCGGTGCATGGTGAGGACGTGCATGGAGGGTTGGGTCCAGCTGTGGGGACGCGTCTGCCTCCAGCCCGTTCTCCTGCTCTGTGCGCCTTGCCACTTCGCAGTTCTGTCTGAGCTGCCGTGGGGGCGTTCCGCCGGGAAAACCAGAGTTCTCCGGGTGCTGCTGGGCCAAACCTCCCCATTCTGCCATCAGAAAAGAAGTTGGGCTGCAGAGTTGTAGCCTTGACGCAGTCAGCACAGCAGCACCGTTACAACCGAGACTCCTCTCAGCTTCTGTCCCTGCCTCTTCATCTCTGATATGGCAGTGAACAACAAGTCCATCTGAGCTCTGTGCCTCGATTCAGCTGTTTCTTGCAAATGTTTGGCCTTAAGGGCCACTTCCCCCCGCATTGTGTTACACGTTTATTTAGACTGTGTAGTTGCTCCCAGTTGTGGACTCTTGTGCCTTCTGGCTTGAAAGAAATGGGGTGCCAGTGCTCGATTCTCTGTTTCCAGGTCTGGTTTCGCTTGTGTTTCCATTTGTGGAGTTCCAGATTTGTAGCTGAACTCACTGCAGCTGAACTCTTTTCTGCAGACAACACATTTTTAGGGCTTGACAGGAGACGCAGCAGCCTGGAAGTGTTGAAGTAGGTATTTTTGTAGCACCAAGGTGTATCAAGTCGAGGACACGCCAAGGAGAGGAGCGGCAGCCGGAGTTGTGGTTTTGCAGTGGGTAGTGGCAGGTCAGACTGCAGAAGTGAGCCAGGTTTAAGACCAGAAGGGATCATTATGCCCAGAACCCAGAGAATTTCACCCAGTGACTTTGAGCCAGATTTGTAGCTTCAGCCTGGTCTGGAGCAGATTTGTTTGAAAGATAGCAAACAAGTGTTCTCGACTACGGGGAATCCACCGTTTACCTGGACTAGCTGATCTAATGTTACACTGTCTTTAGATGCGAGGAGGAATAATTGTTTCCATACACGGTGTGGGAAACGTGTGGCCCAGCAGTGCTGCTCGAGAGGATGGTTTTGTGTAGGTCAGAACGAGAGCAGAGCCATGTCCTGGCACTGAGAAAACGCGGGTACCACTCACTGCCTGCGGGGGCATGGCTTACCAGAGCCCAGGAGCAGTCTCGCCCCTGGCGTGGTATGGCCTTGGTGGGCTGCCCCATCCCAATCAGGACACTGCCCTTCCAGCGCCGGGACAGCCGGAGGCTCTCCGGGCTGAGCGGGTTAACGCTCTCAGAAGCACGTTTTGCAACACGGGACCAACAGGTTTGGGATCGTGAGTCCAGAGGAGAGAAGAGGACCTGGAGGTGTAATCGCAGCCATGGGATAATGCTGTGTGTTGCTGTGGAGGGCCCGTCCCGCTCTGAGTGGTCACTGCCATGGGACAAGTGCTGCGCTGCCGTTTCGTCGTGGAGGTGCAGGAAGCGTCGGGCACCGATCTCTGCAGGGAGGAGCGCAGTCCCCAGCGCTGGCGGTTCCTGCGAAGGCGTTGGAGTGACGTGGGTACATGTCATGCGTACCCTGGGGAGGCATGTGGCAAGGTGACCTTGAACGCTCCTCCAGCTGTGATAGCGCACATGGAGGTGATACCGTCTGCCTTGTCCAACCTGACAGTCCGCTGCCAGGTTGAGTTCCCGTCCTTGCTGAGCACCGGGAGCTCAGGAACCGCGCGGCGTCGGCATGCCCCGGCCCAGGGAGCCCACCCTGCACGGGGGTCTGGCAGCACCCCGGGAGCAGGACCTGGCTGAGTTGTGCTCCGGTCCCCGCTGTCATCAGGCGCTGGGTTTGCCAGGGGATATGAGGCAGTTTGTGTTAGCGACCAGTCACTGCAGCGGTTTACGCTGTGCAGTTTTCATGTTACCTTCAAGTTTTGTGTTTTCTTTGAGCTCCTTTGGGGAGGACGTTGATTAAATAGTGTGAGTCAAATGCAGATTGGCGGGACCTCTGCACAAGTACTTCCGTTGGACATGGATTTGCCATTTATGATTACGCTTGTTCTCATTTATGATTATGTTTTGAGACCTTTCACTTGACCAGCTTTTACTCCACACATTAGTGGCTTTATGGATTTTGTATGGTTGGTTTTTAGTGGTGCGTGCTGCTCAGCTAAAATCGTGATAGAAAACAAAAAATGCTGTGTCAGCACAGTTACCGTTGCCGTCAGATATTGCCATCTCACCAAAAGCAGGATCAGACTTCTCTGATGACCTATTTCTGCACTGGTTGGCATTGGTTACCCACTGTCCTCTCGTTCTTTGCTGATCGCTTCTTGCGGTGGCTTTTCCACTGCTTTGCCCGGTGTAAGCGTCCGGCTGAGTGGCCGTAACTACAAGGGTCATTGCTTTTCGCGTTGCGGATCTTGGCAAAGCACAAGCTTTTGGACTGCTGCCGCGTTCCAAGGTGTGTTAAAATCGGCAGCTTTTAACTGCTGCTGGGTGAGATCTTAAGCTAATTCTCTCTGAGCTCGTGATGGCAAGGGATCAGATCCTGCCACCAACACAGCTCAGCTTTCGCTGCTCTGTTTTAACTTTCTCTCCCTTGCACGAGTAGGAGGCGTTTCCTTTTCACACTGTTTGCTTCCCGAGTACTGAACATACGCGGTCACGGAGCACTTCTGCCTTTTCTGCATCATTTATTGCCGATTTCATGGTCGTGTCTGGCAGCGTTGTTACCCCAGCATGTGCCAAACCCTACAACTTTTTGTTGTGTTTTTCCATCATGCAGGCGCAGCAGCCTCAGTCTCTAGGCAGTGGGACAGGGCCCCCAAATATGCTGAGGCTGGCAGGACAGAGACTTTCTGTCCAAGTTTTTGAGGAGGTGCTGGCCTGGGGCCCAGATTTTTGCCCCGTTAGGAACAGCCAGTCTGGATGTCTGTGCAGACAGTGCTCTCGGAGGGCCCGCACCCGACAGTTGGTAGATCCAGCTTTTTCCCAGACTCTGTTATTCACTCGTACTTTTGTCCCCCTGTGCTGTCTTTTCCTCCCTGCCTGCAGAATACTTGATGTTGCCTCCCCAGTCCCTGCTCCCAAGCCCTTGCGCCTGGCTTCTTGCCCTCTCTTCCTTCTCCCGCTCCACCTCTGGTCTTACCTGGTGCGTGATGAATTGCTGCTAGGAGCAGATTTCCTGGGGAGGCGGAACGGGATGCGGAGAGGGTTAGGAGGGTCCGAGCTCTGAGCGTTGATTCGGGTCAATGGAAGTTTGTTCTGGGTCGGGCTGGTGGGAAGAGGGAGCTTTGGGGCACGTGAGCACCATCGTTTTCAGGCCCTAGGAGTGTGCTGTGCCTGAAGACCACAGGAGAGGTCTCATGTGAAATCCTGGTGGGGAAAGGGGGTGAACCGACCCCGCGACTGCCCAGGACCAGCTCTCCCTCCTGGAATGTGTCCCTGGCTCCATTTGTTTGACATCTCTCAGAAAGAATTGCGAGCCGGCAAGAGAATACGTGTTCCTTGACACATGTATCGTGGAGCATTGGTCCACTGGTTGGCCCCCGCCTGTCCCAAATTGTCCTTGCCTTGACCATCCCTCGGGCTGTGCTTTTGGTGATGGAAGAGGGTCTGGGAACCCTGTGGTAACAGAGCAAGCAGTGTCGGTTGGTGGCGAGGTTGGCTTCTGCCTTATGTCGGCACTGTTCTTCAGCACAAGGAATGTTGCCCAGAGGAGTGATTTGGGACGGCAGAGTATGTGATAGGGTCCCTCAGAGGATCTGGGCATCGGCGCTGGCGTGAGGAGACCCTCGTCTCTGAGAGTGGGAGGGTGGGCTGTTTGTGGAGACATGCTGGGTTGGAGAGGAAAGGGATGTAGCCCTTGTCCTACCAGTCCCAGGGGAAATGCTGTGGGGAAGGCTGTCCTGGAAGATGTTTTCTTGAGTCCCGATCTTCGTGTCTCTTCAAAGACTGGTCTCCTGCAAGTGGCTATGTGGTAGCTGAGTGGGAGGTGCCTGGGCCAAACAAGGTCTGAGTCTCTTGACACTTCTCTTCTAGGGTATTCTTCTCAAACGCAGTGGCAAGTCTCTCAACAAAGAGTGGAAGAAGAAGTACGTGACGCTGTGTGACAACGGAGTCCTCACCTACCATCCCAGCCTACATGTAAGTGCTGCGCTGGGCTGGGCAGAGGAGCAGGGTGGGACAGAGCGGTGTCCTCCTCCGTGCTATGGCTGCTGCTGCAGGTCCGCTTGCAGGTGCCGCCGTGGCAGAGCGTTGCTTGGGAAGGGACCGGCAGGAGACGAAAGCCCCAGTCTCTGCCTGCAGCGGTGCCCTGCGCAGGAGGTTCAGCACAAGCCCTTGACGGGGCAAGCGTAGTCAGCAGAGCTGGTTTTTACCAGGGACTGGAGAAAACCTCTTCCCTCTCACGAAGGCTGTCTCTGCAGTGCCGGGCTGGGTGGGAAAAACTGATGGGAACGTGTCCTGCACAGAATTATGCTAAGGAAATGCATCTTTCTTTTTTCCGTTTCCCTTGCTCAGTCCATGAAAGCAGGGGTTGGTGCCTCCCTGCATCTGGGGTGAGGAGCAGGCGGAGAACTCCTTGCAGCCACGGCTGATGGTGCCATTTGGGTGTGGAATAATTTTCCTGGCTGCTAGGTATTGGGTAATGGAGATGAGGTGCCTGTGCAGAGCCTGCCGAGCTGAGCTGTCACTCCATGCATCTCTGATCCTCTTCACTGCTTGGCTCAGGCGCACAGCTGCCTCCCCATCCATCTCTGTCGCCTCCCCACTGTGGGGCTAATGACTTCTTCCCTATTCCCTCTTGAGCACAGTTTGCCGCTGAGACAGTGAGCCACGGACAGACACACCTGTGACACCGAGGCCGCAGCACCCTCTGCGGAGAGGCCATGCTGCAGCAGGACAGCCGGGCAGCGGCTGGGGAGCGCGGGGCAGAGCCCAGCGCGGGGCGGTTCAGGGGGTGCTGGAGCACTCTCCGGGGCTAGAGGCAGAAGAGCAAAGCGTTGCAGCTCCTGTGCTTCCTGACTGCTCCTGGGCCCTCGGTTTGTCCCCAAACTCCTCAGACGCACGGGTCTTGGAGTGCCCCGAGCCTCAGAGTCTTTCTCCTCTTTTCTAACCCTGTGTCTCTACATCACGGGCTTGCAATGCTCGGTCGTCCGGCTCCTGAGCCACAGAGCCTTTTAACCGTCCTTTCCTTACACTGGACAGCCAGTCTTTGCTTTTCCTTCCCTTAATTTGTGGGAGCTTTGAGGACATGTTTTTTTCTTTTAGTCTTTTATCCCTGTACCTTACGGTTTGGTTCTGCAGTTCCCTAACTTTGTAACCCCATTTTTGGGTCTTTATAGAACCAAAGTGGGAGGGAATGGCTGCTGCCCGCTCTGCGTGTGGGCACACACGCGTGTGTGGGTTTATCACATTTCCACCAGAGACATCATAGGCCATTATTACAATCAGCTGTAGCGGCAGAGTAATTTCTGGGATGTTGTTTAACCGCTCTCAGATGATGCTGTTACACACTAGGTTTCTCTCCTTTTTACACCATTTCTTCCTCAGGGGGTGATCTAGATTGATGTCACTTGCTTTCCTTACTGCACTTCTTCAGCGTTTCATTTCATTACTGCGTTGCCCCAAGCAAAAATCTGGTTTGCTTCCACCTGGTGCCACTGGTGATCCACAGCCCGTTGCTAAGAAAGGTTCAAGATGGGGCTCTCCTCCCCTAGGCTTCACTGAAAGCGTTGGACTTTGCACCCAAGATAGGTGTTGTACTGCCCTGTATGTTTACCTGGCACAAGGCGTAATTATGCGTAGGCCACAGAATGCAGAGCTGTTTCTGCCGGCTCTGACTTCTGCCAGGGTGGGGGGGTCTGCGTGCTCCCTGCGTGGCATTGCCTCCCTGAAAATTGGGGAAAAGAGCCATGGCACCGACTGTCATGTTATCTTTTTTACTGCCTTGCCTTGCCTCCCCTCTGGGTGTCTGGTTTATGACCTGCTTGGAGTGGACAGATGCAAGAAGGAAGCCTGGAGGAAGAGGTGGTCCAGAAAAAGATGTCCCATTGTATCCTCTCCTCATCTTCTAGAGTGAATCAGGCAGTCATAGAATCACAGGATGGTTTGAGTTGGAAGGGACCTTAAAGCTCATCTCATTCCACCGTCTGCCCTGGGCAGGGACACCTCCCCCCAGCCCAGGGTGCTCCCAGCCCCGTCCAACCCGGCCTTGGACACCTCCAGGGATGGGGCAGCCACAGCTTCTTGGGGCAGCCTGCGCCAGGGGCTCACCACCCGCACCGTAAAAAATTCCTCCCTTATATCCAGTGTAAATCTCTCCTCTTTCAGTGTCAAACCGCCCCCCCCTCGTCCCATGGCTCCCCTCCCTGACCCAGAGTCCCCCCCAGCTCTCCTGGAGCCCCTTTAGGCACTGGAAGGGGCTCTGCGGTCTCTGCGGAGCCTTCTCTTCTCCAGGCTGAACCCCCCCTCTCCCCGCCTGTCCTCCCCGCAGAGGGGCTCAGCCCTCGCAGCATCTCCGGGCCCTCCTCTGGCCCCGCTCCCCCAGGGCCGTGTCTCTGCTGTGCTGAGCCCCCGAGCTGGAGGCAGCGCTGCAGGGGGGGCTCCCCAGAGCGCGGCAGAGGGGCAAGTAGATGCTGCAGTGTGTTTGTCGCCAGGTTTGTCTCCCATGGTGTGAAGCAGGTTCCCATGTCCTTTCACAGACAGAGCACGTTAGGGTTGAACAGCCCGTGTTCCTAAGGAAGGGCACGTGCTTCTGTCACTTCCACCTGTGGCAGCGGCTCTCAGGCCAGCAGGCGCGTCGTGAGGTAAGCTGCTGGCAAGAGCCAGTACGCGGGATCCTCCGTCAAGGAGGCACTCGGCATCCCAAAGCTCCTTCCTCGGGATGTGAAGTCCCAGCTTCTCCCCTGCCTCGCTCGGGGTGAGCCCGTCCTGCCCATGTGTGGGGATGGCAGAATTGGGGGTGCAGCAGAGGGGTCCCTGAGGCACGGCTGAGCGCTGGGGCTTTCCCAGCCCCTGTCAGGATGTTCAAGCCCCGGAGCACTTTTGTGCTGCTTTTGTGTTCCCAACGGCTTTTCCTTGGCATGGTTCATTGAAATTCCTGCCTAGACCTCTCTTGCATCTCTGTTACGTCCTCTCCCTGTCCCTGTTGGGATGGGCGGAGGTCCCCCAGGGACCAGCAGCCCTGCCTTTCTTCTCTTTCCTCCGTAGCCGTATCTGCCCCAGATGTTTCTGCCCTGCATGGCTCTGCTTGGGTCATACTTCTGACTTCACCTACCGAAAGCTTCCTGGTGGGGCTGTTCATCTGCTTTTGGGTGTTTATCATGCAACCCGTTTCTGGATCTGTGTCTTGGCACCTCCGGCCCCACTTTGAAGACTTCTCCCTGGGGGGTCAGGCTTAAACCGTGGGTTTGCAGCCATGGGTTGACAGAGCGCTGCAGTGAGCCGGGTCCAGCCCTGGAATCGAGTGTTCCGTGACTCCTCGCTGGAAGCGTATCTGCCCTGACTACCAGCCTGCACCTACGCTGGGGTCCTGGAGAGCTGCGCGCTCCTGCTCAGGTGCCGCCTCTGCCCCCTCTCCGGCGCGGGCAGCGGCTCCGGAGGCTCTGCGAGCGGGACGCCTGGGTGGGGGCGGTGGGCAGCAGCTCTGGCGGAAGGCAGGAGTGCCTGGGGCCTGATCCCCGGATTCAGCCTGCCTTGTTGCATCTGTATTTTTCTTACCTTTCTGAGAGTGTGTTCAGTGACAGGAAAAGAACAAGTTCTGTGAAGAGACCGGTGCGGTCTCCTATCGCTTTCCCAAAGCCTTGGAGAGTAAATGCTTCTGCTCGTGAGGACGGCGTATGTGGTTCAGCCCAGCTTCGCTGGCCACGCTGTGCTATGCCGCGCAGAGCTGGAGAGAAAGCATCTCCCATTTTGCAGCCAGTGGAGCCATTCACACAATCACCTTCTGTTAATTCTATCTGCAACATCAATTAAATTGTTTGTAGAAACTAATTGAATGTGGCTTAATCACACATCTTAATAGCTTTCCACGCTTTGAACTCGTTGTTAATTCCAGTAATAAAATGAAATGAGAGAACTGGCTGGGTAATTAGCGAGGAGGCTTGGGAAGAAATTGCTGTTTTATAGCATGTAATAAAAGCAGTGCGCTGGTGACCGCTCTCTCCGTCAGGCAGCCGGCTACCGCAGCAATTGTGCTGAGTTAGGGAAAATCCTCCAGCCCCTCCGAGGTTCCCTGCCCAAGGGTGCCACCAGGCTCCCGCCCAGCTGGGAACAGCCTGGAGCAAGGTTTGGTTGGGCTGGTTATCTGGGAATTGCCTGGGGCACCAAAGGGTGTCTGCGTGTGGTTTGGGGTCAGGTCGCACAGGGGTTGGGAGCAGAGAGGGCTGTGCTGCCACACCGCCCCAGCTCTTGGGTTTGCCCCGAGGACGGGATGCCTGGACAGGGGTCTGTGGACAGAGAAGAATTCAAAGCAAGGTGTTGAGGTGCTGTTGAGGGGTTGTAACCCTGGCAGGTGGCCGCCTGCGACCACACAGCATTGCCCATACAGCCCCCACTCACCTGCGCCTTGGAGCCAAGGACTGGGAGAACAGTTGCTCTTAAACTGATCGTGTTCATGGCTTTGTCTCCTTGGATTTGGAAGCAGACAGGGACCAGCTCTGAGTTAATCTTTTTGGTGACCTCCTTGTGAACTGGAGCAAGCCCAAGCCTCCCTGCAGCAGCCGCAGTCTCTCCCTGGACGGTTGCTGCCACTTCTCTCCCGGTTGCAGTGCCCATCCCCAGCGCAGGGAGCCGGGGGGGGATGCACCCACCTCGTGATTCCCCCCAGAGTCTCTAGCTCAGCTTTCAGCCCTGGCTCCCCTGAGGTCTGCCGAGGGCAGGGCAGGGCAGGGCAGTTCCCCTCCATGCGTCTCTCTGGCGATAACGTTGGTCAGATCTTCTTCACCTGCTGTAGGTGTCCCTGCTGTGGCAGGGGGCTGGACTAGATGATCTCCGGAGGTCCCTTCCAACCCTGACCATTCTGTGATTCTGTGATTCTTGGGACATGAATCACCGGAGAGCCGGCCGCGTTGGAGAGCATTTGGGGAGAGCTGCAGTGCCCTGTGGGGCAGGGAGGGGCTGGAGGACATGGGACAGGACACAGCTCGCAGCAGGGGTTAGAGGTCTGCAGCTTTGTTTTGACCGAAAGATGAGATGCTATTAGGAGGCAGTGCAGAATGATATTAACAGTCTGCATGTGGAGTTTTTGGTCGCACGTTAAATAGTGTACCAGAAGGCGTGGTGAAAGCACCAAGTTTTGAATAACTTAAAGCTGTGCAGGTGAATGTACAAGGGAGTTATCCCGAGTTGTGTTGGTTTGGGCTTGAATTATGCTGTGAGCTGAGAGGGAGTTTCCAGGTATGTCATTACTTACACCATACTATATTATATTATATTATTAGCTGCCATAGCTGAGTGCTGTGATTAAAAAGACAACAAATGAGAGGGAAGAAGAACTGCCTGCCACCTGTGTGCTCTTTGGCTCCATCTAAACTCTGATCCCCAGCCAGATTTTCACAAGCGGGCTTGTCGTGGCATCTGACTGCCCGTGGCAACATCCCGACATTACTCGCATCAGGGCTGACTGGTCCTGGGCACTGGAAGTGAGACCTGGCACTCCTCTGGCACCAGTTCTAATGCACCAGCTAGGCATGGGAAGAAGGCAGGTCGGAGTCAAGGCTTTGCACCCTCGTGGCAGAAAATGGCAGGCTGTGGACACTGGGGAAGTCGTAGGGTCCTTTACCTCTTGCCTGCTCTCCTGACTTCAGACTTCAGTGTAGTGCAAGAGAAATGGGCGTGTGATGAGCTCCCACGTCACCTCCAAGGTGCTGGGTGGTAACCGGTTCCCATGCGGATGAATGGAACCGGGTTTTAGTTTTGGTTATGTGGATGAGAGGGGAGCTGAGAGCGGTGGGCCGGGACAGGACTGATCGTGAACCTTTCTGCCTCTCTGCTGTAGGATTACATGCAGAACGTCCACGGGAAAGAAATCGATCTGCTGAGAACTACAGTGAAGGTACCGGGCAAGCGGCTACCCAGGGCGACAGCGGCAGCAGCACCCAGCGCCAGCCCCAAAGCCAACGGGCTTGCGAAGGAGCGGAGCAGCACACAGCTGACGGGAGGCACAGGTAAGTGTTGGTGTGGGTGTCGGAGCTGGCGGCCGTCCTTCCCTCTGGTGCATCAGCAGTGCCTTGGTTTGCTGAGCCAGAAACAAAAGCTGTTGCGGAGTTTCTTGCTTCCCCCACTCTCTGTGAGTGCCTTCAGTGGGTGTTGGCATTTCCATGCAGGTCTCAGGTAAGCTCCTGCTGGGATTTCATGCTGGTTGGTGTCCAGGACAGAAGCAAGAGTAGGGCTTTAACTAGAGGCATGGACTCCCCAAGAGGAAACAGTCGAGTCTGATGAGTTGCTGTGCGTGGGGGAGGCTGTTGCTCCCTAAAACAAAGGAAATCTCAGCCAAGAATGTCTCTTGATCCTGGCAAGTTCTCTTCTGTTTATTTCCTTTTTTGTGGCCCCCTTCTCCCTCCTCACTTTCCCCTGGAGAAACAGTAATGTGAAGGGCTTAGTTTGCAATTGTTGTTCTTCTGTGTACACATTCAAGAGGCACAGCTGTCAGAGAGTGGCGAGAGGAGGTGAGGTTGGGAGCCTCTCTGGTTTCTCATGGACTTCGTGCCACACTGCTTGCTGCTTCCCCTGCCACAGGAGGTATCTCGCCCTTAGAGCGTTCCTGCCCAAGTTACCCAGGGCATTGCTATGCCTCTACTTTGTCCTCGGGGTTGGTATCCTTGGCCAGGATGGACAGTTTCCACACGCATTCTTCCCAGCCAGCTGTTGGCAGTAGTCTGGTCCAGCAGGGGATGGGTACCTCTCCACTCTTTGGGATAACGAGGGAGTGCTGATAATGCTGCTGATAACAGAAATCCTTCATAATCTGGTACTGCATGCAGTGCCACCGAGAATGAACCTGGGTGCCCACATCCGGTTGACGAGGAATTGGCTGGATGGTCACATCCAGAAGGTATGTCCAGGTGGAGGTCAGTGACAAGTGATGTCCCTCAGAGGTCCATACTGGGACCAGCACTGTTTAGTATCTTTATCAGTGACATAGACGGTGGGGTTGAGTGCACCGTCAGCAAGTTGGGAGACGACACAAAGCTGAGTGGTGCAGTTGACACGCCTGAGGGACGGGATGGCATCCAGAGGGAGCTGGACAGGCTGGAGAGGTGGGCCCATGTGAACCTCATGAGGTTCAACAAGGCCAAGTGCAGGGTCCTGCACGTGGGTCGGGACAACCCCGGGTGTCCACACAGGCTGGGGATAGAGAGCAGCCCTGCTGAGAGGGGTATGGGGGTGCTGGGGGGGGGGAAAGCTGGCTGTGAGCTGGCAACGTGCGCTGGCAGCCCAGCGAGCCCCCGGCACCCCGGGTGCATCCCCAGCAGCGTGGCCAGCGGGGCGAGGGGGGACTGTGCCCCTCTGCTGCGCTCTGGGGAGCCCCCCCTGCAGCGCTGCCTCCAGCTCGGGGGCTCAGCACAGCAGAGACACGGCCCTGGGGGAGCGGGGCCAGAGGAGGGCCCGGAGATGCTGCGAGGGCTGAGCCCCTCTGCGGGGAGGACAGGCGGGGAGAGGGGGGGTTCAGCCTGGAGAGGAGAAGGCTCCGCGGAGACCGCAGAGCCCCTTCCAGTGCCTAAAGGGGCTCCAGGAGAGCTGGGGGGGACTCTGGGTCAGGGAGGGGAGCCATGGGACGAGGGGGGATGGTTCTACACTAAAAGAAGGGAGACTGAGATGAGATATTCGGAAGAAGTTGTTTCCTGTGAGTGTGGTGGGACACTGGCCTGGGTTGCCCCAAGAAGCTGTGGCTGCCCCATCCCTGGAGGTGTCCAAGGCCGGGTTGGACGGGGCTGGGAGCACCCTGGGCTGGGGGGGGGTGGCCCTGCCCAGGGCAGGGGCGTGGAACGAGATGGTCTTTAAGGTCCCTTCCAACTCTAACCTTTCTCTGACTCTATGATTCTGTCCTCGTCTCTGTTCAGTCCTGCTCCTCACTCCAGTTGCGTCCTGCAGTCTGGGTGTTGTCAGCACTGTGCTGCACAGCTTTTTGGAGCTGAGGACTGAGATGGGATGCAGCTGGAGTGAATGCCAGGAGCCGGCTGGGGCCCTCAGCATCACACACGGCGTAGGGAATGGGGCATGTGACATCGCTGTGTTCACACGGTACTGGGTGTAAAATAATAAGCCCTTCTGAACCCAAACTGCTGTTTCTGTAGAGTGAGAATCAGTCTGCAGACCAGATGAACTGCCAGCGAATGATTGCAATTACTGTCTTTTTAGACCAAGGATGTGCAACTCTGCCTGTTTTCTGCCACAGCTCTCTACTGTACGCTGTCATTTCTTCACCACCACCGTACACTCGCAGCGTGCCCAAGTGCGGTGACAATTCCTGCCTCTGTACAGAGGCGCTTCTAAGGCGCTTTGTCTGAGCTCCTACTTAAAGAAGGTTATCGGAGCTGTAGGAAGAATTCAAAGACAAACCACAGAAAAGCTTATGGTGATGTCAAACCAGATGCCCACGTAACGCCGTATCCTGCTTTCAGTAGTCATCTCAGTCCTGTTGGGCTCACTAGAGCAGATTGAGATGTGACTTGATTACTGATTACTGCTGCTTGGAAAACTGGTGCCCAGAAGTGAGCGCTGTGCGAGGCCTTTCAGTCTGGTTGACAAAGCTTGAGGAGACGCAGTGCGTGGATGCTGAAGTTAGAGCAATTTAAACTTGAGAGGAGATGTAGTTTCCCAGCAGGGAGGGTAATTAAATGTTGGAATAGTTTATCTGGAGAGCTGGTGGACTTAGCACTGCTTGAAGCCTTTAAAATGAGATTAGTTATCTTTCTACAAGATATGCTTTAATCCAGCTCATGTGTGTGTGTCGCTGCGTGTGTGTGTAGGGGATCAAGCTGGATGGATACCATGGTCTTCTCTCATGTAGAAATCTGTGAATTTGAGAGCCCGTGTTCACTGCTTTTCCTTGGGGCCCCTGAGCAGAACGGCGCTGCGCTACCCAGAGCACATGCATCGTCACGGGGCTCAGCACTAAGACAGCAACCTTAATCAGATGTTATGTGTCTTGGCTTTGGGTGGTTGTTTGCATTGGGCAGAACGGTTTTTTCCTCCTGGTACACAAATGGTAAGATGTTTTCTGAGGATTTTTTTCAACTCACTCTGATGCCTCCAAGACTGATTGCAGCTGACGATGCAGTCGCCACGGTAAGTGCACTGACATGATACAAATCCGCTGAGGTGACTTGCTCATATCCCTGTGTAATGCGGAGTACTGGATTTGGAGCCGGAAAAGAATCTGCCTTGTGTCGAATTGGCGGGGACTTTGCAGTTTTGCCACCTTTGGGGCTAGGAATGGGGCTGTTACTGGGGTCCACTGGGCTTCTCTCATCTAATACGTGCTTTGGGCAGCAGGAGAGGGAGCACTGCAAAGTTTGCAGTTCTCTGCCAGAGCACAAGTTAAGCTTCAGAGGACATAGAATCACGGAATAGTTCAGAGTTGGAAGGGACCTTAAAGGTCATCTGATTCCACTCCCCCTGCCCTGGGCAGGGACACCTCCCACTAGAGCAGGTTGCTCCAAGCCCATGAGCTTTGGAGACCTGAATGCTTTGCTGTCGCACAGTGGGAGTGTCTGGGTAAAACCAAACGGCCTGTGCATAGAGTTCAAAGCAAGTGGTCCACGGCGTCCTTGTGGCCTGAGCTCCTCCAAGGTGAGTGAGTGTGCTAATTCATGGCCACTAGATGCACAGTCCTTACCCGGGGGCAAGAAAAGAAGAAGTAGATAAAGGGGAGGAGAAAAAAAAAAAGATAAAATATCTTACACTGCCCTGTACGTGGATAAAATACACACGTGCAGCACTCTGGTGGTGATTCAAAATAACCTCCAAAGTAGGAACAGACAGTGCAACTTGGAGCTAAATGAAGTAAGAATGGGGAAGGGGCTTGTATTTGTGAAACCCGTGGGACTCGGAGCTCAATGGATGATGGTACCCTGATATTTAAACCATCAAAGAAGGCAACTTTACTGTAGTCGGAGTTGGTTTCATTTTAGGTTGCATGTGTTCCCATTGTAAACCCTGTTTTCAGAGGCACAGAACGTTGCCAGACTTTGCAGCTGCCTTATGGCCACCTAAGGCTTACTTTTTGTGGACCATGTGTGCGAATGTGATGTTGTACGTGCCCAGGGAGGTTGTGCAGTCTCCCTCCTCAGAGATAGTCAAAAACCGTCCAGACACAGTCTGGGGCGACGCGCTCTGGGTGGCCCTGCTTGAGCAGGGCTGGGCAGGAGGACTTCCAGAGGTCCCTTCCAGCCTCAACCATGCTGGGATTCTGTATTCCATTAAAAATTTGTCTCTGAGAGCTGTAAATCTTCAGAGATTTGGTGTAAAGATTGCCTAGAAGCAGAAGTTTTGTCCTCAATTAGAATTTTTTTTTTCTTTATCCCTTGGAAAATATATTAGGATTCGATCAAAGTTTTGGAAGTTGGTTACTGGAAGTTCTGGAGCACTTAATCTCCTCCTGGGTTGTCAAGGGCTCCTGGCAGAATGGTCTCTGCTTTTCTGTGCTATTTTTTCTTCACTTTCCAACTGTAAAGTCCTCCTAACTTTTATTCTTGTATGAGTGTATGAAATTGTACTGGTAAGGAGACTATCCAGAAGTGGAAGAGTAGTTGAGATCAAGCACAGGGTCTGTTAGCAGATTTAGAATCATAGAATCATAGAATGGTTTAGGTTGGAAGGGACCTTGAAGATCATCGAGTTCCAACCCCCCTGCCATAGGCAGGGACACCTCTCACCAGACCAGGTTGCCCAAGGCCACGTCCAGCCTGGCCTTGAACACCTCCAGGGACGGGGCTTCAACAACCTCTCGGGGCAACCTGGGCCAGTGCCTTACTACCCTTAAAGTGAAAAACTTTTTCCTAATGTTTACTCTAAACCTGCTCTCTTCCAGCTTAAAGCCATTCCCCCTCATCCTATCACTCGATGCCCATGTAAAAAGTCCTTCCCCAGCTCTCCTGTAGGCCCCCTTTAGGCACTGGAAGGCCGCAATAAGATCTCCCCACAGCCTTCTCTTCTCCAGGCTGAACAGCCCCAACTCTCTCAGCCTCTCCTCATAGGAGAGGTGCTCCAGCCCTCGGATCATCCTCGTGGCTCTCCTCTGGACGCGCTCCAGCAGGTCCATGTCCTTCTTATGTTGGGGACTCCAGAGCTGGATGCAGTACTCCAGGTGGGGTCTCACGAGAGCGGAGTAGAGGGGCAGGCCCCTCCCTTGACCTGCGGGCCACACTTCTGATGCAGCCCAGGGTACGGTTGGCCTTCTGGGCTGCGATCGCACATTGCTTGCTCATGTCGAGCTTCTCATCAATCATCACCCCCGGGTCCTTCTCCTCAGGGCTGCTCTCCAGCCATTCTCTGCCGAGCCTGTATTTGTGCTTGGGATTGCCCCGACCCAGATGTAGGACCTTGCACTTGGCCTTGTTGAACGGCATGGGGTTGGCTTGGGCCCACCTCTCCAGCCTGTCCAGGTCCCTCTGGATGGCATCCCTCCCCTCTAGCGTGTCTGCTTCGCCAAGCAGCTTGGTATCATCAGCAAACTTGCTGAGGGTGCACTCTACCCCACTGTCCATGTTGCTAACAAAGATATTGAATAGTACAGGTCCCAGTACCAACCCCTGAGGAACGCCACTCGTCTCTGCTCTCCACTCGGACACCGAGCCGTTGACCGCAACCCTTTGAGTGCGACCATCCAGCCAGTTCTTTATCCACCGAGTGGTCCATTTATTGAATCCATGTCTCTTCAATTTAGAGACCAGGATATCGTGTGGGACAGTGTCAAACGCTTTGCACAAGTCCAGGTAGATGACATCAGTATTTAGAGCTAACTAAATGCAAATAACCACCTTTAGTACAACTGCAGCTGAGCCCTAAGTCAAGCCCTTCAACACCAGGAGATCCTAAAGCGCAGGCGACTGGCCGGTGTCACCCTGGCAGCCTGCTGTCCTTGCCCGCGGTGTTAGCCGCAGGCAGTGCTGCGCACAGTCAGGTCTGACCAAGCAGACCGCCCTGGGAAGTGAAGCCCCGTGCCTGCACCTCTGCGGACTCAAGAGGCGTGCTCTTCGTCCGGGTCCCCACGCAGGATCTGCTGTTCGTGTACGGTGCTTGCCGTCTGCCCACTTGTGTGCTGGAAGCCCAGAAGGGTGCCTGAGAGGTGCCAGCCAAGGGGACTCCATCTGAGAACATTTTGGATATGCCTTCCAGAAGTACCTCTCGTATGCCCAGATATTTCCATGACACTTCCCTGCCACCCTCCTGTCCTTAGGTTTTCTTTGGAGACTGGTTACAGACTACCATTGAACCACTCGATCCCTGACATTATGGTTCAGCCATGTGGCTGCTGAGCTGTTGGGTGTTCCTGGCACAGCTTTGGTTATGGCAAGGACTCTTCTGGACAGCACCTAGGGAGCGGTGTGGGCCGGCACAGACTGGGTGCAGAGTTGGGGGGAAAAGAGTTACCGTGTGTAGGCAAAAGCTTAGTTGTGCCCCGGGGTCTCAGGACTGAGGGACGGTGTTGTCAGTGTGCACATTGTAGATGCCCTATCCCTAGAGGTATTGAAAGCCAGGCTGGACGGGGCTTGGAGCACCCTGGGCTGGTGGGAGGTGTCCCTGCCCAGGGCAGGGGGCTGGAATGAGATGGTCTTCAAGGTCCCTTCCAACTCAAACCATTCTGTGATTCTGTGATCTCCAGAGGGACCTCTCTCAGGGCTGGGTGGGTGGCCATGCCACTGCCGCAGGGTGGCCTTCCCATGGTGTAGCAGCACCTGGGCTACTGTGTGCAAACAGTGCGGCCCCACAGCTGGCGCGGGTGGGGGTCCAGCACGCAGCAGGAGGGGGTCCGCACCAGTGCACGCTGCTGTCCCACTCGGTACCCCACACTGACACAGGTTTTTAAGCAAGGGCCCTGATGACCCTTGTGTCCCACTATGGAAAGAATCCCTTCAGTGGCACAGATGTGGTCAGGGACAGTGATGACATCGTTGGTCTGTTGGAGCCATCCCTCCATTACCTGGGGGGGGAGGGTGTTCCATGTATGTGCTCCACCCTCTGCAGTCATGATCACAACACTTCTTTGGGCCAAGCGTCCTGCGTCAGGAAAATGAGTGTCCTTACCCTGGGAGAGAGTCGGGAAAGAAGGGGGACACAGCGCTGGGTTCCCGGAGAGCTGTAAGCCTGCGGGGCCGGTGGGAACTCACTTTCGTGAGCGCGCCCGAGCAAAACATTTCATCCCTTAGGTGAGAATATATTGTGACTGATGTGCATGAAGGCTCAGGATATGTTAAGAGTATAAACAATACGTGGATGTAGGTATAAAGAGAGTAAACGCTTCCTGTGGTTCGTAAAGTGCTACTCAACAGGAAAACAGTGAGTAGCAAAGGTACCGGTCCCTCGGTAAGCCATCGGCAGTGCGTTGGCATGAGATGAGAGCACAGGCAGGCCTTGGCAGAGGGAGACACGCCATGGACAGGTTACGCGGGGAAGCACGGCACGGCAGGGACAAGGCTGGTTGTCCGTTTCCATGTCGGCACCAGCACGGGGATTGGTTAGCGCTCTGATCAAGGGGGTGGTCGTGTGGGTGCTGCACCCCAGCTTTTGGAGCTAGATCGGGGTGCGGACATGAAGTGGTCTTCCTGATGGAGAATTCAAGGTGTGTTGCACGGAGGTAATGAGTCAAAATGGAGTGGTAAGCGCCAGCACTTCTGGCCAGCTGCACCCTGAGACGTGAGGAGGGAACCTTGTGGCTGGTGGCCAGTTCCTGCCATGGTCTACATGACCTGTGTCAAATGGGCATTCCCTGGTGTCCGTCTGGGGAGAAGCCCTCTCTAGCAGGCACTGGTCGGCACCTTCCACATGCACCTGGAGCCCAAGGACACCCATGCTTGCAGGGGACAGTGGGGTTCAGCAGTACGAGCCCGGCCAGGGTCCCGGCCATGGGCTCTCCCATCCCTCCTCGCTCCCCACCGCTGGGGCAGGAGAGCGGTGCGGGATGCCACAGTGCTGCCAGGCCTGTGGTGTTTCCTGGGAAGGATCAACGCCATCGGCCGTCACCAGGGCGCAGGTGGCGGTTCCCAAGCTCCCCACCTCGGCGCCGGCTACTCAGCCAAACCCCTCCTGCATCTCCGGTGCCAGCTGGAGAGCTTTTAGGGACAGTTTTGGCGTCGGTGCGGCCCTGATGCTGCAGGTGGCTGTGGGGCACCTGCACTGGCGTTGGGAGGCTGGAGGGGACCGCGGGGCTGCGGGCCAGGGGCGGGCTGCAGAGGCCCGGCCTCCCCTGGGCTGCGCAGGACTCGCCGTGTCCCCGTCCTGCCCGCCCCCTCTGCCTTCCTCCCCCGGCCCGGGCCGGTGTCCTGTCCCGGGGAGGCCCTGCGGGGCCGGTGCTGGGTGTCCATGGAGCACGGCACCCCCTGAGGCTGCGTCACAGTGCGTATGCACGCGGCTCACACTAAAATGGTCCTGACGGACTCCCGCATGGCATTTCCCATCTTCTGGTATCTCAACTTTATGATTAAGATCTTTTTTTTTTTTCCCTTTAATACATTTTTGTGACACAGCTAGAAGACCCGTGCTTTTCTGAAGAGCAGACCTTCTGCTCCGTGTCTCATCGGCAGGTTTATACCCTCGACCCGGTGAGGGACTGGGCTGGCTGAACACCGTCACTTTCCGGGCACGTCTCTTGTCACGGGAGGTGGTGCTGGCCGGGAAGATGCTCAGCTGTGTCCTGCACACTTGGGGCCTTCTGGGATGTAGGAACAAGGGATGTTGTCCAACAGCTGGTGGATGTGGCTCCATTATTCCTGCCCTCCTCTCCTCTGCCTGTGCTCTCCTCTGCTTGCTTCCCCCGCTCCCGGCCATCCCTGCCTCTCCCACCAGCGTCTCCATCCCCTGCTCGCTTTTCCTCCTTCCCAGTGCTGCCGAGCAGCTGATGATGGGCAGCGTGAGCGCAGAAGAGCACTAATCAGAGATGGAGCTCTGATTCCCGAGACGTAATGCTACAGCAGCACTGGGCGCCAGGAGAAGCAATTGCTCATGCTGCAAACCAGGCTGCATAGAAATAGGCGCGTATGCGTATCCTGGTCGTGTCAGAGACTCCCAGACACTTGGAAGGATCTGTCTGTGCTTCTCTGTTGGTCTGATTTTCCACAGCTAGAAACAAGACCACCAAAAGCACCTAGGTTAGTCAGAGCATACCTGCGTCTGAGTTTTGGAGTCAGGTGTGTCCTAAAAGGACACTGATACTTGCTACAGGACTTGTTTGAACCCACTAGTAGAAATTGTCCACAAGCAGTGGGAACTGTGGAGACTCCTGAAGTCGCAAAGGAAGAGCACCAGTGGGTCCTGGCCTTTGGAGAAAGCTGAGAAAGAGTTATTGGCAATTACTGCTCGGTCTTGTAAACCCTCGGTCGGGTGAGACAGTGCTGGGTACAGCCCAGTGGTGGAAACGTCTGCTTATTCTGGGTTTCTGGGCTGGAGCAGTACTGGGGCAGGTGCTGGGCACACTGAGCATGGGCAGCTTCCATCGACCGCAGCTGGAGCAGACGGTGCACAGCAGTGCCCCAGGTGAGCTCTGGGCACGCAGCTTCGCAGGGTGACGTGGGCGCCTTGGCAGGCAGAGCGCGAGCAGCACCTCGCGGTGTCTCCTGTGCCGGGCGAACACACCTGGTGTTGGGGTTGGAGAAGGCAGGAAGGGATGTGCAGATCTCACCACCAGGGCTTCAGCGTGCCATGTTCTGGGCATAACTTGGCCGTGAGCATGGAGCCCGGCAGCGTGTATTCACTGTGGCGGTGCTGGTTCAGGTGTCTCCTTCAGATCCCCACGGGTCCTCTTCCCACCGGAATATTGCTCCTCTTCCACTCTCCTTCAGGGATCGCCAGATGTGTCTTTGCTGTAGTTCAGCAAGCTCTCCCTTTCTGCTCCTTTGCCCCACCTGTATCTCACTCAGTGCGTGTTTCTGCCTTGAAGAATGAGGGCAGCTCATACTCACAGTGCAGACTGGATGTAAAGGAATTTTTTAGTGGAAAAGGACAGATGGCAGCACAAGAAGAATATGGAGACAATGTCAATCAGCATGAGAGACTGGTCTCAGCACAGCTGCAGCCCTGAGTTCTTGCTTTGCAGAGGTTTGTAGGGACTCGCTCCAAAGCAGTCAACACAGGGGAACGGGGCGTGAAGGGTGCTGCCTGAAAATACGGTATGGGATGCCCGTGTGCGTACTGAGACGCGCAGAGCACACGAGCCTGTTCCTTGGCACTGCATTGCAGCTGGGCAGTGTAAAAGGAAGCCAAGCTGCTGGAAAACCTGCCTTCAGACGAGAAGCTGAAGTGTCAGGAAAAATCAGCAGAGGTTGCTGAGATTGCTGTGATTGCGAGCAGCTACACGAGGCAGTTTCTGACAGCAGAAGGCAGGCTGACGGAGCAGACAGAAGCAGTGCAGATGCTCTGCCTCAGCCTGAGATGCTGAGCTCATGCAGCAGTCCCGAGTGGGGTTTCTGGCCAGCGTTGGGCCGGCAGCAGGGCTAGGTGGCCCGGAGATGGGACTAGAGGAAACAAAACGTGGGAGAGCCAGCGCTCTCGTGGTGTCGGGGGGGAGGTTAAAGGAGCGCGCTCTGCCTGTCTCTGCGGTGGCTCAGTGTGGGGCTCTCCAGCACACTGAGGACCAGGAGCAGCCTGTGGGGTTTGCTGCCAAGCAGTATGGGAGAGCGACGGTTGCACCAGTGTCTGGCACAGAGGAAGCCAAGCAGCATGAGCCGAGCGGGTCTCAGTGTCGGGGTGTGAGCTTGAGCACTGGGGTCTTTCACGTGGGGGAAAAGCTGGAAGGGGCTGATGCTGCTTGGTCACCTTCGCCCTGAGGAACAGTGTGTCAGGGCAGGCTGCGTGGGAGCCCTCCTCCTCCTTCTCCTCCTCCTCCTGCAGGATTGCTTCTGTAGCCAAGGGAAAGCATTTTCTTAATGTCTGTGGTGGGGAAGGCACTGCGTGGGGTGCGCTGTCTTGGCTGATGCTCGTGTTTGCGCTGAAGTGACGAGGGTCCTGCTGTCCCCCGGCTGAGTTAGGAGTGCTGGCATGGACTCACAGCCTCACTGGCCGGCCAGGCCAGCGCAGGAGAGCCCTCAGTGCGCTGTGCGTGGGTAACTTGCCCCTCTCCCCGTGGCTGTTGTGCCAGGTGGGGTGATGGGGAGCCTGTGGGGGTCTGGGCCACCCAGCAGAGCGCCTGGGAGCCCAGCACGCTGGGGATGGTGCTGCAGCGTTTCGCCGGGTTCGTGCTGGCGCCTGTCAGCACGCTTTGCTGTCGCATCCAGAGCAGATAGCCTGGGAAGGTGTTTGCACAAGGCGGGCGGGAGGAGAGCACCTTGCTGTCACTGCCGGGGTGCGTGGCGGTGGCGGCGGGGCCCCCCCAGGCCCGGTGCGTGCCCGCTGCCCCCCGATGCTCTGCCTCTGCAGAGTGAGGGATTGGCTCCCCCAGGCCGGGGTTGCTGAGCCTGCTGTGATCATGTCACGTCGGGCTCCGTCGATGTTAACATCTCATTATCTTTGTTACTGTAATTACATTATCCGCTGCTTTATGCAGAATTATTCTCCGAGGACTAATTGATGGATCCATGTTTAATTCATTAATCATTAGCATCAAATTCGACAATTACAGTGCACACTGATTGTGGAATTTCAAATGTAATGAGGGAAGAATTAACAAAGAAAAGGGAAAACCTGTTTCCCTGGCATACCGCTGCTCGCCATGGGGGACAATGACATTGAGAGAAGAAGAGGCAGTAGAGAGCAGGGTGGCGCAGGTCATGGCAGACGGGAGGCTGGTGGGATCATCCTCTGCCATTCTCCTGCTTGTGGCTGCACAATGTATTCTTTCAGGTCCGAGCAGGGTCATCAATCTCCTACAAAAGAATGGGTATTTGGGTACTGAGGAGGAAAAGCTCAGCTCTCACTTCTGGAACAAGGTTGCCTTCTTCAGCCCACAAGTAGCCCGTGGGTGCGGGAGCAGCACGTCTTGCCCTGCCGCGGCAGGTTTCCAGGGACACCAAGAACATCCCCAGTGTACACGTGTGCTCACACCCTTTGCAGGGAAAGCCGGCTGGTCAAGGTGCGGTGTCTTCAAAATGACCTTACTGCCCCCATGATTCGCCCATCGTCCCGTGGCTGGTGGGTTCCCTGCACGCTGTGTCGGACCGGCTCTTAAAGTCTATGGCTACCTCTCGTCGTTTCAGTGTTTCCTACTCTGAGGCAGGAATCCCATAACACTACTCTCTTTATTTTGGTGCCTGTGAACTCGTTAGCAGAGAGAAAGCCAGAAGTCTTTCCAGTCCTGCCACATGAGCCAGTGGATTTGCTCATCTCGAGGACCAGGGTTGGTGCAGTGCCCCTGCACAGCTGTTTCAGTCCCAGATGTGGACACGCTCCTTCCCTCCCTCCAGACGTGCTACTGCTGGGTCTCCTTCCTCATGGAAATGGGCAGGTTCTGCTTCATATTTTGGTGGTCCTTGCCACTTCACGCAGTCCGGGGGTGCAGACAGGCCTTCCCCGGCACCTTGTGTCGAGTTAGTTCGATAGCCAGGGATGCTCGGTTTTCTGTGGTCACCCTTGACTGAGCCGTTGGAACTGGTTGCCAGCTCGTGCCCAGTTCTCCAGTGCAGAGCAGAACAGTTTGATTTAAACGGAGGTTTCCAGCTTGGTTTGCCCGGGTGCTACGGCAGTGGTCGTGGCGAGCAGCTCCCCGGACAGTGGCGCTTGCAGAGGGACTGGCAGGGTCTGATGCTCCTGCCGCCGCGAGGCGGGGGGTGATGCAGGGCCGAGTGCTGCTGGCGCGGAGCCCGGTGTTCAACCGCGGCTGGCTGTGATTCCAGCTAGCGCGCTTTGCTTTCTCTTGAGTCCGACTGGAAAAGTTCAACATTGTTGTTCAGCCAAGGGCCAAGAACTTGGACACGGGGACGCCAAAGCTGAAAGGAAGCGGGTGAGGGTCTGTCTGTGGTGCTTGTCGCTGTGGGACCTCTGTCCTTCCCAATAATATGTTAAAGGGTTGTTTGTAGTCTGAAGATGAAGCAGAGATCAGAGATTTAGTAAAATTTATCTGTAATTAATACTTTGCATCATGAATCATGTATAAAATACTGCAAATTCATATGTATATTATAAATATTATAAATTCACTATAACGTTCGTATGGTAACACCTTGCGAATGTTTATCTGGCTGCCTGAAGTAGGAGGATGAATCCAAATGTGAGGTTGGAGCCGTTGCGTTCAGTGCTTTGCACTGAGTATAAGCTGGAAATGGTCAGGACTTCGTAGGACAGAGGACGAGTGCAGAGGGAATTGAAGGGATGACATGAGGCAGGACAGTTCCAGCAAACCTTGGTGCCCAGTTCTTGTGGTGGACGGAAGCCTGAGGGACCAAGATACGCTGGATCAGCTTGAGGCTATATTTGCTAGGCATATGCTAGAGTTGCGATGAATTTCGTATTTCCGATCACTGTAACTCTGTTCACTCAGCTATTGCAATTTCTTTCTATAGAAGGAAGACTGAGTCAAAGAGAAGATAAAGCCAAAATTGTCAAAAGCATCCGCTAACTACGTGCCCTCAGTTTAGAGCCTAAGAATTGCTTTTTCTTTCCCAAGAACTTAGCCTTTTTTTAGCCCTTTAAAGTGTAGCTGTGAGGAGTGAGCTCCTGTTTATCAGTCCTCAGAGTCTCCACCTGGGCACTCAGAACAGGAGGAACACGTTATTAGTGGCTGTTTTTGACAAGTGTTGGTATAAGTGACTTGAACAGTGGTTCTGGGAAATGTGCAGCGCTGTATGGATTAGATCCCAGGTCCCCAAAGGAAATATTCAGCTCCTTAACCTTGGGCTGCCCCTGCTTTCCCTGCTGCCTTCTGCATTGTTCTTTTGGGCGCCTTGATCCTGCAAGAAATCTTTCACCGGTCTGGAAGGTAACAGACCACCTCTCTCCTCATCATCATCCCCATCACCCTTGGGTGCACACTGGCCCCTCGTCTGCCAGTTCATCTCCAGCCCGCTGTCCTTCACGTGGGCAGATGTGCGAGCACCGTGCAATGATCACCTTTGTGCCTGGACGAGGTGGCACTTGCATTGGTTGGTACCACTGAACGGTGCTGAGCTTCGTCTCCGCTGTAGACCAGGGGAACGGGATTTTTTGAGCAGTGGTGCATGGAGACATGCTAGCTGCACTGCACCCATTGCAGGGAGCGTACTGCCATCCCGTTCCAGCCTGGTCTGGGGAACTGGATGTCTGGCGGCAGTTGGAGCGTGTCGGAAGCAGCGCTGCAGCAGGTATTCTGGTTCAGTTTCATCTAAAAGGTGCACATTTTGTGTGCTCAGAGACTGCTCGGGCACGCGAGCCAAAGGCGCTGGCCTGGCCGCAGCTAAACGCCGGTGCAGACTCAAGGCGGAGGCTGCGCTGCCCAGCTGTCGCTGCCCGGGCTGCGCCGAGCCAGAGCGCGAACGGCACTGTCCACTTGGCCCAAGTCCTTCCTGCCCCCACAAATCACTCCTCTGGGCCTCTTCTGAGCTCAGGACCTCCCCAGTGACTCCCATGGCAGGGTGGTCAGTCGGCTAATGTGGGCTTAACCCCTGGGTTTGGAGGAGTTCACTTGTGTGGGGGTCAGTCACTGGTTCCTGCACAGCCTCTGAGTGGGAAACTGGTGATTGCAGGATTAGCGTCCTCTCCCTGCTCAAGGGACTCGGTTACCTGGAACATCTTTGGTGGTTTACAATATTCCGTACTCCATAAAAGTGTTAGTTTTCTGTATGTTTCAGAGAGTCCGTGAACTTTGGCTCATCCCCAGCTTTCAATAAAGGCCACACGGTCTCTGTGGACGTGGTAGTAGACAGCAGCCCCAGGAGCGAGGTGCTTGCCCACCGTGTCTCCGCAGGCTGGCCGTCCTACCGCCACCTCGCCGGCTCCCGGGCTCCTGGGCTGTGCGGGGCCGTGGCAGCTGGGAGGCTCGGGGTTGCCTCTTGGTTTGGTTAGGGACTCGCAGGGTGACCGGCAAACGGCTCCTTGCGGTCCCTCAGTTTTTCCATCTGTAGAGCAGGAGCGGCTGTGCAGAGCATTCCTGCTTCCCAGAGGGGCACTGCAGCCCTGCCGCTGCAATGGGCTCCCGTGTCCTCCCCGGGGAGCCCAGGGACAGCGTACAGCACCATGTTGTTCTTCTTAAATTGCTGAGCAAGGCCACTGCCACAGGCTGTCATCAGGATGTGCCGTGTCACAGTGGCAGGAGTGTTTATGGCACTGCAGCATATTGCATCCTTAGTTTTTACCGTGGTTCTGCCTCCCTGTAGACGGCCGGCTGAGTCACTCTGCCCTGTAGGGAGGCAGCTGAATGATTTTTCCAGAATGAGTCTGCCCTCGTGGGAGGAAGGAGATGCTTTCTGCTAGGGGAGAGATCAGATGCGCTAAGGTGTTTGAAGTTTATCTGGAGTGGCAAAGGTGCACACCAGCACTGCAGGTCTGAACTGGGACATGCTGTGGCACATCGGCTGGAACTGCTGATCTGTTGGTTGTAGAGTGGGAAGGCACAGCGAGCTGCTGGGCTGAGGTATCCTGGGCTCTGCGTGAATATGCAGGGTTGTTAACTGAGTTGTGCAAATTGGATTGTGTTTGCACCGGCCAAGAGAGGAGAGATGCGGGGTATCTGTGAGGCAGAGCGGCAAGGAGCAACGCGGATGAAATCCCTTAGGAAAACCCACAGTGCGTACCCAGTCTGTAGCAGCTCCTTGCCTGCCAGTTCACGTTCCTCCAGAGTCTGTCCTCATTACATCTGAAGACCATTTTATCTGCACTTGAGCTATTATGTGAAAATACTGGTAGCCTATTCAGTCATACAGAAAAACTATTACTGTTGTATCATTTTCCAGCTTTACTGGTGACTCTGCAGATGTTTGCAAAGATGCCACCCTTCTCAGAGAGTTGATGACCCAACTGTCTTGAGGGTATTAAGTAGCTTCATCTATTGCTTGGTTTCCAGAAGGGCCTCGTGCTCCCCTTGTCGGCGTGTGGCTCCTCCACAGAGCCGGTGAGCCAGGAATCGTGCCTGGGAGCGGAGCTGCCCGCTCCCACCGTCCCTGGGAGCTGTAGAAGCTGTCACCCAGCCATGAAAGTGAGGTTTTGGCTCCTGCCCGGCGGCCGGGGTTCTGTACAGGCGTGGGGAGAAGCTCAGCAACTCTTGCCTCAGACCTGCCCTTCTTCTTGGGGGCTCGTTTGCCAGGGGTCTGGCTGCCGTTCTCCCTTTCAGCCTGCCAGTTGCCCCAGGTTTCTGTCCAGAACCTGTTCTGTCTTTGCCCATCTTTTAGAGCGCTGCTCAGCCGTCCCTCTGCTTTGTATGCCCACACCCGGAGCCTTGCTGCCTGGGAGGTGGGAGCACTCGGCTTGCTGGACTCGTAGGTTGGGCATGGTGGACACACTATTGTGAGTTTTCTCAAAAGGCAGCTTGGCTGGTGCGTGACGCACTGCTCTGGCCACTCCTCTGCCGTCACCCTCATCCACAGCTGCCTTCCAGCGTATCCAACCCTTCTACCCTTTGGCGTGAGTCACAGTGGCCAGCAGTCGTGTCCCCCCGGAGCGTGCAGGGTAAGCGAGCTGGGCTGCACCTTGTACCTGTGACCCCGGGCTACACTCAGACTGCAGAGCATCGCTCAGGTGGGCCACCACCGCCTGACGGGCCCTGTGCCCAGAGGAGATGTAGGACCTTCTCTGGTCTCTGCTCCATGCTGCCCTTCTGCGGAGCTCAGCCTCTGCGGCTCCAGCGCCCCGCGCTGCATTGTTCCTGTGCGCCAGCCCCCGTGTCCCTGTGAGACAGACCCGCAGGTGCAGCCCTGCGCTGTGGAGGTGGCCACCAGTGTTGTGAGAGCATCCAGCCACGCTGGGCATCGCTGTGCATCCCTGGGGTAGGCTGCTCCTCCCTCGTCCTGCCCAGCGAAGGAGCGAGGCTGTGCCCCAGTTGCCATCACTCCCTCCCATCTCCCCCACGCGGAGCTCCCGGTCCTGGAGGCGATCGGCACCGTTAGCGGTGTGGGCAGGGAGAAGCTCGCGGGAGGAACCGGAGCACGGGAGGGAGCTGCCAGTGTGTCCTCCCCTCCCCATCCTGACTCTCTCTGCCCTCCCCGATGGGAAACCAGAGATTGATTTTCTCCAACCCAACAGTATAATCACTAACCCTAATTAGAGATAATTACTGGGACTTGATACACTTATTACTTGCTAGAACACTAAAGGAGCTGTGCATGGCAGGGCTGAACGGGGAAAAAGGCCTCAGAGAAAGCAAGGAGGAGAGGAAGAACAGAGAGGAGAAACGAGCAGGGCAGACCCAGCGGTGCGGTGATGAGAGCCCTGCCCAGGGACGATGGAAGTGCCACAGGAAGCCAGGTGGGCGCGCAGCTCCGTCGCACGGGGCAGCAAGCCAGACCCCTCGGCTGCTGTTGTGGTTGTAAGCATCCTGCATTTCTGAACATCTGGCTCTGGGTGTCTTGCACAGGGCACCTGGAAAAATGAAGAGGGTATAATTAGTAGCCACCTGTGAAAAACCTCAATATAAATAACGTGCCCTGCGGTGCCAGGAAAGGCCGGGGCGACTGGGTAGCTGGTATTCTCCAGGGGTGGACTGAGGACCTTTTCCAGAAAACCACTCTTTCTCTTCCACATGGACCACACTTGTGCCACAAAAGGAGAAGGGCAGGGGAGCAACTTTTTACAGACAACAGACTCATTCCCTCTCTGCTGTCACCTAGTCCTTCTGCCAGCTCATCCTGTCTCCAGAGCGCGCTGTCACTCCTGTTTTGAGAGCTCCTTCCTGAGCTCTCCTCTGCTGCTCTACACGGGGCTGGGGTCTTCGTTCTGTCGCTGGCTGGTGAGGTGTCCCGCAGCAAAAATCCATTGCTAGCGGATGAGGGATAGAGTCATCCTGGTATGGGCTCGCTCCAAATAGAGTTTTTCATGTGACTGATCACCCTTCACTTTAAAGGTAGTAAGGCACTGGCCCAGGTTGCCCCGAGAAGCTGTGGCTGCCCCATCCCTGGAGGTGTTCAAGGCCAGGCTGGACATGGCCTTGGGCAACCTGGGCTGGTGGGAGGTGTCCCTGCCCATGGCAGGGGGGTTGGAACTCGATGATCTTCATGGTCCCTTCCAACCTAAACCATTCTATGATTCTATGACTGAACCTTGCCGTTGTTGAGGACCTGCCCAGAGCCGCGGGGCGTATTCCGGCTGTTGCGGGCAGGAGCAGTGCTTGCTCTGTCCCCTCCTCGGGACCTGTGCAGAACTTCAAGCTGACCGTGGTCTCTCTTGGCATCGTGCACACCAGGTGGTTTTGCTGCCATGTGCTGGGCAACCTCCATGGGCAAAGCAAGCAGGGGTGTGTAACACGTTGCGAGCGAATAGCTCAAGAAACAGAGGTTGTGTAAGAAAATATAATACAATTCTAGCGTAAGCTGAATGGCCTTTTCAGTTGCTGGCATCCGTGAGCTGTGTGCAAATGCTGCTTTTTCATCATTTGCTGCAATACTGGTCCAGGTCCGCACTTCTGCAGCAAACCCAGAAAGTTCCGGGTCTGCTTCCTTCCTTCCCGCGATTTTGTGTCAGGCTTGGATTCCTGCTTCTGACTGCAGATGCAAATGGTGATTCGTACCATTGCAACCTGTCATTAGCGTCTGTCTCCCACCGTCGTCTTGGTGATCTCTTTTGGACTTTTCAGCTGCACAGCATCTTTCCTGGTTTATATTTTAAACAGTATTACTTGTATGTGTTCTGCAGCCTTTGATTTCAGGTTCCTACAGAGGCTGTGATACCTCCAGTCACACTAACGGACCAGGTGAGAGATCCAAAACAAGGACTGTTTTTTCCTTCATCCTCTCCCCCCTGCTCATTCCCAGCACTTTGATCTGCGTCTCTCAGAAACGGTTTCTGAAGTGTTTCACTGTAACGTGGTGGAGAGTAAATTGCATTATCATGGTGATACTTGCTGAAGGACTGAGCCGAGTGACAGCAAACCTTCCTTACGCTTTCTGAATCCTACTGGTCCAAAGCAGCAGTGCAGCTCCCACGGAGAATGCCATAGTTACCCTCATCTAAGCAGATGGGGAGAATGAATCACAAAACTAAAATTTAGTAGTGGCTTAGGTAAAAGTAACCTTGGCTTCATTGTACTGGTGTTCAGGCAGAGTAAAATTCAAATCAGAAATAAAGAGTATTGAACACACACACACACACAGAGACACACTCACACAAAAATATATATCCGAGCCAATTTCACAGAGCTGAAAGCAATTATGAGCCAGATCATTTGGGAGAAAGAACTTAAGCAGGAAAAAAAATGTGAAGCATAATTAGGAGTTTTTAGAGAACATTTTACTGGATACCAAAAAGTTAAAATCAAAAGGCAGATTGCACTGCTTAAAAATGTATTAATCTGGGTTAAGAGGAGACGTAAACTATTCATTCTCTCTCTGTCAAGATAGCAAAGAATGCGCAGGAACAAAAGAAAGTGATGGGGAGCAGGCTGTGTTGTGCTAACGTGTCTTGTACATCTGTGTATCTGTATGTATATAAAAAGCAATAAAACTAACAGCAACATTATAAAGTGATCAATAAGTATTGAGCAGAAGCTGAAAGCTCCAGTAGGTAGATAGTTGGAAACACCAGCGTGGTCCTGCACGGCCAACTGGAACCACGGGTGGAGGCGCTCACTGCCATTTAGCCCTGTGCCAGAGCTCCCCAGACTAACATCCGCCGTGAGTGATTAATTATGAGCAGCCCTCAAAGTGACCCTTTTGGCTTTGTGGGAGGCATTCCAGCTCCTGACGTTCCCAGACTTGCTCTGGTTGCAGCTGCACAAAGGGTCTGTTTCGCCGTTTTATCTGGGTTCATTGCTTGCAGAGAAGCCGTGCACCTTGTGCATCCCCAGCTTCCCCGGGCCATGTTTCGTACCCGTCGGATTGAGGGGAGAAGCTAAACACATTTAGCAAATTGTGCTGTTGGTTACGAACAAAGTCAGCAATGAGGTAAGAATACCGGCACACCACCGGTGCTCGCTAGAGCTGCCCACTGCCCTTCTCCGCAGGATGCCGTGCCTCAGCTGGTGGGGAGGCGGACACTGCCTGCCACATCTGAGAGCTTCTTACCTGCCCGGGTCTGTCATCTCTGCTGCCTTCCTCCCCGGGGGCAAACCTGTCTCTCCTCTCTCAGAGCTGCTTTACTTGAAAAAAAGACAGATCGTGCGTCTCAGTTCCTCCTGCAATGCAGATTCAGATGTTGAGCCCAAAGCAGCTCCTGTGTCCTGGCTGGTGCTTTGTCCCACTCTGGTCTCCGCGGCGCAGCGTGGAGATGCGGTGGGGTCCCTCTCACTGCCGTGTTCTGACTTCACACTCGGCTCGTGCCCTGTACGTGGTGAGCGTCTGCTGAAGTGGCTGCCTTGTCTGCAGCATCTTGATCACTGTCTTTGACTTGTACCTGTTCCATGGAGAGTCCATAACATACAAACACAAGTGATGGAGTCAGTATCTGAAGCTCATTTCCCAGCGCACCTTCCCCCCTCTTGGCTGGTTTCGGGAGCCTACATTACCGCGGTTGCACAAGTGGGTACAGAAAAGATAACCAGCAGAGTTAAAGACAGTGAAAAGTTTTTCTTCAAGTTTATTAGGAACTGATGAATCCTAAAACCAGCATTCTTTCATTACTGTGTGGAAATAGTAGAGTGGTTAACAAAGGAAAAAAAAAAAAGAGAAGTGTTCAGTGAACACTTCTGTACAGTGTCTGGGAAAAGGCAAGATGATGTATCTTATCACAGAATGATGAATTCTTCATATTCCAGCTGTAATTAGGAAGCATATTAAACAGCAGGTAGGAAATTTAGACATGTTTGAATCAGCAAGTCTGAATTATTTAATTCAGGAATTCTAGAAGATGTGGTCAAGGCCGTTCTGAAGTGTTGACGGTGACTGTCAGTTTTGGGATGGAGATGACTTCTAGAGGGCTGAAGTTCATGGATTTCATGTCTCCACAGTATGAGAGTGAAATCGATAGATTGGAAAGGGCTCAGAGAACAGCTGTAAGCACAGTGAAATGCTTGGAAAATGTGCATCATAGTGAAAGACTCAAAGAGCTCGATTTGTTTAGTGTATCAAAGAAATGGTTAAGGGATTGTTTCGACGCCGTCTGTAAATACTTGTATCGGAACAAAAATTTGGTAATAGAGAGCTCTTTATCAGATAAAAATATATCCAGATCCAGTGACGGGTAACTGAAGCAAGACAATTCAGACTAGAAGAAATAAGGTGCAAATTTCAACAGTGAGGGTAATTAACCACTGGAACTACTTATCAAGAGTTGCTGTGATTTCTGTCACTGACAATATTCTAATCAAGATTAGAAGATTTTCTAAAAGATACGTTGTAGTTCAGACAGGAGTAAATTAGTGGAAGACCTATGGTGTAATTTTGTGCTATACAGAAAAGCTCAGACAATCAGAGGGCTCCTTCTGGCTCCTTCCGACTCCCGGTCCAGATGTGCTGCCGCATGCTGCTCCTGGCACAGCTCCGGCCGCCCTTCCCTGGCGGTGGAGCAGCACGGCGGACGGGCTCTGCCCAGCTGCGTGGACTGGGCAGAGCTCAGGCTGGAGAAGGACTGAGTAGCTGCGGCTGCCTGCGGTTCCCGGGCTGTCGGCGTGCTCTTGGTGCCGGAGGATTCTGGGGGGGCAGCTGTCCCTGCAGTACCTGCTGGCAGGCTTCTCCGCTTTGCTGGGGTCCTGCTAACACTACGTGGAGTTGGCCACCCTCTGAACCAGAGGTGAGTCTGGTGTGGCGGCTTGAGATGCATGGCTTATCTCCAGTGCTGCTGAATCCTGGCTGGGAGATGAGAGTATAAAATGGTACCCGTGTCACGGTCACCCCTTCCCGCCCTGCTGCAGGCAGCTTGGGTTCTCGGTGTCCCTGGAGATGTCTGGACTACACACAGCTGTCTCTGCTGGCGGTTTGTACCCACCACGGGTTAGCTTTGGTAGGAGCTAGGGTGTTACATAGCCGCTTACCATGCGCATATGTCCAAAAATGTGCTCTCCAAATGCAGTGCTAAGAAAGGCGGGAGATTCCCCTGTGTCAGAGCATCTGTGAGGCCCAGTGAAAGGCGATGGTTCCCACTGTGTGCAAGCTGGCGGATCCTGACGGCCTTGCTGAGAAGCAGGGCTGGGAAACCTCGGTCGCCTGCAGTTTGGATCAGTGATCTCGCACAGACATTTGCTGTTAGCAGAGCTGGGAAGGACATCTGCCGTCCCAGAACATGCCCCGCCGTGCTTGTGGGGCTGCAGAGGTGCTCGACATCGTTGCCATCTCCCAAGGAGAACTTGTGAGTTGATGTCTTTCAGATGACGTGTCTTCATCCCGGTGCTTCTGGCTGGTAAGAGCTAGCTATGTTTCTTGGCCTCGTTACTGGTAGGAATTGTTCAAGAAGAAGGAACCGAGTGTGTCCAAAACAGCATGCAGTGCTTGGTTCAGGAAACCAACCTGACAGAGACTCTTCTGTCTCCGGACCTGCTCGGAGAGTGGGGGCAGCTCTGGGAAAGGCAGCCACAGGGTGCTCCCAGGACAGCTGCATTCCTGCCTACATGGCAGCTCACCGCCCATTGATGGAGAGGGGTGAATTATGTCTTTACCAGCAGGGATTTCGCAGGCAGGCAGCTTCACCAGGCTCGTTGGCTCTCACCTCCCCTCCACAACCAGTTGGTTTCTCGGAACTGAGGAGTTTCCCACCAGCTGGAGGTGGGTTCCCGTCCAGCCCACTCCGCACAGCCCGGGGGCAGCGTGGTGGGCTCCGGAGCAGCAGCGTGGTGGGCTCCGGAGCAGCCACAGCTGCCCCACACACACGGCTTTTGGGGAGGCTTCGAGACGTGCTCTGGCTGCAGGCACCAGCGCAGTATTTGAGAGTCAGTACGTTAAGGTGACCTGCAGTAATTCTCATTTTTATTTGGAATAAATGATGATCAGTTGGCAACAAGTACCTTAAAGTTTTGGTTCATGGACAGTGGTAACTGATGACTCTTTGGGACGTGGTTTGGCAGATAGTGAATAGCGTTAATCTGCAGTGTGCTGTGGGCTATAAAACAAGGGGGAATTCCCAAACTGCTGTCCAGCCTGTGTCCCTTTAAAATTCAGCATATCCTGTTCCTCCAAACGAAGCCGGTTTCTCCCACAGCGTAAGGTCCTGGTAGCAGCCACCCATCTGCCCCAGGAGAGCAGTGCTGACATGGGGATGGACGCTCAGCAGCTGCTCACGGATGCACCCAGGCCATGCATCAAGGAGACAAACTGACAAACAAACAGGGACTGGTGGAGGATGTTAAGGTTGGGGGCAGACTTGGCTGTAGTGATCACGAGAAGATAGAGTTCAGCATTAAGTGCAGTATGCACAAAATGACAAGCAGGGTTGAAACCTTAGACTTCAGGAGGGCTAACTTTGATCTCTTCAAGAAATTGATGGGAAAAATCAAATGGGAGAGGGCTCAAGAGCGTAAGGGGGCTCAAGAGCGTAAGGGGGCTCAAGAGAGCTGCCTGGTATTCAAGTACCACCTCCTCCAAGCTCAGGATAGGTGCATCCCGAAGAGCAAGAAATTGGGCAAGGGAAGGAGACCTGCATGGCTGAGCAGGGATCTTCAGAAAAAACTCAGGTGGAAGAAGGGAGTTTACAGGATGTGGAAAAGGGGGCTGACGACTTGGGATGAGTACAAGAATGCTGTCAGGGTACGCAGGGAAGAAACGAGAAAAGCCAAGGCAGCCTTGGAATTGAACCTGGCGAGGGATGTCAAGACCAATAGGAAGGGTTTCTTCAAGTATATAGGAGGCAAAAGGAAAACCAGGGAAAATGTGGGCCCGCTCTTGGACGAGACGGGTGCTGTGGTGACGGATGATGCAGAGAAGGCGGAGTTGCTGAATGCCTTCTTTGCTTCTGTCTTCACTGCTCGGGCCAGCTCTCGGGAGTCCCAGACTTTGCAAGGAACAGAGAAAGTCTGGAGGAAGGAAAACTTTCCCTTGGTTGAAGAGGAACAAGTTAGAGAACAACTAAGTAAACTGGATACCCACAAGTCCATGGGGCCTGATGGGATGCACCCACGAGTGCTGAGGGAGCTGGCGGAAGTCATTGCTGGGCCGCTCTCCATCATCTTTGAAAGGTCCTGGAGAACAGGGGAGGTGCCTGAGGACTGGAGGAAAGCCAAGGTCACTCCAGTCTTCAAAAAGGGCAAGAAGGATGACCCGGGAAACTACAGCCCAGTCAGCCTCACCTCCATCCCTGGAAAGATGATGGAACAGCTCATTCTGGGCATCATCTCCAAGCATCTGGAGGAGAACAAGGTTATCAGAAGTAGTCAACATGGATTCACCACGGGGAAGTCATGTCTGACTAATCTGATAGCCTTCTATGATGGCGTGACTGGATGGGTGGATGAGGGGAGGGCAGTGGATGTTGTCTGCCTGGACTTCAGCACGGCTTTTGACAGTCTCCCACACCATCCTCACAGGCAAGCTTAGGAAGTGTGGGGTGGATGAATGGACAGTGGGGTGGATTGAACAGTGGCTGAACGATAGAGCTCAGAGGGTTGTGGTTAGTGGTGCAGAGTCCAGTTGGAGGCCAGTAACTAGTGGAGTCCCTCAGGGGTCAGTACTGGGTCCAGTCCTGTTCAATATGTTCATCAATGACCTGGATGAATGGATAGAGTGTACCCTCAGCCAGTTTGCTGATGACACAAAACTGGGAGGGGTGGCTGACACGCCGGAAGGCTGTGCCGCCATACAGCGTGACCTGGACAGGCTGGAGAGTTGGGCAGAGAAAAACCTGATGAAGTTCAACAAAGGCAAGCGTAGGGTACTGCATCTGGGGAGGAATAACCCCATGCATCAGTACAGGTTGGGGGCTGACCTCCTGGAGAGCAGCTCTGTGGAAAGGGACCTGGGAGTCCTGGGGGCCAACAGGGTGACCATGAGGCAGCAATGAGCCCTGGTGGCCAAGAAGGCCGATGGCATCCTGGGGGGCACCCAGCAGAGTGTGGCCAGCAGGGCGAGGGAGGTCATCCTCCCCCTCTGCTCTGCCCTGGGGAGGCCGCAGCCGGAGCACTGTGTGCAGTTCTGGGCTCCCCGGGTCAGGAAGGACAGGGAACTGCTGGAGAGGGTCCAGCAAAGAGCTACAAAGATGATGAGGGCATTGGAACTTCTTTCTAATGAGGAAAGGCTCAGGGACTTGGGGCTTTTTAGTCTAGAGAAAAGAAGACTCAGGGGGGGATCTTATCAATACTGTTAAATACTTAAGGGGAGGGTGCCAGGGAGATGATAAGAGTCTTTTTTTCAGTGGTGCCCAGTGACAGGACAAGAGGTAATGGGCACAAACTTGAGCACAGGAAGTTCCATCTTAACATGAGGAGGGACTTCTTCCCTGTGCAGGCGGCAGAGCACTGGCACAGCTGCCCAGAGAGGTGGGGGAGTCTCCCACTCTGGAGCCATCCCAAACCCGCCTGGATGCCGTCCTGTGCCACTGCTGGAGGTGTCCCTGCTGTGGCAGGGGGGGTGGACTTAGATGATCTCCAGAGGTCCCTTCCAACCCTGACAATACTGTGAGACGCCTGGCTTCACCGGGAGCTTGTGCAGAAGTGGGTGTTGATGCTGGTGGTAGGAGGTAGAGCTGATGTGTCACGGCTTGGTTTCTTCAGTGCTGCTGAGGTTATTGCATGTTCAAGGAAGAGAAGGAAGTTGTCCTTTCCTCGGTGGAGTTGTCAAGGGTATAAGTATTGCTGTATTGCTCCTATTAGAAAAATACGTGACTTAGCATGTCCGTACAGGTGTGCTGCTGTCGGCAGCCTGCAATGGTGTGGGACTGCAGGCTGTGGGATGCGGGCAGCTGGGCTGATGGCATTAGTAGGAATGGAAAGTCACCTTCATTTTCTCTACCCGTTCCACCTTTGGTTAGTTTTTCAAGGCAGTAGGCTGTGCATGGGGATGTAGGTGAGGTATCATACCAGCTTTGAGCAGAAAGCGGGCATGTTTCCCGGTTACACAAGCCATGCCTCATCTTCCATGTGTGGGATCCCGTTGCACTGCCCGTCCTTGCCAGCGGTGTCATTGGGTGATGCTGTGAAGAGGCAAAACTTGCGGAATTCCTCCTCCTCTGGTGTTCCCAGTTAAGAGCCCCAGCCTAGTGCAGACATTCTTGTCACTGGGGTGCGATCCAAATCCCGTGGAACACAGTATGTGCTTCCACAGGATTTCCTGGACCAGGCCCATTAGTTCCAGAGTACATGTCTTTGCAGTCTGTACTGATTAAGTGGTGGTCTGGTTTTGTTAGCTCACTTTTCAAAATCACCTAGTCCTGCATGACGTCTTCATTGCCAAAATACTGGCAGTGCTTCCAGCTTAATGTCACCAGGAAATTTCACCAGAACCCGTGTGTTACTTTGCCAAATCGCTGCTGAAAATACTAAATTTGCCCAAAGATCTTCAAGTGACTCTGCAGATGACCTCCTTCCCAACTGATCGCACACGCTTTTTTGCTAGCTCACCCGCATGCAGTTCCCTGCGCATCCACACCGTAATGAAGAATTTCCAGTTTGCTTTGATCCAAGTGTTCCACTGACACGGCGGGGCTGCCATGCTCCACGCTTAGAAGAATGACGGTCTGGTTTTGGGTCATTCTCCATTTACTGCCATGTCATCGGTTCGGCTTTACTTAAAAAGGCATCAGGAAGCCTTGCCTGCTGGTGAGGTCACACCAATGTGTCTACATGAATCTCTTTTTTTGGGGGGTTGAGGAAATAGTGATTGGGAGAGCTTTGCTGGAGGGGCTGTAGGCAGGGTCAGGGAGAGTGCAGTTCCTGCAGGCTTTGGCTCAGGGAGGCAGTGAGTATTTTACATGTAGCCTTTTATTCACCTTTCACTTTGCCTGCCTAATTTAAAGGGAACGTATCCAGCAACCACCAGTGGTGTCATTTCCCAAGGGACGCAACTCCTGAGGGCTGTAGCCTTGTCGGGACCGCCGTGCGGGTCCCTGGGACAAGCCAGACTTGCGCAGCCGAGGGGCGGGTGAGCCCAGCGTGCGGCCGGGCTGAGAGGATGTTTCTCTGCAGTGGGTGTACAGTGCAGGGAGCTCCGGGAGAGACCGCAGAGGCTGACAGAAGCTGTTCCTGGAAGTCATAGCAGCACCATTTCGTTTCAAAACGAAGTTTTCAAGTTGGTGCTGCTTTTTTGTGGCACGCACGGTGGCAAGGCAGGCATGGGATTCAGGAGGCTCGTGCTGGGCGCCTGTGCGGCGTCGGGTGGTCCAGGCTCTGAGCGCACGTTGGCAGCTTTCCCAAGCACGTCTTCTTCTGCACACGCTTGGCATCCTGCGGGCCCGGCGCGGGTCACACTGCAGCTGCGGCTGCCTGCCCGGGCAACGCGGTGCACTCCCGGGCAGCCACCAGCACGCCGAGCAGGGCTGCGGGCGGGCTCTGGACACACCTGGGCTTGCTGCTCTGCCCGTCTGACCACGGCGGCCTGTTCCTGCTGCCAGCACTCCTTCCCACTGCCCGGCCTCACTCACCGCGCGGTGCCACAGGAGGTCCGTCGCTGGGGCAGGTTTGGAGGGTGCTTTGGCCACGGCAGAGTGGCATGTCCCTGGCTCTGGTCAGCACTGGGGCGTTTGTGGGTCCCCGTGCTGCTCCTCGGAGGAGCGAGGGAAGGGCACGTGCCTGGGGTGGAGGCGCAGGGGGTGGGTCTGGGTGCCCGGGGGCTCTGCAGGACTTTCCCCTCTGCTGGAGGAGCTTCTCCAGGGACGCTGCACTCCTGCTGTTTGCCTCCTGCCTCCGTGGCTGTGGCAAGAGACACGTGCTGCGTGCGCAGCCTGGCTTGGGGCCGCTGCCTGAGCTCTGGGGGCAGCCCATCCCGTCCCGTCCCATCCTATCCTGTCCCGTCCCGTCCCATCCCGTCCCTTCCCGTCCTATCCCATCCCATCCCATCCCGTCCCGTCCCATCCCATCCCAACAGTGCAGTTCCCAGGACCCAGCTCTTCCCAGTCCCGGGAGAGCAGCGTTGTCCCTGCTCCAGTGGCAGCAGGCTCCCTCCCACGAGGAGGCGAGAGGAGATGGATGCGGCAGTCAGGAGCGGAGCGCCAGCTAATTACCCTTCCGAGTGTGTCTTGTAAATTAAGGGCTAATTAGAGGCAAAGTCAGTGTCATGGTTTTACACGTGTTTCTGTGGCGCTGAACAAGGCGAGGGAGGGGGAGCGTGCGGCAGCCGGGATGGAGGCAGGCGAGCCGGCAGCTCCGCCACTTCTGCCCCGCGGCAGGGTCCCCGGCAGCTCGGGGCTGCAGGGCACCGCGGCCCTGCGAGCTCTGCGTCGGCGCTGCTCGGGCAGGCAGGACCTGCAGGCAGGGCTTACAGTGGTCCCTATGCAGCGCACCAGAGAAAGGGGATTTTTGGTCCAGGGTGGGTACACAGGAGGAGGGTGGGAGGCACCCGCCACGCTGCCAATGAATGCAGGGTGCTCGTAGGCGGCAGGCACGCCTGGTGCAGGGCTGGTGGCCACATCACCCCTCCGTTCAGCACATGCCTTTGATCTGCCTTTTGTAGGGGGGCATTTGGGCTTCTTGAGCTGTCATTTCAGGCGCTCTGCAGCCTCAGGCAGCACTCAGGCGCCAGCGACATTCCAGTCACGTCTCTTAGGTTCTCATGAAAGAGCAGGGACAGAAGGGTAACTTTAGATACAAAATCTGGGGCTGCACGTGGGATTTTACAGGGGTCTGCTCTTTGCGGGGGGTGGCTGAGCACTGGAGTAGGTTGCCCAAGGAGGTTGTGCAGTCTCCCTCCTGAGATACTCAAAAACCGTCCAGACACAGTCCGGGGCGACGCGCTCTGGGTGGCCCTGCTTGAGCAGGGCTGGGCAGGAGGACCTCCAGAGGTCCCTTCCAGCCTCAGCCGCGCTGGGATTCTGTGAGAGCAAAGTGAGGCCGGTTTTACACAGTGCACACGCAGTCCGGTGGCTGCGCTGGCTGTAGCAGATCCAGCTGGTGACCTGCAAGTGTCTGTCTGCTCGCCAGCCTGCTTCTGCAAAAGGCTCCCACCGACGCGCCACTCCGTGAAACAAGTTGCTCGGTTTCTCTTAGCCCAGCTCCTTGCGTGGCCGCGGGGTGGGCGGCCCCAGCAGGGCTGGGGCAAGCCTGTGGCCAGGCTGTGGATGCGTGACTCCAGCCGTGGGCAGAAGGGCCGGTGTGGGGGCCCCAGCTCAGCCTCTGCGCCTCCAGGTGTGGAAGGAGGAGAGGTGGCTTCAGAGCAGGGAGAGGGACCCGTTGGTCACCCCTGAGGTCCCAGAGCACTTGCGTGACGGTGGCTGGAGCTGAATGCCCTAAAGGAAGGCACAGGAAAGTGCTCATAGTGGGCAGGTGTGGGGTAATCCCTCTAGGGCAGCGTCATCCCCCTTAACAGATTGCCTGCAGCTTTGCACAGCAAGATTTTTGCTCCCTGTCAGAGCTGCTCTGTTTACTATTCTGGAAATTTTGGATATTCTTGTAATCCAGAAACACTTGACCCATTTTGAATCTCTGAGTGATCTTGTCTTCTATGACGGCCTCTAGTCCCAAAAACCCTCCTTTCCTGGGGGTTCAAGGTCTGGGCTCAGCTCAAGGAGTTTCCAGCTAGTGGGAAGAGGCTTTTCCACCCACAATCCCCACCTCACAGATGTCTGTTCCCCGACTTGTCCCTTTGACGTCCTCCACACGATTTTCCATTCCCTCCTAGTGCCTCCAGCATGGTTGCATTTCTTGCTAGGGACACACAAGGCGTGAAGTGAAGGGGTGATGACAGCCACACTGGCTGTGGGGTGGGTTTGTGTTTGTCCAGGTGGTGCCTGGGGCTGTAGTGAGGATTGTGAGCAGACCGTGAACTCCAGCTACAAACTGTGGCTGGAGGGGAAGCTGTGTGCCAGGATGCCCAGCTATGCACCCGAGGGTGCTGCGCTGGAACACGTCAAGCTGGGTGTCCCTCCGTGAAACGCTGTGTGCTGGGCAGTGCTCTTGTCTCAGCACCTTTGGGGGCGATGCGCTGGCACCCCCCGGGAGAGGAGAGCCAGGCAGAGCCTGTCCTCATGCAGCCGGGGGCATGTTGCATCAGGTACAGGACAGCTTTTCCTTCTTCCAGCGTGCTGCAGAGCAGGAGTTGTTCCATGCTGAATTCCTGTCTCTCTTGCAGGTGCTCCCCACTCCACCAGCAGCACCTCCCTGCACTCGGAGCGCTCCATCAGCGGCATCAACCTGGTGGGCTTCAGCTCAAAGCCAGACGGCATGCACCAGCGCTCCTACTCCGTCTCCAGCGCGGACCAGTGGAACGAGGCCGTGGCTATCCCCGGCAGCTGCCCCAACCCCTGTAAGTGGCACTTCTGACCCCGCTCCCCCAGCTGCAGCACGGGGGGAGGGTTATTTTGGTGATGGGGCAGTCCCGAGCTCTGCCCTGTGAGCCCAGAGTTTGCTCACGGGTGTCTGACACAGCCTTTGGGGCCTTGTTGGGACTGTCCACCTTTGGGAGGGTCCGCTGGCAGCGTCCAAACCGGGGGGAGAAGCTCTCCCACCAGGCACGGTGGAGCCGTCTCCCTGCAGCCAAGGGATGCTGCTCCACGGCAGGGCTGTTCTGACCTCGCTCCTCCGCCAGCCCCACTCTCCGCTCGCCCTGCAAGGAGTAGCCGTTGCTTTCCCCCACCTCTGCTCCTCATCGGCACCCCCAGCTCCCAGATTTTGGGGCAGTTGAACGAATAGGAGTAATTCCTGTCTCTGGAGCACACACTGAGCACGGCCCGCCCCCTCCCCCCCACGCTCCCTCGCTCTCTGTGATGTTTCAGGACAGTTGAGTGAATTAAAATAATTCATACATTTCCCAACGTAGCCACTTTGCCGAATTGGAAAATAAATGCTTTTGTGCTGCATTCATCACTCCTTCGTTCCTGGCTCTGCCGCCGCACTAAAAAAGCAGTTAAATGCACATCAAGAGTGGAGGAGCCATTTCCATGCCTGCTCGCCCCTTGTAGTTCTCATTAGCGCGGCAGCCGCCCCCCCGCTCGGTCCCAGGGGCTTTCGCAGTTTAAAGAGAGCCTCTTTATGATCATTACCGGAGTCCGACTGTGCGGGCGCCATTTGCAGCTGAGGAGGCTCCTCATTTGTAACTGTGAAAAACTATCAATTTCAGCGCGCCTGATGCAGCGGCTCCATCATTGGCCCCATCAGCTCCCTGCTGGAAGCGAATTAATCAGACTGTTACTGCTGATGGGGCAGCGCAGGCGACGGGAGCGGAAGGGCGCAGCTCTGAGCATTAATGTGCCGGCAGCCCCCCCACCCCTCTCCTCGGACACGGGGTGCAGCAGGGCAGCCTCCGCTCCCCCAGCGCCGGAAGAAGCGGGGTGCGAGGGGGGGGACCGCCACTCTGCACACCGCTTCGGACACGGGCGCGTCTGCTGGGATGCTGCAGGGATGGTACCCGGCACCAGGAGAGTGGTGCCCCCACCACAGGCGCTCGTGGAGGAGGTCCGCAGGTGCTCGTGCAGGCAAGCAGCACTGTGGTCGGCACGCACGGTGCCTTTGCACAGGTGAATTTTGCGTCACGGCCCTTCCCGACAGCAGCTGCCCACCTGGATGGCCTCCCACCCCAGGGACCGTCGTGGCAGGTCCCCTGCTCCTGCCAGCAGCCCCACTGCGGAGCCCACGGGGCTGGCATGGCCGTGCTGCATGTTTTGCCTGCGCTGGCCGGAGTGTCCAGGAGAAGGGCTCTGCTCCCTGTCCACGGCGCTTGCGGCCACCCCGAGCAATCCGCCTCTTTCAGGCAAAGTAACCTGGAGACTGACGCAAGCAGGAGCTGAGACGCTGCTGCTTCTCCCGGTGATGTGGAGGGGTGAGATGTGAACTCCGTGCTAATTGTGTGTCTCGAGCACTGATGGCTGCTCGTCCACTCTGCCCGGGTCCCGCTGCGCTGTGCTGGACCCCGAGCCCCGTGGGTCAGTCCTGCCCTGTGTTAGTGCTCCAGAGACGTGCCACTGGGCCAGCGGTGCTGCAGGGGCCGTGCCGTATGAGGGGCCACCAGCCTGGCTGTCCTGAGGACCTCCTGGAGCAGCCGCACAGTCCGTCGCCCAGCTCACAGCTCACAACCCCATCACCGCAGCCCCGGCAGGGACAGCAGCGACTCCGTACCTGTCTCCCACCGCAGACCCACTCGGGGCTGTGGAGAAAGGGCTGGGGCAGGCGGAGCGCTGCAGCAAACCCCTGGCCCCAGGGGATCCCTGAAGCCGGCGTCCCTCGCACCCACGCCTGAACCCCGGCTGTGCCGCGGTGTCCGTGCAGCCCATGTCCGAGCTCTCCGCTGTGAGTTCAGCTCTAAGCCGGGGCAGGTGGGGAATACGTCCCTGCTCAGAGCAGACTTGCAGGCACGTGTGGAGGGTGCAGGCTGCCCTCACGGCTCCCAGGGACAGGCTGCCTCCTCTGGTTGTGCCCTGGAGAGCACGCGAAGAGGGGTGGGATGGGCTGTACAGGTCGTGTGAACATGCTCCAGCACATTTTGTGTTTGTCCTTTATGGGAGGACCTCAGCAGCCCACCCGTGGGGACCTGGGGCTGCCCATGAGTCCAGCTGGTTTGGAGGGAGGAAGCAGGAGGTGCCACGTGTGCCTGCAGAAGGGTTCCCGTGGTGAGACAGGGACCTGGAAGTCCTTGGGTGGATCAGTCCTGTCCTGCTGGTGAAAAAGAGGGCGAACCAGCAATACCTGATCTTGCAGAGGGAGCGTGTTTCACGCTCTGCCCCCACCCCACTGCAGTCCCATCCCCATCCCAGTGGGGGCCCTGGAAGCCCCTAGCTCTGTGGCTGTAGCTCCCGGGCAGTAAGAGCAGGGACGTGGGCGATCTCTGCTCGGCGGAGCGGGAGGTGTCAGGCTTACCGCAGCCTGCAGGCACCTTGTCGGGAGCTGCAGAAGGGCATGAACCCTCACACTGAGCCGGGAGGGGGGGGCAGGATGCCGGCGGCGTGTGGTTTGGCCCCAGGGGTGTCCTGGTGAGCAGGTGGGCAGCAGAGGTAGGCTGGATGTACTGCGTGTAGCCTCCGACGAGAAAGTTCAGGTCCCCTGCGACATCCAGGCTGGGAGATGAAGGTGCATCACACCTGCTCTAAGCGTAGTCCTCTTGAACAGTATCAGTAATTTGTATTTATAAAAATGGAATCTGAATTTATTAGATTTATCTCTCTTAATTGTCAAGGGTGAACTATTTCCCTGTGGATAAATAGCAGCAGAAACACCCTACTAGTCTGTGTCAAACGTGGTAGAAACCGGAGATGGAGGAGCTCTGGTGCCGCGTCCTCTCCCAGCATTGCGCGGGGCACACCGGCTGCACGCCAGACCCCTGCATGGGGCAGCTCCTGGCCACTGCCTGGAGCCCTCTCCGTCCCGCTGCTGGATGTTGGTCTTGCCAGGCAGAGACAGACCAAGCCCCAGCGAGCCAGTCTGAGTGAACCGGGCTGAGAAGGGAGTGCCGAGGCCAGGCCGGAGTGGGAGAAGGGCTTGGCGAGTCCCCGCTGCTGGAGGGTGCTGCCCCTGTTAGGTGCTGCGAGTGCTTCCTTAATTTCAGGTGCCACGAAACACGGAAATCGGAGGTTAGGAGTTGGTGGGAGACATTGGGTTGTCGCAAAGAGGATGGCGAGCTGCCCGGGACAGAAGCGGGCTGGGAGCGGAGCTGCCATAGGTGCCCTGTGGGCGGCTGGACACTGGAGAGGCAGGAGTGTATTTCGGAGAGGGTTAACAGTGCAGCGAGGGCTCCTGCGCCTCGTTGCCTTCCCCGGAGTCTGCATTTTTATGCTGATTGGAAGCTTGCGCTGTGTGTGCTGCTGAAATTGAATGTCAGGCTTTTGATTTTGTTGCTGGTCTCTAATGAAATTTGACATTTAATGGTGAGTGCAGCGGCAGCGTGTGTGTGTGTGATCGGAGCTTGATTAGCGCGCTCTAATTGACAGTAATTAGGCAGCTCCCTGATTGTTTCTAATTCTGCTATTAATTGTAAGGAACAGTATGATTGAGGATAAATTTGGTGCGTTGCTGCTGGGGATGCAGCTTCTTCAGCTCCGTATCGGAAGCCTATTGAGACCATCATGCTTAGGTTCCTGAGCGTGGCAACCCCCGTCACCTCGTCTGGCGGAGCGGTGCCGGGGGAGCTCGAGGCTTCTGCAGTGGCACTGCAGATCCCGGGACCTGGATCTGCACCTGGGGGGCCCGGGAGCACCTCCTGGGACTGTCCCTGCCCCTAACATGTGCGTCGCCCTGGGAGGACGCTGCCGCTGAGCAGTATGCACAGGGACATGCGCTGCGGCGTTGGCGTGTCGGGCTGCCCCAAGTGATGCCGCTGCGTTTGTCCTGGCCACGTAGGTGCCAGCGCTGTCCCTGTGTCATCATCCCGGCTGAATCCCCATGCAGAGTGCGTCCAGCCTGACCCTGCCAAAGGAGCCTGAGCTGGAGCGGGTGTTGGAGCTGCCCCATGCAATGGGGCTGAGCGCGGGTACTGTCCTGTCTCGTGGGGCCGCGCAGTTTGAGCCAGGCGGAGTGCCGGAGCCGCCTCCAGGATGCTTGGCTGCCTCTAGAAAGTGCAGGCTGTCACTGCCTTGCTGTACATCACTTTCTTTATCTTTGTTCCCAGCTAATGGCACTGCCGATTCTCTCAGCTCCAGCCCGAACATTTCCAGTGCTGCCAGCCCGAAGCTGGAGCCGCCTCCATCACCCCACGCAAACAGGAAGAAGCATCGCAGGAAAAAGAGCACGGGGACGACTCGGCCTGATGGCCCCAGCACGGCAGCTGAAGGTAGGAGAGGTCTGCTGCCTGGGGGCAGCTCCGCCGGCCCACAGCACCAGCCACCGGGAGTCCTGCTGGGGCTCGGCGGGGTCCTGGGGCTCGGCGTGCTCCTCGTCCGAGCCGGCTTGTGCTTAGGCAGAAAGGAGCGACGTGCCCCTCTCGCCCCTTGATTTCTCACCTGCAGTGGAAGCAGGACTGCCATCGTGCCCGTGACTGCACGTACTGTTAGTGGTAATACTAATTACTAGCTGTATTAGCAGAGCTGAGAGCACAGCACACGGTTAAGGCGTGCTTAACTACACTTAAGGTGTGCAGACACTTTTGACCACAAGAAAGAACCTGTTTCTGTTTGCTTGTAAATTTGCCAGACTTTGATTATTTAAGAGACCCATCCTGGCCATCTGCCTCAAGCTGAGGGTTTTTTGGAAAAATTTGTCGACTTCAGGAAACCAAGTTGAAGAGTGTACATTGCTTTGCTAAAAGTACTGATGGTTTTTCTGTTGGGAAATGTTGGTGTCTCTGCGGTTTCTGAAGAGGGACCCAAAGTTTGGCAGGGAGCCTGCAAGGCTGCGGGGTCGAGATGCATCGAGAGGGGCATTTTGCTGTGAAAAGCCGTCCAGATTTGTCGAGGTAGAGATGAGCAACCACGTTCTGCAAAGCCTGCAGCTGTGGTTAGCCTCTGTGGAAAAAGCCATCCTCAATCTGTACAATTTGACTTTGTCCTGTCCCACAGCACTCAATAGGCTTTTGAAGTAAACCAAAGTAAAGATCTCATTCCGATAACTAAAGGCAGGGGGAGAGGGTTTAAGTACAAGTGTTTGAAACTAACGGCTACTGTAAAACACACCAGAAATTTTCGCCTGTACATTTGTTAGGCCGTACCTGACAAAGTATGCTGCAGCTGTGCTGGTGTCTTGCTCCAAATCACGGGTCAGCCTGTAGACCGGCAGCCCAGGTGTGCTGTGGCAGAACAACTCTGCTTAAGTTCTCTCTCTTAGAAACACTGCGGTGACGATCTGCATAGGAGTTCGGCAGTTCTGTTCAGTCTTTCCTGTTGTAGTTATCTTCACCTGAAAACCACCGAGTTCAGAAAGACTTCTTCTTTGCGCTGGTTGATTCAGGCATCTTGAGCATCATCTGAGTCTATAATGTACACTGGATGTCTCATGGAAAGCAGAAACTATTTATTATCTGTATGTACATTTTGTTAAACAACTGATGTGTTCTTAGCTATGAGTATACGTTGACTCTTCAGGCACATTACTGCCCTTCCCCCATCAGCGCTTGGTTTGCAGTGCTCAGGCCGTGCTTTGGCAAAGAGAGACGTGTATTCTCTCTATGCCTGAAAAGTGGGATACCAAAGAGTAGAATGACCTCGCACCTACACGTGAGACTAAGAAAGCACGTGCTAAAGTACTGTGTCCCATCCTGGAAATAATACTCCGAGGGAGTGTGGAAATACTGGAGAGAGTTGTAAAGAAGGTCTAAAACTGGCTTGGGTTTGATGAACATATTTATGATGTGGACATTAAGGTACTGAGCTTACCAGAATGAAGGCTGAGAATGGAAGGACTGATGTTTTCAGTGCTTACAGACCTGCAGGGCTGCTCAGCGTAGCTGATGGGTGCCCGAGAAGGTGCAGGGGGTGGGAGCTCAACTTGCACAAAACTCAATACAATTTCTTAGTGGAAAAGGTTATTAAATGTGGGAACATTTTTATCAAGCAGTAACGTGGACTAACCACTGCTCAAAGTCTTAAAATTAAATAAGTTACTTTTCCACAAGGCGTGTGTGATCCATCCCCGGCAGAATTTCCTGCCCTCTGCACCAAGGTGGGCAGACCAGATGATTGTCACCCTCCTCCTTGGGTGCCCAGTCCACGAACATTGGAGCCATCCCAGTTTTTCTGTCATTTCATGGGGAGCTTTTCCCAGACACATGCTCGCTCTTGCTGTCTTTCCCTGTTGGGCAGTATCCTTGGAAGTTGCGGTGACCGAGGCTGCACATAGTGACAGTGTGGTGCCATGTGGTGTGTACGAGGGCATCAGAACGTTTTCTGATACTCCCTGCCCTGGTCCTTGGCCATGGTGGTGTGCGGGGCAGAGGTCTTGGGCTATTTGCAGTGATATGGCGGTCCTGTGTTGGGTTGATACAGTTAATTTAGAGCCCTGTCAGGTGTTGGAGTAATGTGACTTTTTCCCACAATGTGCATTACTTCGCATTTATCAACATGGAACGTCATTTGCCAGTGAAGTGTCAGTTACCAAACTTCATTTGTCACTGTGCAGACCTTGCACACAGTTGCAGCCCGTGGCTGGCTGTGCCGCTGGCACCAGCACTGGGAGCAGGAAAAATACCTCCCCAGTGATCGGCAGCACTGCCGCTGCCACGACACGTGGCAGCAGGCTGCTGAGCCTGCTCCAGCGCGGCGGTGGGCAGGGAGCAGTGAGGACACGCTGTGAGGAGTTAGGAGAACAGGGCAGAGGCTGGAGGTGCACGGCAGAGCAGAGGGGGGGCATCCCTGATCCGCAATCGCATGAGCAAGCCGACCTCTGTGTCTCCAGCGTGAATCCAGTCTGTCCAAGTCCCCATGTCCTTCCTCAGTCGGTAAGCGGGTGCAGCATCCACTGGCTCAGCGCTGTTGCCAGGCTCGGAGGACAAGAGCCTGCTGCTCCCAGGCACGCGCTGGGTCCGAGCGTCTTCCACATGGGGTGCTGTACAGTGGGGTTTCTGGCGTTTTGGTTGGCTTTTCCAAAAACTTACCTTGTATTTGTTTATTATGTAATCGACTATACTAGAAAACTGATCCGGTTGCAAAGGTGGGTTTCCAAAGGCTGGGTCGGTTCTGCCGTCCTCACGGGTCGCCCTGCGTCAGCACCTCCTGGGGAGGCCAGGCTGCGCATGCTGCGGGTCTGCAGGGACTGCAGGCAGCGCCGGTGCCAGCGGCACCATGCTCGGTGTCCGCGGGAGCCTGCCACCGCTGCTGTGTGGAGGCAGCACGTGCTTGGAGGTTCACGGCTTGGTCTTGCTGTAGCCGGCCTGATGTTTCTGTACCAAACAGATGTATACCCCATTTTGGGGAGAGGGGGACGTCTCTGGAAAGGGCCCTTGTACATCCCCATGCTCAGTACAAATTGCGGAGCTGAATCGCACGCTCCTTTTCAGGCAGACGATCCATCCCCTGCCTGCTGTACATCTGGTTGGCACTGGGTCTCCCTGCCTGTGGTACCCTCCTTGGGCGACTCACTTTGTCCCTCTGCTGCCCGCAGCACTGGCGCTGCTCCCCGGGGCCGATGCAGCTCCGGGCGCCGCCGCGGCTCTTCCCCAGGACCGGGCAGCCCAGGGCCGGTGCAGAGGAGGGACGCGGGGACTGATGTCGGCTGCCAGCTGCCTGGATGCTCAGGGCGAGCGCTGGCCTGGAGTCACACCCAGGTCACTGTCCTGCCTGGTAGCCTGCATCAGAGATGGAAGCCGGCAGCAAGCAAATGAGAGATAACGAGCCTCTACGTGAGGTCCCATCCTGGTGGCTTAATGGTCAGCGATTGGTTCCAGCTGTGAACCCAGGGCTGAGCATTGCCCCACATCATGGGCACGACTGATGGCTTATGTCATGGACTGGTGTCCATAAGTATGTCTGATTCTTCCTTGAGTCTTTTTTAGCTGCTTTTGAACAGTTACCAGCGTTTTTTTCACAGCAGGATAATCTGAGCTTTTTGCTTTCACATAGTCAACATGGTGAACGTGTAAAAATCGCTGTGCAGAGAGCGGGGCTGCCGTGCCCCATGGCAGAGCTGCCGTCTCTCGTGATGCACATCCCGCTGTGAGGGTATGCCGTCTTGGGAGGAGCGTGGGGGACAGCCCAGCGACTGGCTGTGCTCTCCGTGAGCTCACGCCAGTGTGGCTGTGCCAGTGTGGAGAGCGCCACTGTCAGGACCCCCCAAAGCCTCCCGCCAGGAGAGCTCCGCAGCCGCGTCGGGCCGGGCACGGTGTCCGGCTCAGCTCTCCATCGCAGCGTCTCTCCCAGGCAGGAGCGGCAGCTGGGCAGTGCGCGGGAGCAGGCTGCTTGGGCTGTGGGCAAGCTGCCTTCAGATGCGCCCGGCCCGACCGCCGCGTGTGCGGGGCACAAGCGTCGCAGGTTAGCATCCTGGGAAAGTTGGTGAGGTCTGGGGATAAATTGCCATCAGTTTATCTCATTTAGGAGGTAATCAGAGCCAGGGACGTGCGGAGCAATTGAATCTTAGTTGTTCTGAAGTATCATAAATCAAACGAGCTGTTGCTTTTTTACATGGTCGCATGTTAAAGAGAGCGCAGTGTCAGGTTGCTAGGGAGCATCCGCAAACTATGGCAAGCGTGGTATTGGGCTGCCGGGGATGTCACCAAACCAGAGTGCGGCTCAGGCTGTCAGGGAGCACCCACAGGCTGGCAAACATGGTGTCAGGCTGTCAGGGGGACGTCGCAGCAGCCCTGGGAAGAGCTCGTCACCACGGTGGGGTGGCATCGTCAGCCAGCCCGCGCTGTCGGGCAAGTCTGCTTGAGATCAAAGCCCAGCAAAGCGCCGCGGCCAGGAGTGCCCCGTCCTGCCGCGGACAAGCCCAGAGCCCCCGCTGCAGCCGTGCCGCCTCTGTGCCCGGCACCCCCAGCTCCTGTTTCAGGCGGCCAGGACAGCCCTGGGGAGCCACCAGGCATGTCTGACGGCAGGAGCACCTTCGCGACGCTCCCTACGCCAGCATCCCCATGGCTGCCAGAGCTCCGGGGATAATGAACTTCTCATGTGCTTAAAGAGTGATGCAGGGTGCATGGCGAGAAGCTGACAGCCCCTTAATGTGCTTCTCAGTGGCGGCCAAACGACGCGGTTTTGTCTTTGTTTTTTAGTTTTAAAACCCACGGGAAATTGATGGCCAGTAAAGAGTTGTGTTGGGGCGATGTGCGTGATTAATACCAACTGTCAGGGGCTGTTGGAACCCGATCGCGGCGAGCTGGGAGTCCGGGGCTGAGCTGCGCTTACCAGATTGCTGGGGATTCCAGCTGCTATTGCTCAGCTCCCGCCTGCCCCACGCAGCTTGTGTCACCCGTGCGCTCCCTTCCGCCAAGCCTCTTAATTCAGTGCTAACAAATCACTCCTGCTCGTTACAGACCCTGCGAGCTCCCTACTCCATCCTGGTGGGAAGAAAGCAGCCTGTGCTGTGCCGCAGCCGAGCCCCCATCCCCATCAGCTCCACAACCCCCTCGTCCTGTGATTCCTGGGGGGACCTTGTACAGCTCCGTCTCACCCCCTGAGACACCCTCGTGTGCATGCCCCTAACCCCGCTGCTGTGTCTTGCAGCGAGCCGCCCCGCACTCCGTGAAGCCTGCGCTGTCCATGTCCTGTGCCCACAGTGTGACCCCCACCCCAGTGCGTGCACCCTGCGTGGCCCTTCTGCTGCCTCCCAGCCCCGCTGTGCATCCCCTGTCCCCCCGCCATATACACAGAAGTGACACTCCTGGTCCCTTGCTGTGACCCCCTCTGCACATCACCGTGTACCCTGCGGTGTCCCTGGGGGTTACCTTCTCAACTGCCTTTGCTGTCCTTCCCCACACGCGCACGCACACATTGCTGCCCCACAGCGTGCCCTCTGTCGCACAGCTGTGCGCGCATCCCTGCGCAGAGTGCTCCCTGCCGCCGCCACCGCTGGCCCCGCATGCCCCCGTGGGCAGGACAGGCAGCACGGGACCGTGCCAGCTCAGCCTGGGGCACTCCGCGGTCCGGGGGCACTCCGGGGTCTGGGGGCACTGGGACAGAAGGCACTGTGGGGTCTCCATAGCAATGTTCTCGCTGCGGCTCTCCTGGCGGCTTGTCGCTGTGGAGGGGGCCTGTCCCCGTTGCACTAATACAGGTTAGGAATATTGGGTTTAATGATCTGCAAAATGAGGAGGCAGCGAGCTGACATTTACGAATGGTGCTGCATCCTTCTCTTCCCAGACGCCTGCTAATTTGTTGATATCCCAAACACCTCATAATGATGTGGTACAGTGGCAGCTTGCAAACAAGCATCCCGAGGCTGCGGGGCCTGCTGGCTGCCCCGCTCCTGGACACTCTTCACGGACCTGGCAGCAAGAGAGCGGAGCTGTGGGTCAGGGAGCCCCCGCACCAAAGGCAGGACCAGCCATGCACCCCACACGCTGGAGGTGTCCCCCGTCTCCTCCCTGTCTGACCACCCACTGGCCAGGGCATCCAGAGACACCTCCGCTACGTCAGCTCTGAGCGGGAGGAGGGATGGGAACGGGAGAAGGGATGGGAGCGAGAGAGGGGATGGGAGCGGGAGAAGGGCAGTGCGAGGGGGGAGACCGTCTGTGACTGGGAGCTGGGGCAGAGTGGAGGTGGAAGAGGCGCCTTCTGCTTCAAGAGCAGTGTGGGCTCTGCTTCTCATTTTGCTGAACTTGAGTGGGATGCTGCTCCTCCTTCCTGGACCTGCTGGGATGCAGGGGGAGGCGTCCTGCACCATCCTGCATGCGGGGCAGGGACTGTGTCCCACCTGCTCAGGGAAGGACCCGCCTGGGGAGCCGGCAGGCAAGGAGGGCCCTCCGTGCCTGGTGTGCTGGCATGGAAGTGCTCCCGCCCGTCCCCTGTGCTGAGCTCCCTCCTGTCCAGCCCGCTGCAGGGGACGTGCTGCCCTGTGTCTTGTGGGCTGCTGTGGGGGAGCTCTATCGGTGCCCTGTGGGGGGAGAGAATTGCAGCCCTGTGTCCTGAGTGCTGGGAGAAGCGTGATCCTGCCACGCTGGGTGAGGAGCATCGCGCCGCATATCCCACTGTGACTAGAGGGGCATTGCTCCAGCTACAGCTGCTTTGTGTCCTGATGCTGAGGGATGTCCTGATGCCGTATTGCTGCTTGTGCTCGGAGGGTGCTGCCCCAACCCTGTGTGGGGGCACCTGGGGTACATGTGAGGGACGTGGCCAGCCTGTCCCACTGCAGCTCCCTGGGAGGCACACCGCCCTGGGGTTTCGTCCCGCACCCCGGGGAGAAGCAGGGTGTCCATGGGGAAGGAGTTGGGACATGCTGCTCCCTTGACTGCATCGCGAGGTCCCCGCAGTGGGGTCTCCGGGCTGGGCTCTTCTGCCTTGATGTGGTGTGTGGCCTCAGCCCTTCACGGGGCAGGAGAGAGCCCTGCGCCTGGCCACGCGCTGAAGCTAGGGTGGTTTTAGCCACCCAAATGTGCCAGTTCTGCTCAAAGCTGTGCTTCCTCCCACAGAGAGCAGAGAGAAGGGCCTCGGCACGAGCTGTAAGGGCAGCACTCCCGGGACGCCACTGCGTCCCTTTCTCCCTGTGTTGCTTCTCCTCTCCCACATCCCCTGCTGCTTCTGCAGGTGCAGTGAGATCCACCACTCTGCCGGGCATGCCGGCTGCGGGGCCCCTTTGGGCAGCAGAGCTCTGTCCCATTGGCTTCTTGCTGGGGCTCTTCCCTCACCCTCTTTCTTTCCCTTTGTGCCGGTTGCTGACAGGGCATGCAGGACATCTCAGTTTCCCCATTTCTTCCCAGTCCTGTGGTGCTCATCTGCTGGGCCCGAGGAGATGCTTCCTCCCAGTGCTGGCCACGGGGGGAGGTCTGCTGGCTGCCCCCTCTCTGCACTGCGGGCTGCTGAAGGGTAACGCCACGAGGGTCGATCACCTCCCTGCAGTTGCTGCAGAAGTCCTCAAGCCCACTCAGCTCGGTGACTCAGTTGCTGGTCGGGGCTGAGTGCTGCACAGCCCCAGGCCCGTCCTGGCCACTGTGCAGTGCCCTCGCTAATTTTGCTCTCATTTGGAGCCCTCGTTGCTGGGCGGCGTTGGAGCTGGGTCATGGGGTTAACGCCCATTAGCAGAGCCGGCTCGCACCAAACTCTGCTCAGCAACTCTTCACGGAGCTCAGTCTTTAAAACATCATCAAAAAATCATCAAGAGAGAGAGAGAGACAAGCACGTTCATTTCCACTGCCCACTAATTCTAATGGAGCTGGCGTAATGGACTCCCACCAGCACGCCTGCAGGCAGCTGCAGGGCCGGGGAGAGGGGCTCTGCCTTCTGGCCCTGGGATAGCCCCTCTGCCCCGGGGCGGCTGGAAGGGGCTCCCCCCTCCTGTAGGAGCGGCTTCCACCGGGACCTTAGCCCTGTCGCGTCTGCGCTGGTGAGATGTGGGGCTCCTCTGGCCACCCCGGCCACCGGGAAGGAGCCTGTGCCCTGTGCGTGGTGCAGGGAAGGGCTTTCTGCCAACTCTGCTTCAACAGAGGTAGTCCGAATCCTTCTGCCTGTGTCATCTGCTTGGTGCTACCTCTTCATTAGGCCAGAAACGCCCGTACCACATCAGAAATCTGTGCCTCTCCCCAGAACAATCTGGGGAAGCCCCGTGCTTTCCCTGAAGCCATGGCTCGAGTCTGATCCAACTTGCACGGGCCCCCCAGGGAGTGCAGGGACTTGTCCCAGACCGTCCGGGAAGCTGGGTCCGCATGCGTTTACAGCTGCTCTGAGTCCTCCAGTCCCTTCCTGGCTCTGCCAAGCCCCGCGTGCGAAGCCGAGGGTGTCATCCTGCAGCTCCCTGCACTCCTGCCGTAGCCAAGCCTCCAGAGAGGTCTGGCCCTGCCGTGCCGTCCTGCCTTGCTGTAGGGAAACGGGGGTAGTGGTTTTGCTTGCGAAAGAAGCCTCAGTGTGGCAGAAAAGCTGTCGTCCTTTGTTAGCTCTTCCCAGGCTCTGCTGAGAGCAACAGGCCCTTTGTTCGGAGTGAAGCTGGAATCCATGAGGCACAAAGGAGGAAGGGGAATGGAGGTCCTGCAGCTTGCAAAGCCGGTGCTGGGGCTGTGGTCTGACCGGGACTGCTGCCAGGGCCAGGACCGGGCAGCCCCAGAGCTCCAGGATGCCCCTGAGCTGTGGGAAAGTCTGTCTGAGTCGGGTTGGAGCCCAGAAATCTCGCTGTTTGCCCGCGGTCGCGTGTGGGCAGCCCAGCAGGGACCCTGGCAGCAGGGAGCCACCTGCCCCTACTCTGTGCGGGTCCTGAGCAGAGGGCTGGGACACGCATGGCATGGCACAGCTGCCCCAGCACCCCAGGCAGAGCGGCGCTGCCTCAAGGAGCAGCAGGGCAGGCGCTGCATGGCGGGTGTTTGCTGCCTCGTCTCTGCTGGGACGCGTGCAGGCACAGGGAGGTTTGGGCTGGGATTCCTGCCTGCGGGGTTGAGGGGGAGGTACTGAGCAAGCGAGGGAAAGGAACAAGGATGATGGAGGAGTGGTGTGAGCCTGTGGCAGGAACCCTCACAGTGTCCCGCGGACGGTGCTGACCCGCTTGCTTCTGTTTCAGTGGCAGCAGAAGCAGCTCAGCAGCCGGCAGCACTTGAAGCGCATCCAGTGCTCCCCAGGTCTGAGCAGCTGGCCTGCGCTCTGCGACACACTGACAGCAGCCACTGGCGTCTCAGACCACGGGCGGGAGGGATTTAAGGAGAATGGGGCCCATTCTGGTAAATAGGGGTGCCCCGCGGGTGGCTTCGTTGGTCACTGCTCCAGCAGTGTGGCCTCAGCTGAGGTGTGGGACCTGCAAACACTGCCTGGAGCACTGGGGCAGTCACTGCCTCCAGGAAGAAATGCCACTCTCCCCTTCCTGGCTGTCGACTCTCCCCCGGGCAGCGATCAGCCCTGCAGCTCTCAGGGGCCTGAGCCGTGCTCTCCGTAGCCTCCTGCAGAGGTAGCAGGAATTGCCTCTAGGAACAGCCGGAGCGCTCGGGTCCCTGCACTGCAGGTCCCAGTCGCAGGCTGGGACAGTGGGGGAGGCGGGGGCAGCTGCGGGCTCAGGAGCGGGCTGGAGCTGAGCAGGGGCTGGGGACGTCCAGCAGAGTGCCGTGGTAGCAGGGTCCTGTGTCGCCTGCTGCTGGCTCCCATCAGTGGCCGCGGGCTCCCTGCCCACCCCCAGCGTACGGCCGCGCTCACAGGGAGCACGGTGCTAGCTAGCCCAGGAGGCAGTGGCTGTTGTCTGGTTATTTCTTCTCTCAGTATTCAGAAGTTACCAGGTGTATATTTTCCTAGACTCTTGTTCTTGAGCTGGCGTTTGGTGTCCTTGGAGCTTCCACAGCAAACGTCCTCAGGGTAGGAGCACGTTTCCCGCAGGGAGGTCCCCTGAGCAGGGACTGGGGGTCTCTCCTGTGGCTGAGAGCTGGAGGAAGTGGCAAAGCGCTGGGCAAGCTTGATGTCTCTGTTAGGCACATGCCTCACAGAGAGGGGAAGGGTCCAGCAGCGTGACTGACTGCCAGTCTTGTCCTCCTCCTGATGCCCCAGAGTACCTCGTGCCTAGTGGGAGAAAGGCAGTTGCAGACATCTCTCCCCAGAGGAAACATCCCAAGCTGATTCTAGGGTGAGATGAGTGACAGACCCTCCCCTTCCTATCTGGGAAAGGCAAGCCAGTCGGCACTTCGCCTGGGAGAGCCCTTCACCCTGGAGTCATTCGACCCTCTCGAGGGTCTGCTGGTGCAGAGACCAAGCCTTGCATTCCCACACCCGTCCATTTCGTCAGTGCTGGTAATCCCCAAGCCCCATGCTGCCGCTGGGACCTGTGCAGGACACACCATGGAGCGCTCTCAGCGATGGCACAGGGCGGGCGTCCTTCCAACCAGATGTCACTCGCACTGTTAACCCCCATGAAATGCAAGATCCTGAGCCTGCGGTGTGAGTGACATGGCACTCTCCACCGTGGCACAGGAGCAGGAGCGGCATTTTACCCTCAGGTTGTTGTGGGGTGAGCAGCTGTGCGTGATGGGAAGAGACTGAGAGTTGGGTGCTGTGCCCAGTGCCTGTTGATGCAGGTGGTGGTGCCTCCGAAGGAGGAGAGAGCCTGGAAGGAGAGGAAGGGCTGTGCTCTCCCGCCTCCCCCGTCGGAGCTCTCTGTCCCCAAAGAGACTTCCCGTGGCTGCCCCCCTGTTCTGAGAGTGTTTGTGGACACAGCCGTGCTCGGCCGGTGCTGGGCAGTCCAGCAGCAGCGGAGATTGGCCGTGCCCTTGGTGGGATCCGGCTGGTGGTCCCTGCGCCCGTTCGTTAGCTCTGCCGGGGTGCTGTGGGCTGCGGCAGGTTCCTCGGTCATCGCCCTCCTGCTGCTTCCCTCGGCAGTAAGAGACTCCTCCGGCCGCAGGTTGCAGGGTGCCGGGCAGAGGAGAGGGTCCCCTCCGGACCCCCCGGCTCGCCTCCCCGCGCCTGCCCCGGCGGGCACAGACGCTGCCGGGCTGGAGGCCAGCGCTGCCATGCCTCGCCGCGGACCAGGCTGGGCGCCTCGGCCTCCGCGCTGTCTCTGGAGCCGTGCAGTTGACTCCCTGCTTTTAATAGAGAGCTGGGAAGGCACATTATGGAGATGAGGGTGTTATTTGCATAACGCTAATTAGGTAATTACAAATCATTTTGCTATGAGCTGAAGCGTGTGCTGTGACATAACGTTTATTAGTCATTCCATTCAGGCCCCGCTTAGTTAAGTCATTTACTGCACTAACTACTGAAGTTGGCAATAAAAGGTAAATGCTGGCGCTTGGGTGCAAAGCTGAGACGGGGCACCCCGTGTGACTCGGAGGCCCGTGGGCCGCCCGGCACAGCCCGTGGCGTGGGCTGGCAGAACCCAGCGCCGGCAGCCCAGACTGGGAGGGCGTTAGGGCATCTGGAGGGGGACACCACCTTTTAAGCCTTGCTGTTCAGCAGGCTCTTGGTTGTTTTGGGGCTGTTTTCTTAAGGCCAGGGAGCCTGAGGTGCTTTCGCGTGTTTTCACTGTCCCCATCTCGCTGCTGCTGGCTCTGCCACCCAGCGCAGAGGTGCCTGTACTCTGACACCCTCCCGGAAAGCCACCGGGCAGCCTGCGTTCGTAGGGATGCTGGCGCTTCCATTGGTACCCAGCGGCTGGGTGCCTGGTGGCCTGAGTGACCCTCGGTGCTCACCAAGGCTGTCTTCCCCAAAGGTGGAAAGTCAGGAATTTGTCCTCATGTGTTTCACAGCCAGAGAAGTGCTTTAGCATGGACACTGTGTCTGCTGGGGTTGCTTGTGGGGCGCAGATGCTGGTGCTGTGCGGAGGAGCAGCTGAGGCGCCTGAGGAGCAGGTCGCCTGGCACTGCCCTCCCGGGCACTTTGCCCTGCACGCGTCCCCACTGCCATCCCCACTGCCATCCCTGCTGCCATCCCCGCTGCTGTCCATGCACCTCATGGAAGCAGCTCTGCTTGGCCGCCTTCCAGGGACCTCCATGGCCACCAGCTTCCCACTTTTGGGAGCCAGGAGCCAGAGGCTGCCTGCCTGGCAGGGCGCTGAGAAGTGTCAGAGCCAAGAATGGCATCACTCTTGCCTCTTCATAGCCCCTGCCCTGGTCTCTGCGACTTAGCCCTTCGCTATGGGGAAGCAGCAGCTGTGCTGTCGTGTGGGTCCATGGAGCGCTCAGGCACTGAGGGCTGCCCGAGCGGGATCCCCTCTCAGCTGTGCTCCTCAGCTGGCGATGATGCCCCTTCTCGATGCACAGACTGTGAAGAGCTACCTTTGAGCCCACTGCACGGGCCCTCCTTGCGTCTCCGGATGCAGGGTGCAGGGCTCTGTCCCTCTAAAGCCGCTCATCGGCAGGCACCGAGTGCTCTGTGGGCTCTTGGGGGGGTGATGGGGCTGTTCGGGGGCACCAGCTCCGCAGAGGAGCTGATCCCACGGCTCAAGAGGTCAGCAGCTTTCTCTGAGGGTAGGACACGCAGGGCACGAAGAGCATGGTGCAAGCAGCTTCCAGCAGCCTGGTGCCGCAGCCTGCTGGGTTTCCCGGCCCGGGATGGTGGGGGGATGAGGCTGTGTGCGGAGGGAAGGCCAAGCCCACGCCAGCGACGCTGGCCCAGTGGGAGCTGCGCGCGCAGCAGGAGGGACAGGCTGGTGCAGAGCTCTGGTTCCTCCCTGCCCGCACTCTATGCCTGCGCGTCCCTGTCCCAGCCTCCTGGGGACCACTGCTGCCAGCCATCCTGCCCCGGCGCGGGCACAGCGGTGGCCGCAGGGATCTGTGTGCTCGCGCCCTGCCAGGCCGGCAGACCCCCTCCTCCCCTGACCCATGTCATGGCACACCTTTCTTTTCCAGAACCCGATGAGCCATTTGAGTTCATTATCGTGTCCCTGACGGGCCAGACGTGGCTCTTTGAGGCCTCAACATCAGAGGAGCGAGAGCTTTGGGTCCAGGCCATCGAGAGCCAGATCCTGGCCAGCCTGCAGGGCTGTGAGAGCAGCAAAAATAAGGTAAGAGGCCTCGGCTGAGTTCTGCTTTGTTCCCTCCTCTCTGGCATCTGCTTTGCTGCATCGTTCGCTGTCCCAGGCTTCCCTCTCTGTCCAGGCTGGTCCCGTACTGATCCCTCTGCTCCCAGCCAGGGTTCAACCCTGTCCCTGGGGCTGTGCTGCTCCCCACCGGGTTTCCTGTCACCTCTCTGAGCTCCCTCTCCTCTCCCCAGCCTGGCTCCAGCCCCACGGAGCTCTCTGCATCCCACCGGGGCTGGACCCTGTGCTCTCCCCCCTTCCTTGGACAGAGCTGCTGTTTTGCTCCCCCGGCGCGCACCCAGCTGCGACTCAGTGTTCCCTCCAGACCCTGTTCTCTGAGCCCCGCGGCAGAGCCTGCAGGCTGCCCGCTGGAGCGAGGTGCTGGGGGCTCCCCGATGCGCCCTGGGGGTGGCGATGAGAGGGCACGTGGCAGGGCAGTTGGCCTTGAGTAAACGGGGTTCCTTTGCATTTTGTTTCAGGCTCGGCTGGGCAGCCAGAGCGATGCGCAGGCCATGCAGGCCGTCCGCACCGCCCGTGGGAACAGCTTCTGTGTGGACTGCGATGCACCGAGTAAGAAATGCTGCGCTGGAGGTGGGGCGGCTCAGCCGGGGAGGGACGGGGAGCTGCACCCCGGCCACCTCCCCTCCTGCCCCAAAGGAACCTACTCTCTGGGGCTGTCTCCTCCTCTCCTGCAGGGGACCCGTTCTTCAGGGATGGGGGACTGACCCACCTGCCACGATGGTCCATGACCCCTTATGGCCAGCCTGGGGTCCTTGCCTGTGTGCTGCTGGGGCCCTGGGCTTGGAATGGATCTGGTGGGCAGGTGCCTGCAAATATGGGTCTCCTGCATCATAGGAGACAGGCTGGTGAGTCCATGCTGGTATTAACTCTCCCCCACTGATCTTGCTGCCCTCAGATCCGGACTGGGCAAGTCTCAACCTGGGCTCCCTCATGTGCATTGAGTGCTCCGGGATCCATCGCAACCTGGGCACCCACCTGTCCCGTGTGCGTTCCTTGGACCTGGACGACTGGCCTAGCGAGCTTCTCATGGTCATGACGGCCATCGGCAACGCCCTGGCCAACGCTGTGTGGGAAGGAGCGGTGGAAGGCTACCCCAAGCCCACCCCTGAGAGCAGTCGGTAAGGGAGACGGGGAACTTGCAGAGATGCTTCTCAGACCACCACACCAGGAGGCTTGAGGGCACCTCAGGACGTTGGGAGCAGCCACCCAGTCACACAGAGAGGTGGGCAGGAATCCTGGAGGTACTCCAGTGTCCAGGGTCCTGCCTGCTCTCTGGGCACTGGAAGCCCTCTCCCGCTGTCCTGGTGGGCCAGCGGGGCTTCACGGCCGGCCGTGGCCATGCGGTGACTGCTGGAGCTGTGGCTGGCTGCAAAGCAGAAGGGGTTAACAGAGATGGCTTGGCAGCGTTGTGCGGGTCTCAGGGGTGCGTCCCTTTCAGGCCCTTGTCTGTCCCTATCGGAGCGACTCTCCTGTCACTCATCCCAACAAGAGCCCATTCTGCGGCTTATCAACGGATAAGAGCGGGTCAGGGGGCGGCGGGAGTGAGCATGCTCCGTGCGGGGCATTGATGGCCGCCCGCCAGATGCAGATGGATAGAATGGCAGCAGATAGCGGCGGCACGGCACACATCGATCCGCCCGGCCCTGCAGCCCCAGGCGGGATGGACGCTGCCGCAGCCTTTGTTTGCACCAGGCGAGACGGCAGCAGTGATAACGTGCCTCCCGTGGCACCGGGCTGCTGTGTGCAGCAGCTAACCTTTTCTTGCCGCTGGCCACGGCCCACATACAAGCATGGAGCAGAGACGTCCCCCCGCACTGCCACGTAATGGGCACGCAGGAGAGTGTGCAGGGCCACTAGCATGGAGGTGCGGGTGTCCCTTCACACCGTGGCAGGTGGGGGGATCCGGCTGTGGGACGCTGCTGCTGTACATGCATGGGCGTAAGCGCACAGTGTATGCAGGGAGCGATAAGGAGGTGCAGTGAGACAACCGTGTGTTGGCCGTGTGTCCGGAGCAGTGTGACAGAGCCCCAGTGACCGCTGTGTGTGCGGGGCAGTCTCTGCAGCGGGGGCTGTGCGAGGGGTGTCTCTGTGTGTGACAAACGCACACTGCTAACACGGGGTGCGTTCGGGGTGGCTGCGCTGGTACACATGCCTCTTTGCACATGGGGCCCCGGGCAGGCTGGCCCACCTGTGACAGTGACAGTGTCCCCTCTGGCAGGGAGGAGAAGGAGCGCTGGATCCGGGCCAAGTATGAGCAGAAGCTCTTCCTGGCTCCGCTGCCCCAGTCAGATATCCCGCTGGGGCAGCAGCTGCTGCGGGCTGTGGTAGAGGATGACCTGCGCCTCGTGGTGACGCTCCTGGCCCATGGCACCAAGGAGGAAGTGAATGAGACCTATGGGGATGGAGATGGGCGCACAGCACTGCATCTCTCCTGCGCCATGGCCAACGTAGTCTTCACGCAGCTGCTCATCTGGGTAAGGCAGGACCCCTCAGCCTCCACCACAGCGCTTCTGGCCCTGTCCCAGGGCTTCCCCACTGCAGTACCTCCCCACTCTCAGGTCTCAGGACCTCCCACAGGTTCCCCCACGTACTCGCTGGTGCTGCCCTGCCCACCCTTCTGGCTCCCTCTCCCTCTCCCTGCCCTCCCCAGTGCCGCAGGGCCACCCTGCTCTGCCGGTGCTCTTACCGCACCAGCGCTGTGCCCATGGGCTGCATGGTGCCCGGGTGCCGCTGACCAGCTGCTTTCTCTCCTGCACAGTACGGGGTGGACGTGAAGAGCCGGGACGCTCGGGGCCTGACCCCGCTGGCCTATGCCCGGCGAGCCGGCAGCCAGGAGTGCATCGACATCCTGCTGCAGCACGGATGCCCCAGCGACAGTGCCGTCACCACGCTGACCCCCAGCCTGCCCCGCCGCAACACCAACGCCAACAACAACGCCTGCACCGTGGTGCCAGCTGAGCTCGGCGCCAGCCCCAGCACCGTCTAGCTCCCCGCGGGCCCTCCGTTCACCCCACGGCCGCCTTCCAGCCTTGCCGGGGGACCAGGGCTGCAGGAGTGGGTCTGAGAGCAGCACAGCCAGGCTGCTTGCTGCACTCGCCCCCCACCAGGACCCCCGTCGTGGCTGGGAGGAGGCTGAGGAGCCGGCAGCTCGCTCCCCCGTGCCCGGTTCCTGCGGGCTCTCCCCGTGCCGCTGGGAGGGGCGGCCGTGCAGACCCAGTGCTGTCAGCCCGCGCAGGGCCCCCCTCACAGTCACTGGGATGGGGGGCTCCAGTACACCGTGTTCTCATGACCGGTACAGGGGGAGGAGAGGCATTTCTCCGTGCCCCCCACCACACACACATGTAGATAATACAGGGGCTGGAGGCAGTTCGGGTGTCTGCCCCCCGACACAGCTGGTACTGGGGAGGGCGATTGCCACCCCCTCTCTCCCAACAGCAGGGCAGTTTGGGCACTTCCCTCCCACCATCGGCCTCGCTGTGCACTCCTGGGGAGGCGGGGGGCAGCAGGAGGTGTGTGTTTCTCCACTACACCCCTCTGCTCCTCTCTGCTTCTGGCCAGCATGGGGAGGGATCCCCTCGCTGGCACCACTCCCCACGTGCTGATGCAAAGGGAGCTTTTCTCCCACGCAGCCGCTGGAGAAAGGCCCCTCCAGCCTCCCTGGTGACCTGGCAGGGGAAGAGGATGGTCACCCCGGGATCCCCAGCTGTGTCTGTCTGTCTGTAGAGTCACTGTCCTTCAAGCCCCAAAGCCATACACAGTGTCTCCATCAGAGCATCCCCGCTGGCTCCCGCTGCTGCCCAGGCGGGGCTGGTCTCCGGCTGAGCAAGAGGAGAGAGGAGATGAGCATCTCCCTTTGGTTTTGGGCCAAGCCTGCAGCTGAGCACTGGCACCCAAAGGCTTTGGATGCTGCTGTGGAACGTCTCTGTCACTTGTGTATAAAATGTACATTGGAAATATTTATATGGACACTCTGTATATACTGTTTCTTTGCCATGAATTGCCCTGTGTGTGTTACCTGCAGCCAAGGAGATAAAGGACAATAAAGCAACCCACCTCCTGCCAGCTCAGCTTTTCTGTGTGCTGCCTTTTGGGCCACCAGTGCAGCCTCCAGTCTGCTGCTTGCCCTCACTGCAGGGTCTGGAGGGCTTCCATCCCAGACTGACACACAGACAGCCCTTTCTTCTCCAGCTCGAGAGCTGGTGACAGCAGCCCTGCGCTCAGCTGGCTCCCCCTTGGTGGACATGGCAGGGTGGTGGGACGGGGAGGGGAGATGTGTTGGCCCCGGGCGCTGTGGGACAGTGCAGGGACACTGTGCCAGAGGGATGCACAGGGCTCAGAGATGGGCACAGCAGAGGGATGCACCGGGGAGGGGACATGCAGGTCAGAAGCGCTGGCACAGCTGGTCCCTGTGTGCAACAGAGTGAGTCTGAAGCTGGGAGGGGAGGCTGAGATGGGTGGGAAATGGTGGGCTGTCCCAGCCAGCGAGGCCCCTGGGTAGTTTGCTATGGCAAGAAGGTTGCTGCAGAGGACTGGTGGTCATCTCGTCCCATGGCACAGGCAGCCCCCCCAGGCAGTGAAGGGAGGTGTGGGTCTCTGCTCTACATCCCTGACCCCATGTGCTCCTCCCAGTGTTTGGCAGCACGAGGCCCCAGTGCTGCCGGTTCCCCGCTGGCTGTGTCCAAGGCTGTGCCACAGGAGACAGACTGGGGCTCCAGCATCCCCTCTTGCCGTGCCTGGCTCCAGGCTCTGCGCGGCGTGGGACTGGGCACGGCTCTGGGTCTCTAAGCCTGCATGGTGGTGCTGTAAGGAAGGGACACCCCACGCACCCACCCCACCCCCCCCCCGGCACCCCTCAACAGTCCCCTCCAGGCCCCTGTTCCTCCTGCCCATGCCCTTCCCATGGCAGAGGGCTGCCACAGCGGTGGCTGCAGATGGCGGCCCCAGACCCTCAACACATCTCTGTGTGCTGGCTGTGTGTGCCAGTGCCATGGTCCCCGTCCTGGCCCCAGCCCTCCCTGCCTGTGCCCAGGTCTGCCCTCTCCCTCGCGGTGCACGTCGGTGCCCCCGCACCGGCCCCGGCCCCAGCCCGGTGCTGGGTTTGGTTAATTTCCTGGCGACTGCATTAGCGGGAATGGAAGCCGAGGGACGGCAGCTCCTCTGGGGCCCATTAATCATCCCCCTCAGACAAGCTGCCTTGATTACAAGTGGCAAGAAATTCATTAGGGCTGCGGCTCTGACAACTTTTATCTGCGCGGCTGGATCTGACTCATTAGGCAGCCAAATTAAAGCCATGATGGGCCCTGATGAAATTCACTGCTTGTTTATCTTGTGCGATCTGATACATCTGCCCATACATCATCTAGCACGCGGGATCCCGCCCGGCCCAGCCCCGGCGCCTCCCTTCCCATCCCATCCCAGCCCCGCCATGGCCGGCCGGAGCGCCCCGGCCTGCGGCACAGCCTAGGCCCACCCCCGGCCGGGGGCTCCAGCCAGACCCCTCGCCTGCCCCGCACTCTGCCTTCAGCGTCGGGGCTGGGAGTGGCAGCCATGCCGATAGGAGCTGCGTGGGGACAGCCGTGGGGCCCCCCGGAGCCTGTGGGGTGTGCAGCCCCCTCAGGGCACGCAGGTCCTGCCGGTTGTGGCACCACTGCCAGCACACAGCCCCGCGGAGACAGACCCTGTGCCCCACTGTCGCCCGCACCTTGCAGAGGGCTGCTGGGGCTGCCCCTCTGCTTGCACCCAGCGGCTGCCCCATGTGCTCTGACGTGGTCCTGGAGCGCCAAGAGAAAAGCCCTTTTCTCCAGCTCATGTGCGGGCAGGCAAGGCCATGGCGGGCTGCTGGCACCACAGCCACCCTGGTTTCCTTAAGGGAGGCCACCCCATACCAGTGCGCTGCCCCAGCACGGGGGCCTGTGCTGGGCACGGGAAGCCCCTGGGCTGCTGCAGGCTGTTCCATCCCCAGCAGGAAGGTTTGTGCTGAACAGCAGTGTCCCTGTTCAGAAAAACAGCATGCCCCCACCCGGCAGCGGGGCCAGGCCCCAGCAGCAGCACTCCCGCCCTGCTCCAGCCCAGCATTGGCCCACTGTTCGAGCATGGTGGCCCGCTTGGCTTCTCATGGCCCCGGGCCAGGACAGGCTGAGGCAGGAGCTGCTGTGTCCGTGTTTCAGCTGGCACCAGGGAGGGCACAGGCGGACCCTCCACTCTGCTCCGTACGCCACAGGAGTGTGCCGGGGCAGCAGCGCGGTGGGGCTGTCCCTGCGTGATGCAGCCCCTCACAGCAGTGATGACCACGCCAGCTCCTTGGCAGCACCATAAAAACCCTGCCACAGCTGGCGGCACCGCTCGCACCACAGAGCTGAAGCAGTGGCTGCCGCAGGGTGCAGGTGCTGCAGGGCAGGAGCAAGGGACACAGACTCATGCCATCAGCACGTCCAGGGCGTGCAGCCCCAGGCTGGAAACCAGCCATGCCACAGGTCTACACCACTTCCCAGAGAGCCCGGGCACAGCAGACCCTGCCAGGACAAGCCCCACAGGGCACAACTCGCAGACGAATTCCCATGGGCCCTCACAGCCGTAGCTGAGCTGGCACAGCCTCCTGGGGGGGTATGTAGATGGGCAGCAGCATGGGGCAGTACAGCCCAGCCCTGGCCCAGCTGGGACTGCATGCTGGGTACGCACAGCGGTACACGAGATGGCCAGAGCAGAGATCATGCTATAGCTCCGCACTTTTGCGTTTCCAATCAATCAGCCCTGCCTTGTTGAAGGAGAGGGCAGAGGTGTGACGCAGTGTCCCAGCTGCCTTGGCCTGTGCTTGCCAAGATACGGCACCAATATGCTCCAGCACAGCTCCTGCACCCTGTGCCCATTCACGTCTCGGCGCCTGCCCTGCCTGTAGGTGCAGAAGGGCAGCAGGTCCTGGCGAAGCCCTCGGGAGGAGTCCTGGCAGCCGAGGGCGCTGGCACACGCGGGTAGGCTGTGAAAGGCCCGGCACGGGCAGGGAGTGGGACCCCCCTGCTTGGGAAGGTTCTCAGCAGCCCTGGCCAGCCAGGCACCGAGCATGGCGGGCTCGTGAAGTGCTTCATAACTGGCCCAGCACCTGAGCGAGCAGCAGCACAGCAGAGTGTGGCTACCATCCCTGTCTCCTCCCAAGCCCCAGTTCCAGCACACCCTTCATAACTTCTTTCAGATCTTGGGCTGTTTTCCTTTGACAGTGAAGATGCACCCACCGGCAGTTTGCGCTCTGCTGCTGAGGCCATCGGCACCAGGTTGGCCACCGAACCCGCTCTGCAGCTGCACCCTGAACCCCCTGTGCTGCTGTAAAGGAGTTGGAGGCGGTCAAAGGGAGCTCATGACCCTTCCCAGGTGCCAGGGCAGTGGGAAGGGAGATTGTTTCTCTCCTCCCAAGTGCAGTCAGAGCACATTTGTCCCCAGCGGGGTACAGGTTCATTGCACTGCAACATTCCTGCAGTGATGACACCCACATGGTCCTTCTACCCAGGGCCAGGAGTATGGTGAGCTGCTGTCTAAAGACAACCCGCAGCAGCACGGATTCCCCCGCAGGGCAGCACAGCACAGGGCAATGTCCCTCTGCCCTGCATCAAGTCTGCTCCTGCTGGGGTCAGAGGGCCCATCACAGCCACTGCAGCACACCAACTTTGGGATAAAACACCCAGTGTGACCTCCTGGGGCACCGCTCCGTGAGCCACCAGCAGATCAGCAGCCCTGGAGAGGCTGAGTAAAGAAAAACAGCAGCACTGGCACCATGTTCCGGCTCATCAGATCTTTGTACAAACCCGTTGTTAGACAATGCCATGAACCAGCTTTGTTGCACCAAAAACCCTTTCCTGAGAGGAGACCACTGAGTGAATAAATACCCTGTGGGGTATAATCACTACTCCTTTCCCAGTTCTTTAAGAGCCATTGGCCAGCTAAATGAGTTGGCAGGTCTGGGTAGAGAGAATTCACTTGTAAATTATGAAACTGTCTTCATGAGGACAAAATAAGTCTTGTTCATATGTATGTGTTTATACAAATTTATAAACGTATTTGTAAATATATGTATAAATAAATGTCCATGTATATACATATCTCTATGTCTATATCTGTATCTACCTTTTACTCTGTGTGTGCGTGCATGTATGCGCATGGGCAGATGTGCGGAAGTGTGTGCCTTTGCATATCCACGTAAGAGTTCCCCCACCCCTCCCCCCAGTCCTACTCCAGGACACAAGACAACAGACAGAAGGTGGTATGTGGTAAATTCCAAATAGATACAAGGAAAAAAATAGTAAGAAAGTGGTCAGACACTGGAACAGGGGCCCAGAGAGGTGGGATCACCATCCTTGGAGATCCTTGAAGTCAGCTGGACAAGTTCTTCAGCATCCTGATCTAACGCTTTGAGCAGGTGTTGGGCCAGAGACCTCCCGAGGTCCCTTTCCATCTGCATGGCTCTGTCATGGCAGGGTCTGTCTTCATTGCCCGGTTTTTCACTGTTGCTCTCCTCCTCCCACCCACCCCAGTCTAGCTGGTGCAGCACCCACGGCTCCGGCGTGTGGGGCAGGCTGCGCTCTCTGCCCCAGCAGCTCTTCCATCCGGGGAGGTGCTGCAGCCACTTTGTGCAGTGTGGGCAGTGCCATTCACTGCGTTCCCTGGGGTGCTGCAGCGCTTTGCTCTGTGCTGCACAGGAGGCATCGGGCTCATCACAATGCACAAGGTTCACGGGAGCTCTGTTCTGCACAGCGCAAGGAGCACTCCACTATTCTGCAGCTCTCTCCAGTGCCCGCGGTGACAGCAGCGAGTCTGTCACCTCCATCAGCACCAGACTGAGCTGCACCTCTCTGCAGCACTTGCAGTTCTAGTAACAGGACTGTTTGTAGGGTTGCATTGTGTACCGGCTCTGGGACTGATCTCAACAACAAACAAAAGCCAAAAAACAAATAACTTCTAAGAAGCTGAAAGCTCCAGTTGTCTAACCCCCTGTACAGGCAGCCGACGGGGGGGGGTGTGTGTTTGCACACAGAGTTCAGGTTGCCCGTGGTGTGCACAGCTGGGGGGGGGGGTGATGGGTTAAGAACACGATAAACTGATGCTGTCACTGGGGCAGGACATATTGAACCAGCGTCAGCTAGACATGCCAAGTGAGAATAAGGGTGTTCTTGGACCCTAAAATAAAATTTAACTCCTTTTAAGGTCACTGCCCCAACCCTGGACCTGTGGACATTTTTCAGAGTGCTGTGCTTGATCGTGCAGTGCTGTGCCCTGCTAGGCTGCAGTGACACAGACTCCTCATGTGGACACATTTGTAGTGACAGAGCACTGTTTGCAGCTGCACAATTGCTTTACCCCCGCCCCTGCTGGCCCAGGGGCACGTGCATCACTTCATGTGCAGGAGCTACTGCAGCTGATGCGAACACCACGTTATCCCCTTCTGCAGCCATGCAGCACAGGCAGGGTGACCGTCCCTGCCTCGGCCCACGGCAGCCCCAAGGCGGGAGAAGCAGGGAGTACCTGTGCCATGGTTCCCAGGTGCAGGCGGCTCTGCACTGCGCGTTGACGGGAGCGGCAGCTCCCCCGAGGGCCGGGCAGCTGGGGTCCACTGCCAGAGGACATTTGCCTCCCCTGATCCGCAGTGAATGCCAGCAGATGTTGCTACCTGAGCAGGCCAAGCCCACGCTGGGGACGCTGTGAGCAGCACCAGGCCAGGCAGTTCCTGAGGACGCTCTCTCCGTTGCAGGTCGGTGGCGCAGGGGATAGAGGCAGGAGCTGTGCTCTGCTGCCCCAGCATCTATTCGGAAATCCAGATCATGAAAGGATCAGAACTGGCTTGGGACCTGCAACAAACGTCTCTGTGGAAAGCAGCACCCACCTGGCACATCCAGGAGCACAGCTTTGTCCGAACGGTTGCCCTGCTCTAAGCTATGGCTGTCCCCACACAGGCCGGCCAGAGCCAGCAGCTGACGGGCAGGGAGAGACAGCCACCAGTGCTCTGAGGCTCCGGGGCTCTGCAGGAGGACTCAGCTGTGCAGGCTGAGCACGGGGCCCATGCTCCAGGTTAACAGAATGCACCTGCCGAAGAGGGAAGGGCCATGGGGAGGGAGCGCTCCCCCTGTGCAGCATGGAGATGGGCCAGCCCTTGCTGAGGCATCAGGGAGGGCACCCAGGAAGGTGAAGTCGGCTCTGGCTGCCAGGGATGTTGCCCACTCTCACAAGCTGTGTCTCTCAGGGAAGGGTGCCAACAGCTAACTGGACCCTGCGTGACCCAAACTCCATATCAAACCTTGGAGCAATTGGTGTCCCAGCAGCACTATGTCCCACAGCCTTGGAGAGAGCCTCCTCCCTCTCCAGGAACGTCTGGTGGGATGGCGATGGGTGCTGCATGAGCTCCCTCGCCCCATGGGCTGATTGATGTTTGTCAAACCAGCAACAGAGGCTTTCATGGCTGGACACCAGGTTAGTGGTGGAATCACATGGTCCTCCACACTGTTGACTCAGGACTGTGCGTGCAGCTGTGCCCTGTGCCAAACTGGATCTTCATCAGGTTCTGGGGTTGGGCTCAGTCATCTGAGAAACCCCCTTGCTTGAGAAGCAGCAGCTCGTGCCATAGCTCTCCAGAGCAGACTGTTCCAGCCTGGCTGTCCTAGATGTGAGAGCCCCTGCTCAGGAAGCCTGAACCCCCTCTCCTGCTCAGCACGGTGAGACCCAGCAGCTGCTCCAGGCTGGGGCAAGGAGATGCAGTGTGGGGGCCAGCAGTGCCTGGTCCCCCCTGGCCCTGCCCACCGCTGCGGAGCCTCAGCAGCGTGGTAAGAGAAGCAGCAGCCGGTGCTGGTGAGACAGGCTGAAGTTTCCAAGGAAGGGCGAAACCCTTTCCTTCCCCTCAGCCCAGCCATGCCACAGGCAGCCCCGGCAGCCAGCACTGCCCCAGGATTCAGGGGCAATAAGGCGCCTGAGCTGCAGGAGGATTTCTCCGTTCATTCCCCATGGGCTGGGCTGAGCTCCTGGGGGCTGAGGGAGGAGGAAAGGCTTCAACGCATGACTCTTCCAGCAGGCAGTGAAGAGCTGGAGGACATTGCAGCACTGGGCCTCAGAGGTGTTGGTGGCGTGTGGGGCTGAGCGTGCGTAGAGCTGCCACAGGGTGCTGGGGCAGCCCTGGGGACAGCAGGGAGGCATCCTGCCTGCGTCGGGCACGGCCATCTCCTCACCCCACGGCCAGCAAAGGCCAGGTCCTGGCACGAGGCTCATGGCACGGGCAGGGTTTGCCCTCGGGGAGGGTGGCAATCTGTTGTCGTGGGGCACGGACCTCGGGGGAGGGTCGCTCCCGCCCCACGGCTGGGGCACGGCACCGGGGATGCCGGCTGGGATCCGGGGGCAGCGCACACGTCCCTCGCACCCCGGGGCAGCGCGGTGGGCCTGGGGAGGGCTGTGGCGGCGGGGGCTGCGGGGGGCGAGGACGAACGGCCCCGGGCCCGACCCCGACCCCGACCCCGACCCCCAGCCCGGCCCGCGCATCTCCCCGCCGGCGGGAGTGCGAACCCGGGGATGCTCCCGGGCGCGTCCCAGCCCCTCCCCTTCTCTGCCCCCTCCCGTGTCTCAGCACCGGCACCCGGCCGGCTCCGACGAAGCCCGCAAGGCCACCGCTGCTCCCCGCACAGCCGCCGGGTCTGCGGGCACCGGTACCGGCGTCGGCCGAGGGTCGGGCGAGCCCCGGACCCTCCCACCCTCCGCGGCCGCCCCTCGGGGTCGGCGCCACCGCCCGCCACGCCTGCCCCTGCCCCTGCCCCTGCCCTCGCCCCTGTCCCTCTCCCTGCCCCTCTTCCTCTCCCTGTCCCTGTCCCTGCCCTTGCCCCTCTCCCTGCTCCTCTCTCTCTCCCTCTCCCTGCCCCGTCCCTCTCCCTGTCCCTGCCGGGCCGGGGGCTGCGGGGCGCCACTGGCCGCGTCCGCCCGTCCCTGCAGCGCGGTGGGGCGGGCAGCCGGGCGGAAGAACGTTGCCTCTCTCCATAGAAAATAATTTATTGAAATCACAGCTCTACACAGGCGGGCGCCCGCGGGCAGCGCGGCCCCGGCCCCGGCCCCGGCCCGGCGCGGCTGTCGGCCGCCTTCCCCGCGGCGCGGACAGACGGACACGCTGCCGTATGTACAGAGTTTACACGGAATAAATAAGGGACATGTACAGAGGAGTGCGGGCGGCCGCCCGGGCCGCGCCCCCGCCGCGCCGGCCCCCCGCCCGCCCCAGGGTCCGAGCGCCCCGACGGCGCTCAGGGCCGGGCGCCCTGCTCGATCTGCTGGTGCTGGCTGCGCACGGCGAAGCGGTTGACGTGCACCGGGATGGGCACCACGATCTTGGGGTTGCGGACGGGCTCGCCCGAGCGGTTGCTCACGTTGCCCGCCTTGATGCGTTTCCACTTGGCGCGGCGGTTCTGGAACCAGATCTTCACCTGCACCTCGCTCAGCTTCAGGGCGTGCGCGATCTGCGAGCGCTCCGTCAGGCTCAGGTACTTCTTGCAGTGGAACTCCTTCTCCAGCTCCAGCAGCTGCTCGCTGGTGAAGGCCGTGCGCCGCCGGCGGCTCTTGCCGGCCCCGGAGCCCGGCGGGGGCTGCTCGGCCGCGGGCCCCCCCTTGCCCTTGCCCTTGGCGCCCAGCGCGGCGCCGGCCGCGCCGTCCAGGAAGGGCTCCTCCTCGCTGTCGCCCGCCGAGCTCTCTTCCTCCCGCTCGCTGCACGGCGTCGCCGCCGACTTCACCTCCAGCTTCTCCTCGTCCGAGCTGTACGCCTTCCCGTCTGCGGGGCACACAGCGTCAGCGCCCGCCGGCGCGGCCCCCCCGCCGCCCCCCGCCCCGACCGAGGGTCCCCCGCGGCCGCGGCGCCCCGCGGGGCTCCCCCCGCCCCGACGGCGGCGGGGCGCTCGGCCGGGGGCTGCCGCTCCTCCCGCAGCCGCGGGTCCGCCCGCGCTGCCTCCGGCAGGAGAAGCGGCTCCCCCGGCCCCGCTGCGGGCAGCGCCAGCCGCAGCCCGCCCGGCTCCGCGGGGCAGCACCCACACGCCCCCCCAGCGCGTCCGCTGGCATCCCGCGGGACGAGCCCCCGCAGCGGCTGCCACCGTCCCCATCCATCCCGCGACCCAGCTGTAGCAGCATCACTGCTCCACTCCGGCAGAGCACACCGCAGCCCTCCCAGGGCTTGTCCGGACCTCCGCATCCGGGAAAAGTCTGTACCTTGCTGCTCAGCTCAGCCCTCCCTCTTTCCCATCCCAGGGCATCAGACCATCCACGCTGTTCGCCCAGAAAGAAGCCAGCCGAGAGGACCTGAAGAACTGTCCTGCAAACAGCAGCCTGAGCCAGTCCCAGCTCAGCAAACCTCTACGCGGGTCTTTACAGGACACGGGGTGTCCTGCTGCCAGCCCTCCCTCTCTAAGGAGGGATGCACTACAGCAGAGTCGCGCAGCCAGGGAGCAAGGTGCTTAGGCAGCTCATGCTCAAGGCTTCGCTCCCCCCACCAGTCTGTGCAGAGGGGCAGGCTAGAGGCTGCCAACATCACTCAACAGGCAGGACCTCATCCCAGACCACCCAGGAGGCAGCACTTGCACTTGGCCCACCGCTGACACCTCTGTTACCTTGCCTGCAAGGATATTGATAGGGTATAGGGGAATGAATCTTCTTCTTGCCAGCGTCTTGTGTCCCAGACTCCTGCCTGAATGATCAAACAGCCATGGAGCAAGAGAGGACATGGGTGGGAGACAGCAGGGAGGAAAGGGGCCTGGAAGCCAGTCAGTTCCTTCGTAGAAGGACTCAAAACAAAGGCGTCACAGGAGAGTGAGTGAGAAGATGCTCCTGGCCATAGCCAGCAGTCATGGAGGGAGAGGACCCACAGGTATGCACAAGCTTTTCTGTCATGCTGAGACTAGAAGAGACCTGCAAACTCCCCAAGTCCGACCCAACAGCAGGAATTGCTGCTGGAAGGAGCTGGTCCTGAAGCACTGCCGCTCTCAATAAAATCCTACATGCAGAAGAAGAAGCAGCAGCTCTCCAAGCTTCTAAGCAGCGTCCAGGTACCGGCACGTGCACCCTGGGCCACTGGAACTCCAGACAGCTCACCTCACCTCACCTCACCTCACCAGGAAAGGCAGAACAGCCCTGAGATGCCCGAAGGTGCAGGGTTGCAAATACACAAGCACCAACTGCAACTGAACTGCTTCAGCCCAGGAGACATTCTCAGGAGGCTGGCTGCTGTGGAACTCCCACATCCCTTGCCAGTCCTGCAGCAAGTCTTTGGCTTTCTGAGAGCGGGTGGGTGGCTTTGGAGAGCTGGAATCATCTCCCTGCTTCATGCAGCGGGAAAGAAACACCTTAATCTCTATTCTGCTGCAGAAGAATAGACAGTAACCTCTTTCTTCTTGAGGGTCAGGGGTGGGGCGAGAAGAGTCCCATCTGCACAGGGGGTATAGTAAAGACCTGGCGAATTTGTGCTTGTGGGGCTGAGGATTAGCAGCAGGTGGCATGGAGCACTTTGGCTGCCACCTCACAGCCTCATGCAAGCACTCCCCGAAGAAACAGAGAGCTTTAATTTCTGTGTGCCACCTCTGTCCATTGGAGCACAGGGCCTCACAAGACAAGAGAGCTCTTATGAGGATGTCAGTGTCTTTACCAAGAGTACTCGTAGGTCCTGCCCTGTCCCTGCCCTTGCCCAGCGATGGAGGACGGCATCCCAGCAGCCACACTGCCAACCAGCGCTGGTCTGAGAGTTCGCTCTTGTAGGCCCAGACTGTGCCCCAAGAGATTGGAAGAAGGGTGAGCTGCCAACTGCAACATGTCTCTTTGTAAAACAGATACCATCTCTGGATTTATTCTTCTTAACCAGACCCCAAATTTTAAACGGTCTCTACCAGACTAACGTCTCACATTTGTGTCTTATAAAAGGGCTGGGTTTGCAGTAAGGAACCCAGAACTGCATGATGATAGATCCTAAACCAGAGCTTTTCACAAGGAAAAATGGTATATTGGTGTGTTAGTCACCTAGTATGTCCCAATCAAGGAAGTAATAGAGGCAGGGGAGCGCACACATTTGGCGGGAGGGTATACTGAGACTTCCAGAGGCCTTCGAAGAGGAAGCGAAGCTGTCGTGAAGCAAAGTATTGTGACTTTGAAAAATCAACAAGCTTTTGAAAAATCAACAAGAAGGCAGTAGGTAGGAACAGGATTGACCCATTGCTTTGCTCTTCACAGAGTCCCAGCTGTTCCTTGATCTTATTGTGGATGCAGTAAGCATGGTGAGGAGAGTTCAGTGTCACAGGTGACATTCAAGCAGGATCAGAGGGACCTGGATGAAGAATGGGTGTCATAAGAGCCAGAAGCGCCCTGTGTTGGTAAGCACACAAGAGCTCTTTGTTATGTTCATAGGGAACAACATGAAACTTCACCCTGTCCCTGACTGAATGTGCAGTTACTACATCAACCCAAGAGATGGTCTCAGACCACTGCCTGGGTCTTGGTGGAGACCTCCACAGCTCCAGAACAAACATGTTCTCAGGAGAGGCGTGGAGAGCTGAGAGTGTCGAGTGCATTTACGCTGGGGGTCATACTCTTTGTTGCAGCTGTAGTAACAAACCGAACTCCAAGCTTTGCTGCTTCTCACCACCAGTGTCCCTACATGCCTCTCCCCTCTCAAGTGTGACAACATCTGGGAGCAAGTTTGAAACACATCAGATGCAGAGACAGGCCCTAAAATAGAGCCTTGACTCCTCTGGCTGATCCAGGAAGCAACTGATCTTGTCTCCATAGTCACCTGCACGATGGAGATACTAATGGAGCCCAGTGACAGAAATAGTCACTTTAGGGTATAATTCACTTGACGTCAGCAAAACAGACAAAAGGAGGCATTTCTCCTTCACATGGGTCTTCTACAGATCCGTGGAACACCTTGCCCCAGGATGTGGCTGATGCCAAGTTTATCTCTCCTTTCTGGTGAACTTCAGGGGAGACTAGGTAAGGTCACAGAAGAATTGGTCAAAGGTTACTAAATATACAGGAACACCACCTGGCTCAGGAAGCCTCTGAAGTGCAGGTGGTTGGATGTTGGGGAAGTGCCATTTTAGAAAGTATTGCACAGGTTGTGCTCTCGTACTCTGCCCTGGACAGCTGCTTTTGGCCAGGGCCACAGATAGGATGCTAGTGCAAACTGCATTATAGCTAGTTTATGATGCCTCCTTTTGACATGAATCATCTTTCTCTTCCTTGATTGTGAAAAAGCCCACAGCAACCATCCAGGCTTTGATCTGAGATGGTTGGTAAAACAAACCCTATTGTCCGTCTCCAAGGGCCTTGGCTGGTACAGTCAGGAGAAACATTAGGTAAAGGAGAAGAAGGTGGTCACATTCGACCTGACAAATCCTCTTGGACCTGGGCAGAGCAGCCCACCGAGTCAGGTTCACATGGGCACATGCTTGTGCAGAAGGACAAGCATCCTCACAGCTCCACAGCAAGCATAGTGCTGAGACACAGCTAATAGGCAGCAGGGAATGAACAGTGGTAGCAAGACATATTTCCTTCCATCGTATGAGCCAGTCACAACAGGGCAAGTCGTAGAGATATGATTTCTCGATATCAGAAATGGCCACTGTTCATCTGGGTCCCTCGGGAGGACAGAACACGTTGGGCTCAGCTATGGAGGGGCCATGGAGGGACGTCAAACACAATGCAGTTCATTTCCCCATAGACTAGGAAGATGTGGTCATACAGAGAGCTGGTTTTGCCCAGGGCAGTTCTGTCCCCGAGGAGACTTTCACAACAAAAGTGAGATCGCACTGAGCTTTTGACTCAGCACAACGGCCTGGGGAGCACCAAAGCCCCAACAACCCACAAAGGCAGTGGGGAGGCAAACCGCCCTGGTTGTCCTGCTGAGGGATGAGGTTCAAGGGGTACCTGAGTGAGGGAAACAGTCTTCTGAGGGAAGAACAAGGCAGGGCAAGGAAAAGACCAAGGGTTACCCAGGAGAGGCTAAAGGGAGGATGGAGAACAAGCAGCCAAGCACTGCAAAAAGCAGCAGAGACCTCCCAGCACACACTCATGCCACGAAGCCTGTGAGACAAAGGTGGGTCTCACGGGTGACCAGGGGAGGCAGCTCCCAGGACAGGACACGTCAGAGAAAGCCAGCAGTTGGTTTGTCTCAGTCCCGCTGCAGAAGGGACACCTGAAGCCCTGTGCTGCAGGAGCGGAGGTGGCCGAGAGAGCAAGAGCTGGAGCTGGCTGAGAAATACAGCGCAACAAGTCACCGAGGCCGATGCCTGCACACTCGGAGGAGCGGCCGCGGCTCACAAAGGCGGGGGCCCCGCGGACCCGCCACGGCAGCGGGAGCCGCCCCCGGCCGGCGCCGAGCGGGGTCCGGGGAGTGGGGCCGCCGCCTGCCCGCGCCGTCGGGCAAAGCCGGGGCCGGGGCGGCGGGCACAGCAGCGCGGGGCGGCGGACCGAGAGGAAGGGGAGCGGGGCTCCGGGCGGCCGCCCGGGCAGGGGAGCTGCCCCGCGGGGGCTCGGAGCGCCGGTAGCCGTGGCACGACGAGGCCGGGAGGGCGGCGGAGCCCGGCCCGGGGGGGGCTGCGGGCGAGCGAGGGAGCCCCCGGCCCCGCGGTACCGTGCCGGGTACAAGGCGCAGCCCCGCGCCGCAGCTGCACCGGGACCGGGACCGGTGCGCGCCCCGGTCCGCCGCACGCCGCTGCCCTCCGCCCCGCTCGCCCCGGGCCGGGTGCCAGGACCTCGGAGAGCTCCGCGCCGCCCCGCCCCGCCTCCGGGGCCCCGCCGCGCCGGTGCCGCCGCCGGTCCCTGTCCCGACCGGCGGCTCTCCCCCCCGCAGCCCGGGCGCGGCGAGCGGAGTTTGTCTCCCATCCGCGAAAGTTGCGGGCGCTGCGGAGCCGGCGCGGCACGGAGGGGACCCGGCCCCGTCCTCCCGCCTCGGCCCGACGGGACAGACCGGGAGCGCGGCCGCGGGCACGTCCCGCCGCCACGACCCACGGCGGCCCCGCTGTCCTGCCCGCCGCGCCCCAGTCCCCAGAGGCCCCGGCTCCTGTCCCGGCCAGCGCGGGGGACCCGCGGTGCCGCCCGCCCGCCCAGCGGCGGGGAGAGCCCGCACAGGGACCCGGCGACCGGCGCTGCCCACGGCGGGGCCCCTCGGGGCTGCGGGAGTCCCGGGCGAGGCGGGCCGGCGCTCGCCGCGGGCCGGTTGCTCCCCGCCGGGCGGGGCTGCCCCGCGCCTCTCTTACCTGCCAGGCCGGGGAAGGGGTCCGGGAAGTGCAGCGGCGGCTCGGGCGGCCCCTTGTCGCGCCCCGCGGGCAGCTCCTCCGCCTCCGGGCCCTCGGCGCCCCGCCGGCAGCCGGCGTCGGGGTTGGGGCGCGGCGGGGGCAGCTCCTGCGGCGGGTAGAAGCCGTCGGGGGGCTCGGAGAAGCTGGGCAGGGCCGTGGTGAGCGCCACCATGGAGGGCACGGCCTGGCCCAGGCTGGCGCAGAAGGTGTTGGTGAGGCGGCCGGCGAAGGAGGCCAGCGGCGTCAGCGGCGGTAGCCCCGACTGCAGGGGAGCGTGGGACAGCGCCTGCGGCAGCACCAGCGGCCGGTACGGCATGAACATGGGGTACCCGGTGTAGAGCAGGTGCCCGGAGCGCGGCGGCGGCGTCCCGATGAGCGAGTCGATGGAGAAGGCGGTCCCCTGGCCGCTGGGTCTCTGCATGGCGAGCGGGCGCCGCCGGCTCAGCCGGCACCAACTTTCCGGCGAGCTCGGGCCGTCGCCAACTCGCCGCGCCGCCGCCGCCGCCGGGCCCCGCCGCGGCCCCCGGCCCCGGCCCGCGCCCGCCGCCTCCCGTGGGCTCCGGCGCCCGGCGAGAGCTGCCGCCCGCCCGCCCGCTCGCTGGCTCGGCGCGGCGGAGTGGAGGCGCGCTCGGAGCCGCCCGCCCGCCCGCCCCGCCGCGGGGGGGGCCGGGCCGGGCCGCGGAGGGGAGGGGAGGGGAGGCGGGCGGGGGTGTCGCCCTCTGCTCTCATCCATCTTCCGCACATCACGGTCGAGTTCCTCCTTCAGCGCCCGCTCCGGCGGGGCAACGCTCCCCGCTCCCCCCGGCGCGGCCGGCCCCTGGGAAGGCGCCTCCCCCTCCCGCCTCATCAGCTGTTATTAACGGTGATTGATGATTAGCAATTACGGGGCCAGCACAAGGGCGCTTTTGTGGGGACGGGACGGGGCCGCGCCGCTCGGCACATCCTTCCTCGGGCCGCCCCCGGGCTCGGGACAACGGACGGGGCGAGCCGGGCCCGCCCTGCCCTGGGCCCGCCGCCTCCCGGAGCCGGCCCGGGCCGACGCTCCCGGCGGCTCCTGACGGCCGAACCCGGCGGGGAGCGGCCCAGGGACACCGGCGGCGGGCGGGCTCCAGCGCCCCGACGGACCGGACCTCGCCGGGCACCGGCCGGGCGCGGCCCCGCCGCTCCGGGGCCACCGTGCCGTGCCGCACCGCCCGCCCCCGTCCCGGGCGCGGGGGGGGGGGAGGGGGGGCGCCGCCGGGCTGGGTCCGGCCGGTCCCCCTCCAGACCCCGGAGCCCCGGCGGCGGGCGCGGAGCGGGATCTCTGTGGGGCGGCCGGGTGGGGGCGGCCGGAGACGCGCTCGGGCCAGAGTGGGAACGGGGTGGGGGGGGCTGGAGCCCGAGCGCCGAGCGAGCCGCCCCCCGCCCCCACGGCTGCTCCCCCGCGGCCCCGGCGCCGCGCACCGCGGGGGCTGCCGGTGCCCGGCTCCGTCGGGGCAGGAGCCGGCGGGCGGCGCGGAGCCCGGGGGGAGCGACTGCCCCGGCGGCTGCAGCCTGCCCGGACCTGTCCGCCACCGGGGCGCCCCACGGCCGGCCGTGGCTGCCGTTCGTTCACCTGCCCGCGCTGCAGCCGCACAAAGGCCCCGCGCTCTGTCCCTGCCGCCTGCGCGCTCCTCGTGTGTCAGACACGGCCCCCGAGCCGGCTGCTGATGAGCCCTTCTGCGCATCACTCAGTCTACAGAGCAAGTGAGACCTGTGCAAACCGTACGCTCCTGAGCTGCGGCGAGAGCTCCGCAGCTCTGCCTTGCCCTGCTGCGCAGCCTGGGGAGCGTGGCCTGGCCCCGTGTGGGGAGTCCCCACGCTAAAATGGAGTACTTCTCCCCCCCGGCTGGGCACAGACGTTGTGCTCCTGTCTACAGGGAGATGCTCACCGGGCCTGTACTGTGCTGCACCTTGAGCAAACTAAAGCCCCACTTCAGAAGAGCTGACCGGGATTACCACGTAAAGCACTCAGAAGCTGAGGAATGCCAGAGCTGAAGGCGTGTCTAAATTCACTCTGACTGCGTTTTCAGTGGCACAGCTCTGCGCCAGCTCCCACCTAGGGGTGGTCCTCTTCTCAGGACCCCTGCATGTTCCTGCCTGCGCTCACCCTTTGACCAGGGATGCAGTACCTCTGGCTGCTTAGCTACCCAGGCTCCCTGGTGGCATTGGCATCTGTGTGAATACACACCACCACCCTCTCCTTCTCTGTCCCCAAGGAGGCCTGGGGCACCGCGTGGCCACAGCCTTGAATCGTATGTTTTGTGCAGAACATGACAGTCCAGCCACAGAGCTGGACACTTGAATCCTGTGTGGAGCATATAAATGAGGCCAAATTGGCCCATCAGGCTGACAGTGTGGGACGCAGCCTTCCTCTGCCGAAAAAGCACAGTCTGAATCCCCAGGGCCCAGCTATGACATCAGCACCAAGGGTGTGCACAGACCCTCCTCTTTCTTTCGTGCCTTTTATGCCTTTCTCTCTGGCACATCCTTGCCATCTCGAGGAAACATCCCTGCGTGGTGAGAGCTGCCCTACCCACAGCCAGGGAAACAGAGGTGTGGAGAAGTTAATATTAAAATAATTATCCAGACTCAAATATTGAATCATAAAATGGAGGCTCAGCAAGAGGGCTCCCTCTCACCATTCTGATGCAGACACCTCCCACTACCCAATGGCCCTTGGATCACTGAGGAAGAGATGTGCGTGTTCGTAGGGCATCGGCTGTTCGGCTCCTAGTCTGGGACGAGGGCCCAGATGTCAGGCTGGGAAGGATGCTGGCAGCAACTAGCATTTGGATGAATCCCACCCTAGGAATCAGTTGCGACACGGTAAGGGACGTGCTCAAGGTCTGCAGGTCAGCATCCATGTCCTGTCTGTCCTTGGCACAGCTCTCCTGTCTCATCCACCAAATGTCCCCATGGGAAAGGAACCTTCAGTCATGGAGTCATCTTCACGCACGCAGCTTGGGTTCATTTCACTGCTATATTAGACCACGGAGAAAATGAAAGCATAGCCATGTGTGAGTTACTGGGTTTCAAGACCTGTGCTCAGAAGGGTCCAAATCAAGGCTATGCAAGCAACTACCTAACTCCTGAGCAATTGCAATGGGATCACTTGTTCAATGAACCTTTTATATGTAACCTTCAACCCACACCTCACACCCTCATATAAGTTAGCAAGATATTTGGGAGCAATAGGAAACTGCTATCTTCAGTGGCCGTGCTAAGGAAACTGAGCAAGCTGGGGAGAGAGCTCCAGCTCCCACAAGGAAGGATGACGGCCTGTGCCCAAAGCAGCAGGTCCTTCCTGAAGCCAGTAACCCCGGCTCCCATACTGTGCCCTGCAAATCAATAGCCCGCACCCTGCCAGTCCCTACGTATGTCTCCAAGGCAAAGGTTCTGCATACCTGATCACACACGTGCATTACCTGCAGCCCCTGCCTCCTTTCAAACAGTGAATCTCGGTTCAACACTGGAGCAGCAAGGGCAGGCTGCTCCAGCAGGGAAGGGAAGGCAGGAATCACGGCGTGCAGCAAGGCGGGCAGGGCAGTGGCATCGCTGGCACGGGAGCAGTCCCACGAGACTTGAGGAAGATGTGGGGACAGTAACCAGGGTGACCGATAGTCCTGTGATCACCCAGCTAGTCCCACTCTCCAAGCGGTGAGGCAGGTCTAAGGCCAAGCCAGAAAGGCAAATCAGTGGGTCGGGGTCATTGTCGGCAGCAGGGAGGTACAGGATCAGGTGTACCTCCAGTTTAGGTGAGGCAGGGACTAAGGGCGAGAGCCTGAGTTTAAAAGCAGCTCCTCAGCCAAAGAGGGGCAGGTCCGTGCTGAGGCTCCCCAGGGACAGATATCTGCGTCATCTAAGTTGGCCCTGACCCCGCAGAGCCAAACCCCCAGGAGGAGGGGAACGTACTCAGGCCCTGACAAACTTACTCCACTCTGGTTTACTTTGTCTCGTGAGACTTTGCAGTGAAGTAAGATAGACATTCATTTGCCACATTGTAAAGCAAAGATCCAGAGAAGAAAAGCTTGAAGGACTGGGGGAAAAAAAAAAAGGTTGCAAGCAAAATAAAGAAAATATTGTATTATTGTACTCTAGTGCGTGCATTGAACAAGACACAGACTGAGAGCTCCCACATCCACCATCCTTGCAGGGTGAGCCAAACTGGAAGGGTGAGGGTCCAGGTCGCACATGGTAACTCTACCACCCCTTAGATCTCCAGGGGCTTTCCGAGTTTCTGTATCCTATATCCAATCTTCCACAGTTTCTTACTGTCTAGGGGAAATGCAGTTTCCATGGCTTCCACTTGAGGCTCAGACCTCCACCATTCAGTACTCTCCCCGAGCGTCTCTCCCTCCCCACACGCCTTCTCTGCGGGGAGCTGCTCTATTCCATTTTATCCGGCTCCATCCCCCATGCGCAAGTAGTTGGTACGTTCCCTTAATGTGCCTGAAGATACACTGGCCAACGTACCAGATACCTGAGAAATATTAATTACACACGCAATTTGCAAAGCGCCTGGTCTCATTGCACTCTCAGCTGTTGACAGCAACCTCTCAGGACCTTGCCGGGTACGTTACCAGACACTGAGCTAAAAAAGAGTCTCAGGAGGAGACCTCCTCTCTCCCTTCTGATTTGGGGTTGCTGGGTCATAGCTCCACGTATATCAGCCTCAGCACTTGGTCCTGAGTCTCACCAGGCTGAGCCCCCAGTACTGAACTCAAGCTCAGTCTGCAAGCACTGCCCTTAAGCAATTACAGACCAGCCTGTCCCATCTCCTCCATCACTCACTGCCTGAGATGGCCCATCTTCCTCAGTCTGCCTTTGCTTCCCACCCCTATTCTTGTCTGGTTTCTGCATTAGAACTGCTGAAGCTGCTGCTCCTCTTCTTCTCTGTTCCTTGCTGCAGACATAGGAGCATGGAAAAGCCAATTTGCCTGCATTTCTGGAGTCGGTAGGCAAGACCGGAAAGCGTCCTGCTCAACACATGATACTTTGGACACAGTGTCTACCCTGAAGATGGTACATGACCTGTCTGGTCAACACTTTGGATCTGCCATAACTTCAAACCACTCAGCAGAGGCAGAGGCTTCCTGGGAGAAAACTATGAGCCTCTAAAAATGTCCCTGCTCAGTATATGCAAAATGGGATCCCTGGAGGCTGGTAATTTAGGAAAAGCTGATCCCATGCTGCTGGGCAGAAGAAGAAACATCCAGGCCAGCTCTCCTTCCCGCGCTGTAACCTGCTCCTCCAAGGCGGGGAGTCCAGAGCGTATTCCTGGTACGCAGGCTGTTGGGTAAGTAGAGGCCAATTAATTTTTGCTGTAGCTGTAATGGGAAAAGTTCAGTCTGAGACAGGCACACAGCATGGCAAACCACAACTGCAACAGTTAAAGTTTAATAACTGACTGGCAAATGAAAGCAGGTCTTTCTAATGGAAACTGCTATGCAACCTTAACTTTATGCCTCTACCTGCTCCACTTACGATCTCTACACAGAATCTAGCACAACAGGACTAAATCTAGTGATGGCCTCTAGGCATTCCTGCAATATAGCTACTAACATATTAAAAGCAAGGGTAATGTTGCAAAATTATTTACTCAAAGTTTGGAAAGTCTAGAGAACGGGCTGGCTGCGGCTGCGATGTCATGTTAACAGAAGCTAGGCTCCTCTCAGGAGCAGGCTCTACTATGGGACAAGTGCTCTGGTATGAAACAACCCTGGCTTGAGCCGTCCGGCTCTGCGGGCACGCTCAGCTGGTGGGTAACGGCTAATACATAGGTTCTGCCCCAGCGGGCAACCTGGATCGAAGGAGCAACCAGGAGGTCCCAGCTGGCGTCTGCAGATGCAGTCTCACAGGCTTTCACCCCACTGTGTGATTCTGTCTGCAGCCTCCTACAGCAAAACTTGTTTGCAGCAGCTGAGGAGGCACCCTCTCGTGCCTGGGGAACGTATTTTAGAGCTAGCCCTAGCAGAGCCGTAGCTGGAGCAATAAGAATCCAGAATCCTCAGCAGCAGTAGAAAGATCATTCCCAGGTGCATAGTTTTGCTGATAACAAGATCTCAAAGCAGAAAAAGGCTACTTCCAAGGACCGGGGTTTCCGAAATAGGGAAAGACTGTAACTTAAAGAGAGGAAAGCTCAGAAAGGTCCATCTTAGAACTTATGGGCAGAGCTAGCGTTCTAGAGCAACACCACACACCCATCTGTCTGATAAGCCTTGCACCAGGCCAGCAGAAGCAGTGGCCTGTCCTGTGTACCCCACTCTGTGACCCCTGTGGTTCAGCGGAGTGCCTGGAAGCAGCCCCCAAGCTGGGTCTTCCTGACCCAAGAACTGCTCGTTTTCCCCGACTGATGAGCAAAGGCTTCTTCCCAGCCGCAAAGACCTCCCGGCAGCACCTGCAGTGGCTCAGCTCCCAGTTGCGCACTGGGCACACACATAGCACAGCTCCTGCGTGCTGTCAGCAAAGGAATACTTTCTGAGAGCTGGTGCTTGAAGGCTGTTGGGTTTGCTGAGGGCACACAGGCCATCGAAGACACCAACCAACTGTTTCAGCAGCCAGGGTGACAGCGGGCAGGTGCCCCTGCGCCATCTCCCCTTACCCGTTAGCCCCAGGTGAGGCAGAAACCACGGGCAACACACACGTGAAGCACCCTCGCCAGCCAGCAGGTCTCTGCAGCGAGAAGCCCACCATACCCCAGACCTTGTCACAGAGTGGAGCACAGCCATACCTGGGAGAGCTCAACCCTTCCTGGTATCTCTCCTGGCTCCTGCACCCAACGCTGCGCCCACACCTTGGGCAGACACGTTTTCTGCACAGAGCACTTTGAAATGATCTTAGAGCTCATTGGCAACAGCACTGACGTTGCAGAGCTGGCTCAACCCCCCGTGACTATCAGTTCCATGGGGTCCTTTTTGCGCCATCGTGCCCCCCTGGCTGCCTTTCAGCAGAAGCTCAGAAGCACCATCAATGGACCACAGCTTGCCCAGCCCGGAGGGAGCCGGCCACACCAGCCTTTGCCGGGCGAGTCTGCGAGCAGCTCAACCTAAGGCAGGACCCAGGATGAATTTGTGCAGACTCTGGGGGCAGTGTGCCTGTCTGCTGCTGGGTTCCCTTGGGACAGCAGGGAAGACACAGTGCTGGGAGCGGGAGCTTCATCGCCTAAACCTGGTGCTCGACGTGGCCCCAGCAGCAAATATTGCTGCTCACCCAGTTCCATTGACAGGTCCCCGAGACCCTGTGCCCCGCAGGAATGGACTGCTCAGGAGAGAGTCATGAGCATGGGGATGCAGGCAAATTGCCAAGGTGGTAGGATCTGCCAGCAAACTGCTGGCAGTGATTATAGTGATTACACACCCAAAGTTGCTCTTACCCTGCTCCAGCCTGCTTGAGGGGCAGCAACACAGAGCGTAAGTGCAGAGGGGCCAGGCTGATGGGACTGGTCACAGGCACCATGCAGCTGGAAGCTGGGCTGAGCCCTTCAACCCACTCACAACACAGATGAGAGTTCAACTTGGAAAATGTCACCGTGACCCGACTTGTCTGCACCTGACAAATGCCTCTCATTTTCATTTCTTTACTCCTGGGTGAGGTAGGAGCCCTTCACACATCTCTGAGGATTGTTCTGTCAGGAGAGCTAACACCTCCTTCTCTCCTGGGTTTTGATCCTGCTCTCGGAGAGTGATATTAGCCAAACACTCCAGATAATTTACTGGGCTCCCAAGGCGCAGGGCTGGCTTATACTGGCAGCATTGTGGTACTGTCTCTTTTTTCCATTTCCATTCTGGCACCGGGTGCTGCTGAAAGTTCTCGGTTTCTTTTGGCTTGTGTTTGTACAGCAGACCGAGACTGGGCATTCTTGGCAACATCCCCAAAGCACTGCCCACACTCGGGCTGTAGAGCTGTCTTCAATTCCAACCTGGATAAGGTCTCCTAGGAGCACTGGCATGCTCACTCCACTCACCTCCTCAGCTCCAGCGTGGCTCTTCCCCATGCCAATCAGAGACATTGTTTGAGAAGCATAACTGGCATCAGACACAAAGAGAAAGAGAGAGAAAGGGGAGAAGAGAGACAAGAAGGACAGAAAAGGGAAAGAAAACCAAACAAGTGTGAGATCTGCAGAGGGAAACCATCACCAGAAAGTCATCAGCTTCATGAAAAGAAAACTGCTCAGGGCAGTGCCCGGTCCTCAGCAGGCAACGTGGGACCCAGTTTATAAGATGGCCTACCTGGCACGTCATCAGCCTCTGGCTGCAAGCAAGGGGCGAGGGGACAGGAGCATCACTGCATAATGTGCCCTTTGGAGGTTACCAAGGAGGCTTTGCAAGGGAGCGATGCCAGAGGATGGGTGTCCCCAGGCACCAGGGTTGTGCACGTTGCCTTCAGCCAACATAGATATTTCTGGCCCATGAGTAGAAGGTCTCTCCTGGGAGCAAAGCCTGATACCTTCTGCACTTCTAGGGTAGGAGCAGCTCTCTCCAAGTGCGCTGCTCTGCCCCAGCAGTTACATGAGTGTGGCGCTCCGGATGCTTTCATTCGGATGACATCCATCATCTGCCAGTCACTGTATGAACACGTGTTTCACAGCTATCTGACAGAAGCACAGAATCTCCTAACTGGAAAAGCCCTGTGAGATCATCCAGTCCAATCATTAACCTAACACTGACAACCCACCACTAAACCATGTCCCTGAGCACTATATCTACATGCCCCTTAAATCCCTCTGGGGATGGGGACTCCACCACTGCCCTGGGGAATGCGTTCCAATGCCTGATGACCCTTTCAGTAAAGAAAGTCTTCCTTATACCCAATCTAAACTTCCCTTGGTGCAACTTGAACCCATTTCCTCTTGTTCTATCATCCGTTACTTGACAGAACAGGTCAGCTCTCAACTCTCTGCAACCTCCTTTCAAGGAGTTGTAGAGAGCGATACGGTCTCCCCTCAGCCTCCTCTTCTCCAGGCTGAACAACCCCAGTTCCCTCAGCTGCTCCTCATAAGACGTGCTCCAGACCCCTCACCAGTTTCGGTGCCCTGTAGCAAAGCGCCTATAAGAAAAGGTGATGTTCTCAGAGTGCAGGATGCAGGATTCAGAGCAAAATGGATTGTGGAACCAACGGGTACATGAATAATGCCTGTCTTTAGCTGGCAATATGGTACTGGCTTACCCCACGATGCAGTGGCCCTAATTTCTACACCACCCTCATCTAGTGTGGACTCAGTGTATAAGAACAGTCGTGCTAGCCCTGGGTCCTGCATTATGAAGAAGAGGGCTCTCTTCATTCAGTCACAGCATCATGGAATCACAGGCTGGTGGAGGCTGGAAGGGACCTCTGGAGGTCATCTTGTCCAACCCCACTGCTCAAGCAGGACCATCTGCAGCTGGTCGCCCAGGACCATGTCCAGATAGCTTTTGCTTATCTCCAAGGAGGGAGATCCAACAAACTCTCTGGGCAACATGTGCCAGTGCTCACTCTCCCTCATGGTGAAACTGTGTTTCCTGATGTTCAGACAGAGCCTTCTGTGTTTCAGTTTGTGCCCATTACCTCTGGCCCTGTCACTAAGCAACACTGAAAACAGCCTGCGTCCATCCTCTTTGTGCCCCCCCTTCAGGTATTTATATACGCTGGTGAGATCCCCCCGAGCCTTCTCTTCTCCGGGCCGAACAGTCCCAGCTCTCTCAGCCTTTCCTCATAGGAGAGATGCTCGGGTAATTTTTCTACATTTAGACGTTGTCATTGTGTCACGACTCAGTTTTCTCTTCTTCGGAATATACAGCTCCAGGTCCTTGAGGCTCTTTTTGTTGATCATTTCCTTGTCTTCCTACCGTTCCTGATGTCCTCTGCTCCCACCACAGCCCGCCCACTATGCTGTGGTCACCGCACCTCTGGAAGAGAAGACCGATGTAGCGCTTCTTTACAGCCCGGGCTGTGGTTGGTGCACACCACGAGAGCAGTGCCTTTCCTATGCAGCACGTGGCTGGTCGTGGGCAGTGTGCCATGGTTGCTCCTGCACATCGTCAGCTCTCACTGTCACTGGCAGGTCGGGGCCTACCAAGGCTTTTGCAGTTGGGTTCTGCTGGTCCCAGGGCAGAGCTTGGTGTTTGTCCTGCTGGCCACTGCTGGAGCCACAACCCCAACCCAGCACAGTCTCTTCTGCAGATTAAATGAGCCTCATGTCTGTTCCTTCATGCAAGGAACAACAACTCTGGAGCAGTGCCAGATGCAGGACAGACCTCCAGGTAACACCCGCTGTGGATCACTGCTGCTTGATTACTGATAAGTGACTCTGAATAAGGTCTTCTGACTAGTTATGGTCTCACCTAGTAGCAGCTCACTCTATATTGTCTTTTCTTAATTTCATTCTGAGAATCTTATGTGAAAGAGCATGAAATTAAGACATTTAAGACACATAACATCTGTTCCTTCTGTCCCTTCCCCACGGTCCTTTGGCCTGAGACAGAAGGAAGCAGGATTGGTCTGACCAACTTTGCATGTGCTCCGGCACTTACAAATTGTTGAGTTACTTGCTGCAGTATTCTCCGGGAATCGAAGTAAGGCTGGCCAGGCACAGGACCATGTTTAAGAAGTCCCAGGCCGCTACCAAACCCGTGCTTGCATTTGGCCCGAGCCCATGTGGCACAGAAGCGGAGGGAGAGCCTGGCAGAAGCCGGAGGGAGAGCCTGGCAGCCAGGAACGTGGAGGTGGGAGGGAGGGATGCGAGCAGCGTTGCTGACATCTGGTGATGAGCCGGAGGAACGGAGCGGAGCTGAGCGCTGTGTACACCAGGGCTGTTCTCACCCGCGTGTCACCCGCAGAGCACTGTACTGCAGGAGCATCCATGTCTGCTGCGGCGCATCTGGGTGGAAGCAGAAGTGCAGCAAGCATTTGGAGTCCTGCTCCTAACGGTGCGGTGCCAGGAGCACTCAGCACCAGGAGAGCTGCTGTGGGGCCAAACCAGCCACAAGAGAATGTCCAGCAGAGCTCTGCAAGGGGCTGTGTGGGGTCACAGTGTGGGGCAAACGCTGAGGCTCCCACTGCCCCAAGTCAGAGACTCTCCAAGCGCCTCCTCCAGTGGGATCACCGCAGGTGTCACGGGGCAGTGACACAGACTGGTGAGAGGAGGGAATTTGCCTCTGTGTGTCACATCCAGCCCCGAGGACCTTTGGCAATCCACAAAGGCTACCCAGTCCTGCAGGGTGACACACACTCAGAGCTTCCGAACAGCTGAAATCTCAAAGCTAAAGCTTGTGAGAGCAATCGAATGAGAGCAAATATTTAAATAAAGTAATAAAGTAGCATCACCGTTTATTTCAGAAGGTCTTTTTCAGAAGCTGGCGCAGACAGCAAATTCAGAGCGAGGAAGCTGATAGAGCCAGTACAAACCAGTAGTCACAAAATGAGGGAAACTAAGGGGAAGTCAGAGACACCAATGCCATATCGATGAAGGGACCAGCGCTGCTAAGGGAAAAGGTACCCTGGGGCCAAACACAGTCCCAGCGGTGACAGAGGCCAATGGTGGGCCAGTGTGGAAGAGTGACAAGACTATGGGTCATAGACCTGTAATTAAGCAGTCTGATCTCTCTGGGACTTGGGCTGAGCACCATGCAGGATGAATCCTGCTCTGGGCTAGGGCAGACCTTCTGGTGATTTTTAAAAAAGCCAGATATGAGAAATCTATATCCACTACCATAAGCTATTCTAAGATGCAATCAACTAGTAGATTAATTACTCTTGCTATTAAAAACGTGTCTTGTTTCTAATATGTGTTTGCCCAGCTTTAATTTGCAGCCACTGGGTCTAGTTTTACCTCTGTGTGCCACTCAGAACTGGCCATGCTGAATGAACCCTGCCCCCTGCCCCGCAGGAGGTTTGGTGCGGCCCAGCAATGGGTCCCAGCGTGGTGACAGAGGGTGTTTCGCCCATGTGCCCACGGTGCTCGTGGAAGAGTGCTGCCCTCCTGCCCTGTAAATCTGGGACTGAAGAACAGGCATCTACAACTGCACCCAGGACTCCAAGGATCAACCACGCGCGCCCAACCACCCCTCCGAAGTTCCCAGTGCCAGGGATCACTGGCGATCCATAACTCACTCACGGCTCTTCTTGGAACCCTCTCTGATTGTTCTGAAATGTCGACCCCAGAGCAGGATGCCCCAGCAGCAGAGAGTCTAAAGAATTGTAGTCACTGGGCACCTGCCCCAGATTTCTGCCTATAAACATACATTCTGCTTAATGAAAACTGAGAACTCAATAAATATTTATGCTCTGTATTCAAAACAACAATGGATAATATTCATATTTTACAGTGGTAATGAAATACTTTATATTCCATCAGTAATTAAGGAAGATGCTAAAGAGAAACTCTTTAAGTAAAAATTTTTATAATCTGCAGGAGGAGAACTTACATCCAAGAGTATTTAATTGGCTAATGAGTTCACTGAACCATTGATTTTTTTTATTTATAACAAATCATGGCACACTGGGGGATGTAGGATAACTGGGGGAAAAAACAAAATCCAGTGTCTTGCCAGTGTTTAAATGTGTTCACATGGATATCCAAGAAACTACAGCGCAGTTAGATCAACATACATCCCAAACAATCACAAACAAGCAGCCAAAGGATGTCCTGGGGAAATTACTAAAAGCTGGAACCCAAATTAACGTCGTTCAAATTAATGACATTTGAAAAAGGTACTTACAAATTATTTTATGGGTTTTTTTTTGTAAGCCTACAAGTTTGATAGAGCTAACTAGATAGATATGGCATGCTTAGACTCCTGTAACTCATTTGACTTAGTTCTGCATGACATTCTAATAAGAAAAATTAGCTGTGTACTGCAGTCAGTGTGATCAGTATTAACAGATTTGAAAGAATTGGGTAACTGAGAAGACTTATTCTATATAGCCATTTGACAGATGTATGTCTAGTTGTATTCTATTCACATATCAATGCTATATGTTATTAGCAATCAGGGAGAAAATAAAAAACAACTGCTGGTAAAATTATTGGGGTGGTTAAAAATGAATTGTTGGGATGGTAAAAGTAACAGGTGGCACTTCCCCAAGACAACCTAATCTGGATTGCTTGAAACACCAGGTTCACGAAAAAAATGGTTTGTTACATCTCAGTATAAGGTGCAACATATAGGAAAGAAGAATGTGGGCTTCATTTTACCACAGGGATGGCATCCTGGACAGTAATGAGTCTGACAAACATTTAGAGGTTGAATGGGAGGGCATCGCTGCCAAGGCCGTCCTCCTGCTGGACTGCGTAAATAAGTAATGCCATATATGAATCTAAGGTTCCTGAGGCATTTGTGTAGATCTCACATCCACACGGCTAAGAATAACTCTTACACAATCATAGCACAACCACATTTTGGATGCTGTGCGCAGTTCTAGTCCCTTCATCTCAAAGCGACGCACTAGGATCAGTAAAGGGACAGGGAAAGCCTGTGCTTGTGCTTAAGGGTTGGGTGACAGCTTTCATGCAGGGAATGACACAGTCAAATAGAATTACAGCCTGAGGAAGGAGAGAAAAGGCAGGTATCTATATAATTTTGAATAGTATTATAAAGAGGAACAGACTATAGTTGCCCACATATTCTTAGAATAGAGTTAAAGGGCATCAAATGAAGCAAGAAGGTGACAGTGTAAAGACAAATAAAAGGAGGTGATCAACACAATGTGCAATTAAGTTACTCTTGCCACAAGGATATCAGAATGTTCAAATATACATGGGTCCAAAAAGTGACTGGTCAAATTTACATAAGAAAAAAAAAGTCTCTCTACGACTGCTAAATAAAAAGATGCCCTTTTGACTCAAAAGTGCCTGAAACACAATTTACAGAGCTCAGGGATGGGGATGAACATCCTAGGGAAGGGCTTTTCTATACTTGCTTTGTCCTTGTACCCTCCTGGAAGTACCATTATGGTTTACTAGTCCACCCATTATGGCATGTCATGCTCTTTACTGAGGAACAGGGAAGATCAGGTCAGAGTCAAGCAGACACTCGAGGCTGGGAATCCTCCAGGGAGATGCTGGCGCAGTTAAAGGAAGGGGATACCAGGAACAGGCGATGCTGCGACTGCACGGAGAGGGTCAGGGTAAGACCAGTGGCTGCAGCTAGGATGGAAACGTCTGTCTAGAAATGGGATGGATTTTTTTTCCCCAAGCACATCATTGGACAGCTGCACTGAGAACATGGCAGTGGACTCAGTTACTTCAGCCAGTCAGGAGGGTGTCTCTTGCTGACAGCTCTGCCAAAAACCAGGGTAGAAGCCGGAGCAGGAACAGCAGCGTGTGCCCAGGAGACATTCCCAGTGAATGCCCCCAGTGCTGGGGCACAGCAGCAACCAGCAGCTGCCTGTGCAGTTGGTAAAAACACATCAGAACCACGTGCCCCATGCTAATAATGTCACACGTTTGCTGTCCACAGCCCTCGCACTCAGGACAGCCAAATTTCACTGGTGTAACTCCTGTCCCAACAAGCACATTCAATGCTGCATTAGAAATTTCCCCTTTAGAAACCTGAGAAAAAGTAGCACAGCTCGTTATAGTGCCAAAATGTGCTCTGGAACATCAAACGTTTTTAATTCTGTTCTTGTAAATGCTTTTAAAAATCAATTGCTAATCGATTAGCATAACTGAGTTAAACTCAGCGCATTTGTTCTCAGCCTGCACTTAGCTTGAACTTTTCTGATTGTTTCAGTTCTGAAAAAGGGCTTGAGTGCCCAAAGCTTTTCTGGTGGTTTGTTGTTTTTATAGTTTGGTCTGTTTTTTTCCCCCAGTTAAATCAGTCAATCTGTAAAAGATACTCCCCTTTTCCTATGAGCCTCACATTCCTTGACAATGGTTACTCAGTGGTATCCTTGCATCAATGACACTGTGCCCTTTTAATTTCAGTGAGAACACAGATGAAATCTAGCCCATGGAGATGTGTGCCTGGGCACGGCTCGCCCCTCTCCGCCACCCGCCTGACCGCAGCCCTCCCACCTGCGCTGGGGTCCCCCACCTGCAAACCTGGGAGCTCTGAAAGGGACCCTGGAAACTCGCTGCAGTCCCAGCACGGGTCCTTCGTTACAGCCGGCTCCTGTCTATGCCACCTAAGACACCTTTGTCCAAAGAGGGACCGGCAGTGCCTGGAGCTGCCCTGCCCACGTCTGCAGTGCCACGCACGCTCCTCTGTCTGCAGAAACAAACCACTGTGGGTTCACCTCTTTCAGCCAGAGCCGCCCTCATCACCCAAACGCAGAGCAGACTTCAGAACCAGCAGAAGTAATCAGCGAGACCCGAGGCATGGCTTTAAGCCTAACAGCTGCAAGAAACAATTACAAAATAAAGCAAACCATTAAATTCAATCCTCCCCTGTCCTTAAGGCGATATTGTCTTAGTGGCTGAGCACACATTACTGAACATACGTTATGGCAGGCATATGGACAGCGCTGGAAAGAAGAAGGACCGGTAAACCAGCACCACATACACTGCTCCGCAGACTGTCTTCATACCAAAGGTGTCCCTTCAGGATAAGGCACTCACAGTCTGTGCTGCCACAAAAGGGACAGACCCTCTTTTTTTCTGCTCCTCCTCCAGTCACAGACATGATCTGGCTAACAATGAACCCTCTACCATGGGGATTACGCAGGGATAACGCGGGGATTAACGCGTGTGGCCAGTAGGTCGAGAGAGGTCATTCTCCCCCTCTACTCTGCACTGGTGAGGCCACAACTGGAATACTGTGTCCAGTTCTGGGCTCCCAGTTCAAGAGAGACAGGGAACTGCTGGAGAGGGTCCAGCGTAGGGCAACTAAGATGATTGAGGGATTGGATCCCTTCTGAGGAAAGGCCGAGAGAGCTGGGACTCTTCAGCCTAGAGAAGAGAAGGCTGAGGGGAGACCTTATTATGGCGTACAAGTATCTAAAGGGTGGGGTGAAGGAGGATGGAGCCAGACTCTTTTCAGTGGTTCCCAGTGACAGGACGAGGGGCAATGGGCACAAATTGGAACAGAAGAAGTTCCATTCTAACACAAGGAAAAACTTCTTCACGGTTTGGGTGGCAGAGACCCGGCACAGGCTGCGCAGAGGGGGTGTGGAGTCCCCTTCTCTGGAGATGTTCAAGACGCGCCAGGATGCAGTCCTGAGTAATGTGCTTGAGGCAATCCTGCTTTGGCAGGGGAGCAGGACTGGATGATCTCTAGAGGTCCCTTCCAACTCTCAAAATTCTGTGATTCCGTGATTAGAATGTGGGAATGAGACTACGGGACCTGTTCCCATGAACAGATCACCCTGAACAGCTATGCAAGCTCAGCCAGCGGGAAGGTGGTGACTCCAGGCAGCGCTCCTGCTCTGGTTCAAGGGAAATGCATGACAGATCCGCCATGGTAAGAGTATGGGCCCTTATCCAGGAATTTTAAAACGTTTGACTCCCCTGCTTCCTTCATCCCCGTTTTGCAGATAGTCTCGGTACATGACCTTGAGCCAACACCTCACCTCTGCCAGTGGATGTCATAAAGCACATTGGTAAACCTTTTTGAGATATACCATCTCTATACTGCAATAGCAGTACCTACACACACGGGCTGCCACAACTGATTTCCTGACACCTTTTCTAAGCCTGTAATATGTAAACACATCCCTACTGTATCCTATCAGCATTCACACCGTGGTGCATCACTGGTATGAGTGCATTAGGAACGGCACACTGAACCTCACAGTTATTTCAAGCTTGCTGCCTCAGAGCAGCATGGTCTACTTGTGTAAGGTGGTGATAATTAGCGGAGCAGAGCTACACCCTGTGTCCCAACAGGGGCAGAAAAAAACAGAAGCATCGGGTCTGTCAAACTGCTTTGTTCTGTGTGCTCCAGTGTCCTGGCGCTGATGTGGGTGTTAAAAGAGGCCTTGAAGGACCACTGAACCACGAGGTGGAACCCACAGTGCCCCCCCAGGGCACTCTCTGCCAACCTGCACAGTTCAGGCACTCCTTGACCAGAAGCAGGAATGGAGTTACCTTACAGCAAATCCTTAAAGCATGGTTAGTGCTTTGATTTCTTTACAACTGCGTCTAAATTGCAGGAACAAACGTTACCCTTCACCTTGCCTAGAGTGCAGCGCAGCCCCGGCAGCAGCGTGTGGACCCATACTGCGCTCTGGCAGATGCTGGCTGAGCTGTCGTGGCTGCTCCGCGCCCCAGGGACCGGCATTCCCAGGGCATGCTCCCTCCTTGCCCCACATCAACGTCCCCAGTGCTGGCACAAGCATGGCTGTCCTGCCCCAAGCTGTAAAGCCAGGCAGCCCCAGACCTCGAACCTGCATGGAAAGCACTTGTTTGGGAGGCCTCAGCCCCACACACCCCGACACACACATTTCCTTGTGTCCCCTGAGAAGCAGACGGATGCACAGGTCTGAGAGCGCACATGCCACTATATACGGCACGTCACATGGATGAGAAAAGTTAGGACAGTCTTCAAGGCACAGCAGAAGTTGCACTCTGGTAGGTGTAGAGACTAGGGTTTATTCCAAACAGCTTTGGGTACAAACTGTGAACAACTTGACTAAAGACAAGAGCCCAACAAATGCACAGGGCACCAGAGCTGCCTCGTTCAGATTAGTTTGTGGATTTGGGATAGGGAGATTGAGATCCTACAACTAGAACTGTGATCAGGGCAGTGTATTTGTTCCTTGTCCCACAAAACACCCTAATCCCCATATTTTGCTTTTCTCAGCAAGTCTGGAGTTTGTCCTGATTAGTATGGGTAAACAGAATGCTCCAAAATAGGTGCACGAGGCAGAGCACAAGGCTGGCTGGGACAGGGACAGGTTTGGCACAGGGGGCTGGCAGGAGGCACATGAGGGGAAGGAGTATGCTGGGAAGGCACAGACTGCACCGGAGGGATGGAACATTGGCACAGAATAGCACAGTAGGACTGGAACCGCAGCCCTTAGTAGAGAACATCCTCGAAGCTGAGCAGCAGAAAACGGTGCAAGGCGCTTGGCAGCTGCAGCTGAGACAAGACCTGAAGCAACCGGCCCTCCAGGAAGGTCCTGAGTGTGCAGCGAGCCAGATGCTGCAAGGAGCGAGGTCTTTGCTCCAGGGAGAAAAGCGACTGGTAGAAACGTGGGTATTTCTACAGAGAGAGAAGAGAGGACCAGAGGCAGATAAAGCTGAAGGTATCACTCTGGGAGCAGAGTTAGAACCAGACACCCCTTTACCTACCTTAGTCACTACAGTGCATCCTTCCTACCCCACAACAGCAACCACCCCTGTGCCCTGCAAATCACCCAGCCCCAACCCTGCCCCAAACCCCGCTCAGCCCCGTGCCTCCTTCGGCACCCCACTGCTGTAGCCCGGCTGTGTGTTCCCCGGCCAGCAGCACACGTTCCCTCACCTGTACAACCTCCGCTGGGACCGCTTCCACCCAGTCCTCAGAGACACGCACGTGATCATAGCTGTTCATCATGGCCTCGATGACACGCGGGCAGCTATGGCAGTACCGCAGCACCTGCGCCAGGGAAACAGCAGGTGAACACCGCCTTTGGGCAAAGTCCTGCAAGCCCCACCTTCACCTCCTAAAAAGCTGCCGATGCTTAAAAACAGCCTTGGCAAGTCCAGGGAGGTAAAGTCCTTCCCCTCACACTGTCCCAGGAGATCAAACCCACCGATGGTGGGAGATGCCGGAGCCCCAGAGAGGGTGCCCAACCCAACACACGCAGCACAGTTGCATTCAGTGCACAGGGTCCCACAGCCTCTCCTCAGATACAGAGACTAGTGCATGTGGCTGGGATGCAGATCTCCTTCATCTGCCTCACTGCTGCACGCAGCAACGCTCTGCTTTGTGCCAGGCTCCTTCCCTCGCATTTTGCCAGTTAGAGCACGAGCTGTTCTGGGGCCAGGACTGACACCCATTTTGTGCGCAGCACGACGAAGGCACACTGTGCCTCTGCTGAGGGTACACAGGGGTCTCGGATGTTTTGTGCCTGTTCGACATGGGGCTGCAAGAGATGTCCTGGACCTGTGCTGGGTACAATGGGTGTCCTAAGAAGTACTGTGCCCGTGAGCACAGGAGCCCCAGGAAGGCATCGTACATGTGTTGTGCAACACATCTCTGGCGTGTACCATGGCCGTGCAGGCGACACACTGTTGCTGTGTATCTCACACCCCCAGCGTGGTCTTTGGAGCACACCGCACCCACGTGTAGCCGCACCGAGGCAGATCCCCCGGCTCTTGGCTCCCACTCCCCGCGGCCCAGGCCAGCAGTAGCTGTCAGAGCCTATTCCGGCTGTACAAGTGATCCTCATTATCTGGCGTTAATAGGAGATTAATTAGTGTTAATTGTTGATTTTCCTGTATTTTCCCAAAGGGGAGAGCAATCTGCTGATCTCCGGGCTGGGTAATTATTGCACTGCTCAGGAATTAAAGACAGGAAATTAACCCTTTGTTTGCTGGTGTCTCACAGAGACAGCATGAGCTGGAGGGTATGCCCCAAAGAGCAAACATATCCCCAGAGAGGAAAACAGCCAACACCTTCTCGGGCAAGTGATTATGGAAACTGGGCAAGTACGGCCACCCAGATTGGCAGATAGAAGCAGGCGACTCCTACCGGAGAACACAGCCCAGGAGAAACCTTCAGGGAATCCCAAACCAGTACTGCCAATTCCCCCCCTCAGCCCTGGAGGAGACAGGCAGGACAGCAAGGGTGCTGGCACAGAACAAGCCCTGCTGCAGCAGAAACATCCCTGCTCTCACTGGGGCGCCGATGCCCACAGCTTTCCCTTCCCACTGCGCTGCCGGCACAGCTGTGAGCCCCACACCTTGAGCAGGGAGCCAGGCCAGACACGGATGGCGCCATGGTTGAGCAGGGCTCGGACCACAAGCTCCGGGTGGTGCTCCAGCTTGTAGGCAGTTGCTTGCAGGATATTGTGCAGTGCCGTGTTGCCGCTGTAGTTCATGACGTTGACATTTGCACCCCGGGCCAGCAGTAACTCTGCTATTTGAGCATTGGCATTCTTGCAGGCCAGGTGAAGTGGGTGCTGGCGGTCCCGATCTGCAGCATTGATGCTAGCACCGCTCTCCACCAGCAGCTGGCAGACCCGGTAGTAGCTGTCCATGTCCTGGGGCTGATGGGGCTGAGCACAGCCAGCGTTCAGTGGTGTCTGCCCCTCCTTATTCTCTGCCTCCAGCTCTGCCCCATAGCGCAGAAGCAGCTGGACGTGGTCTACTAGGCCATGGCGTGCTGCTATGTGCAGTGCTGTGTCATCTTCCTCCTCTGTCTGACTGTTCACACTGGCACCATGCTGCAGCAGCTGCTGGACGCACCTACGTGGGCCAAGATGTCTCAGTGACAGGTTCTCCTCTCCAGCTCCTATCCTACCTCCCCCCTGCCATATCTGCTCACCCCACAGCTTTCACTTTGCTCCAAAAACCCCTGCTCCTCATGCCCTGGAGCCACGTGTTCAAGCCAGGATGACAGATGAGCAGAGATACTGTCATCCCAATTCTAGCTCATTCTCCACAGATCTTTAATAAAGTGTCATCACACCCAGAGTCTGCTCCCACACCCTCATGGAGGGCTGTCTGCACAGCACATGCCCTGTGCTTCTCAGTGCGAACCACTGGCTCGGCATTGATGGTGGGCAGCGAGACTGCAGCACCAAGTCCAGCTGCATCAGCTGAGGACCAGAGCCTGCAGTCATCTGTTGGACTTCAGAGGTGGCCCTGGTCCAGGACAGGCAGTGAGGCCACCCCACTCAGCAGCCACTGCTGCAAGACAGCAGCCCACCCACAGCGATGGGCAGGGACCCCTCCTGCACAGGATGAGACTCGAGGGGAGGGAGGCCCACTGTGTGCCCTGGGTAGAACTCACTCAATGGAGTCGGGGCTCTTGCAGAGATGCAGGGGCTTGTAGCCATCCTCAGAGACAGCTTCAGGGTCAGCGCCAAAGGTCAGGAGCAGTCGCACGCAGTCTGTACTGGCCGCTGCACAAGCCTCATGCAGGGCAGTCTTACCCCCGGGTGCGAAGTTGACAGCAGCACCCCTCAGCAGCAGCAGCCGCAGGCAGTCTGCATAGCCCCGGCTGGCTGTGATGTGCAGCGGCGTGGTGAGCTCCTGCTCATAACTCAGAGACCACAGTCCTGCAGGGAAAAAGAGGTCAGGGAGCCACATCCAGCCACCGTGCACAAAAACACCCAGTCCTGCCCTTTCCCCAGGGTGCCCGATGTGCATCCCCCATTGAGAGACTCGGGTGTCCCTGCAAGGGGCTGCCTCTCCCTGCCAGTCCCCGCTCGGCAGGGTCCCTTGGACTGGCCCAAAGGCAAGGACCTGGGGTGACTTAGACTGCACAGCCGTGCTGGCAGGGAGCTCGGCGCAGCAGGAACCTTGGGGCAAAGGCTGTTCCCAGACAGTGTGCTCTTCACCTGCAGCACAGGGTTGCTGTTGACAGGACAGCGGACGAGGGGCCTCAGGCACAGGCAGGGCTGAAAGCAGCAAGGTGGCTGAGAAGAGCACCGTGTATGAATCACAGAATTGTCTAGGTTGGAAGGGACCTTTAAGATCATCTAGTCCAACCATCACCTTAACACTGCCAACACCACTACTAAACCACATCTCTAAGCACCACGTCTGCCCATCTTTTAAATACCTTCAGGGATGGAGATTCCACCACTGCCCTGGGCAGCCTGTAAGTCCCCAGCAAAAACAAAGAGGTGCTGGAGCAGGCTGCCACGCACCCAGGAGATTCAGACAAGCCCTGAGCATGGCACAGACAAGCATCTTCAGCAGAGATGGACATCTAGGGCCTGGGAGAGAGCAAGGGGTTGAAACCTGCCAACTCTCAAAGATGCTGACCCAGCTGGAAACACTGCTGAGCTGGTGCTGTCTGCTGGCAAACAGCCCGCAGCTCTTACAGGACAAGGGCTCCTGAAATTCTGCTTCTTGCTGTCCTTCCAGGCTGGGCTGGAGGACCACATCCCAGACTGCATGACATGTTCAGTACTACATCCCCCTCACCTCTTTCTTGCAGAAGCAGCATGCGGTCAACTGTGTTTCCCAGGGCCAGGTTCAAAGGGAACCATCTCAAGGACCTAACGCACAGCTGTGGCAGTTCCTCGCCCAGAACGAGCCACAGAGAGGACCAGCAGCCCCACACAGCCTGCACACAGACAGAACAGGCACACAGAGCCAGGCTGCAGGGCTGGCGACAGGAGGAGCATAACCTGGAGCTTGAACCTCCTTTGCCCCGTCAGGGAACCCAGCCAGTTTTCAAGCACTTGCCCAACCCCTGCTAGAAGGGCCGGGTGCCCTGGGCACCGCTCAGGATCCCAGAGACACACATGCACTCCCATAAGCGGCCCAGAGGAACCCTACCACATCCCTGTGCTCTCGCTGCCACCCCGACTCCTCCGTAACCCAAACTGCACCCATGGCACACAACCGCAGCAACAGCAGTGCCCTGCAGCACAGGCAGAAGGCTCCGAGCCCCCACGCCACCTGCCCGCTGCCCCCCACATACTCAGCCGGCGGAAGTTGAAGCGGTAGTTCTTCCACTCTTCCAGGTCACTCGTGTCAAACACGGCATTGGGACTCAGGTTGTTCTGAGGGTCGCTGAGGATCTCTGCCACAACCCCCCAGTCCCCAGTCAGCAGGGCCTGCCAGTAGACCTGGGCAGGACCATCCACCTTCTGCGTGCAAATAGGCTCCTGACTCTTGTCTCCTCCGCCTGTGATGCCACCCATGATGCAGTACCCGGACCCCACGCAAAAGCCAGGGCAGGACCTGCTGCTGCCTCACCGGCCGGGCTCTGAGCCCGCGGATACAGCCTCGCTGGTGCCCTGCGCTGCGGCTGCCTGTCTGCCCTGGGTGGTCCGCAGGGAGGGAGGACATGTCACATCACCGCTTGGTCCGGGCTGGGTACAGCTCAGGTCTCAGCTGTTCTATTCTGGGAGACCTTGTGACCAAAAGTTTGGGCCAAGAGGCTGATGAGGACACTCCTCTCTGCAGTCCCTGGCTGTGAAGGGAAGCCCCTAGGCAGGGTAGCCTGAAGGGTAGAAATGGAGACAAGACATCACTAAGAAAACAGAGAGGGAAGCAGTCTCGTGCCCAACCAGCCTGCTGTCACCCAGCTGCTGCCCAGACCACAACAGCACAACCCTGCTGCCCCATACACCACCAGCACACCCTTGTGCAGCCCCTGGCTCCTCACACACCTCCAGCACTGCTCCTCCACTTGCCAGTGCCACCCAAGCCCTTGGCACTAAACGGGTTTTTAAACAAGTCACAGGAGAGTTCTTTTTAATCAAAGCTTAAAGCCAAAGGACAGGTAGAAATAGGTACAAGGATGGGAAACAATGCATTACAAGTGAAGTAAAAGCACAGAAGGCAATTATCCTTTAGACCCCTTCCTACTGTTCCTTGAAATTCAGCCTTGCCAAGAGCTCCTGCATGGTTTTAGTACTCCTTTTCCATCCTCTGACAGCCCCCTCTCTCGGGGTTCCTCACTGCTGTCCTTTCACCTCAGATGGCATTCCCCCCTGTCCCCACTTCATTGTATAAACCTACCCCGCCCCTACTTTGGTTACAGAACTGTGCCCTTTGCTCACAGTTCATCAGCATTGTGAGCATTTTGTTTGGACCATATGTTCTAAAGAACACCTCAAACTGCATGGAAGACTCTTAGTTTTTAGTTTAATTTTGTGTCATGGAACTATTCAGATCACGCAGCTGAAAACAAGTGACCCCAATAGAACACCAAACAACAATTACCTGGTGGACCAGAGAAGAGTATAAGAGAGGGAACTTTACCCTTCTCAGTAATGAAAATAAATGATCAAGTTCTATACTGACAGTCTCCAGCATCCTCTGTCTGCAGACTTCACCACCTTGTCTAGCTGAAAACGTAGTGCCTGGAAGGGTAAAAAGAGGGAAGCACCTGGCAGACTTTCTCACCAAATGGGATCCTCTATTTCCCCAAAGATATAAGCAGGTATCCCATGAGAGCCTGAGGTTCCCAATCACAAAAGCATCGCCAGGGAGGCAAAAGGCTGTGTGAGTTCATGTCAGTAACACCATACAATTCACACTTCCTCTGGGCTTCTCAAAATATCAATAGGGATGACTTGGGAAAGCCCAGGTCACTAGAATCTACTTCTAAGGTTGCTGGCTGGGTAAGCTTTAAGAAACTGCCCCTGCAGGCCAGTGAGATGTATAACCAAAGCCTTAGGCAGCACAAAGGTTTGCTTTTGGTTTTTGTTCTATACCCTTATACAACAAGTTTTGCAGTACGTTTTTTGGTCTGTGCTTGATGAATTATCTTAGTTGGTTGGGTTCAAATCTTGAAACTTTGGTGACAAGCAGTTTCTGAAGTTGTTTTACATCAGCTGTTCTGTTTTCTTTGGGGCACAAATCTTTACCAGCAGACTGACTTGCTGTTCAAGTGTCCGTCGGCACAGCACAAGACAGGAGTTAAAACATGCAATTAATATTTTTCTGACAAGTGGTACACAAAGGGTAATACCTTTTTATTATTATTCCTAAGTAGACTGTAACAATTCAAAATCTAGCTTGTACAAATCTTAGACCTCAGTAAATAATCTTCACCACCCACAAGTAGCAGCACTTTCATCTACAACCCCACTCTGTTTCTCTCTTGCTAGTGTGGATCCCCACAAACACTTGGTCACAGTCAAGCTTTATCCATGTGCTCCATAGCTTTGTGCCAGGACACTTGAAAAGAACCCACACCTCTGGGAAAGTGGCCTTCATCAACAGCTCTTTCATTCTGGCACAGCGGGGGCTTTTGCCACAAACCTTCTCTGGAAAAGAGTGGTGCAATTGTGGCCCCTCCACACCTGACACTCCCCATTTTAAACTCTGGAAGTCTGCCTGCACCACGCTACCGACAGACAGCAGCAAGGATGCGTGCACGCTTCCAGGTTGTTAAGCACATCTCTCCCTTTAACACATCAGCTATGCTGCTTGCTGAAAGTTCATAGATAGCATTGATGAGAAAGTAAACAAAAGGGACCAGAGTGTGGAAGCACGTGTAGTGGCCACAAGATGTATCTGGGCGAGGTACAGTGAAGCGTGCAGATGCGAGGAAACACCAAGGACGACCAGCTTCTACCTCCTGTCACTCAGGACGGACAACCTTGCTGCCACCATCTCTCTGGTAGACCAGATTTCTGCTCCCCTCACCCAATCCACCTTACAGAACAGAACAGCTTGCCGGGTGCAAACCCCACAGGCAAAAATGCCAAACAGTAAATGCTTTTGCTCCAGAGCAAAGCCCCCCTGCAGCTGATCATTGTTAACCCTCCCACATCAACCCCCCTGCAGTCAGTGTTTGGAGCAGGGATCACAACAGCTTGGCTTCACACTCGGATTTCACCACAGCAGCAGGAACAGGTAGATACGGAGCAGTTAGTCCCCAAGCAGCTGTCTACAAGGCTGAAGTACAGCCATGCCTCTTCCTCAGGATATGGGCTAAGCTCTGCCCAAAGTGCACCGCTAAGACCTCTCTGCTCTTCCCAAAGCATGACACAGCCTCCAGTTTCTAATAAACTGAAGTAACAGACACAACTTAAGACATAAGGCAGGAAAAGCATCCTCATGCCACCTGATGCCTTCTTACCCAAGCCTCACCTCCTCCTCACGCATATTTCACATCTATCCCAGCAATTTCTAACAGGACAGCCCTGATGTTGTTCCTTTCCAGCAGCCCTTCCAAGGGCCCTCTTCTCACCATTTCCCAGTAGATCTGCCTCTGGCCACCTTCAACAAGCCTGTTATCATTTGGTCTATGGCCCTGGAATCCTCTTTCCTCATCCAAAAGCCTTTCTTCCCAAGTCCCTCTTCCACCATCTTCTCTCCGCCACTGGTGATTACTATCAACGCTTTCCTCAGGCATCTGTGTTCTTTCTCTGGTCCCCATCCTGGGCACTTCCCACACCCCCATGTCCCAACCCTGCACACCCACCAAATTTCCTGCTAGTCCAGCGCAGCTCATCACCCTTGGTCTCAATGATGAGATTGATGGCTGCACTCTTGGTGAAGTACTTCTGCACCATCTCAAGGTCTCCAGTGAAGAGCGCATTCTGGACCAGCAGATCCCGGCACTCCAGTGGCTCCAAACGGCTGTTCTGGCATCCCTGGCCAACCGGGCTCAAGCTGTGCTCACTGTGGTGGTACCGGGACCTTCTACGCCGAGAGTACTTCCACTGATCCTGCTGCTCCTCGTCATGCTGCAGCAAGCGTTGTGTGGCAGAGCTGAAGGGAAAGGTGCAGTCCATCACGGGGAACAAACAAGGCAAGTCTGATCTTACAGTAAACAAGCTGCTGCAGGCAAGAGCCTCTTATCCAAGGCAACGTCCTTTGCAGGTCGCTCCTGGGTTCCAGCTCCCCAGCGTCTGGTTGGATTCAGGCACAGGCCTGACTCACTGAGTATAAATAGTCCTGCTTGGCAGCTCCCCTTCACCAGTTCCCTTCCTCCCAAGAGCTTATTTTCAGCTGCTGGATGCAATCCCCAGCACAGATTAGGCACAGGAGAGGGGCAGCAGGCAGCCTTGAAACACTCTACATGCCCGCTACTTTGCTCCCGCTTGGAAAGAAACAGCACGAGGTTGGGGCAGTCAGGGTCAGGGCAGCTGGGGAAAGGTCCATAGCAGAGGCGCTCTCAGAAGTCTTAAGGGACCAAGTACAGAGGCCTCCCCAACAGGGACCAAAAAACCCCTCAGAAACCCCACGCACTGCTCTCGGGAACCCAGCATCTTCACTGGGGCAGCCAGGCAGAACAGAACAAAAGAGGACATGCAGGCAAGCCCTGGGAAAAGCAGCTTGTATGACATGAACCAAGTTTCCTGGCAATAAGGAAGACTGTCTTCCATGCAAACATTAAGAGGCTGGCAAGTGCCTTCAGGCTTCTGAGGAGAGTATGCCTAACTATGCCACACAGCCCTCCAGCCACAGCAGGTCACATTGGGAGGGGTGAAGAATGCTGAAGCCCCCTGCCCTGCCCCAGTTATCACAGTTCACTCTGGAGAACACACAGTGGATGCCGTTAACTAGTATGTTGTGCTAGCTTGACATAGGTTTGGGACTAGTTAAACTCTGTTCACCCTCAAATTACTTTCCTGTAACTAACCCGGCAATTGCTGTGTCCCTGCCAACACAAGAATCTTCCAGCTGGGCAGGCTGTGACTGTCAGCAGGGACTCACGAGCTGCTGTGGGAATGTCAGCCACTATTCTCTACTCAGTTCTACAACCGAGTGTCTGAGGTGACACAAAAGACACCTACAAGAGTGCCTGAGGGCTAACCGGGGGGCCATGCACCCAGACCTAGAGCTGCGATACTGACCCACTGACTTTCTCCTGGACCATGCTGTTCCACTGGACAACAAGGTTCTGCTAGAAGCCACCACCTTGGCCCACCTGACTTATCTCCTGGACTGCACCATCTATCCTGCAAAACAGGCAAGTTGTGCTACTTGTTAATATTAAATATATAGGTGGCTAGAAGGTCTTTTGGGTTTGGGGTGGGGTTTTTTTGTTTTGAGTACTGTTGTTTGCAGGAAGGGTTGTTGTTGGGATTTTTTTTTTCTTTGTTTGCAGGGAGTTGTTTGGTTTTTATTAAATCTGAGCCTATTTAGTACTTACCCTGTCAACTTTGTTTCAAACTATGATAGAGTTCTCTGGTGTGACTGCAGGTGCTGATCAGAGATAGGCTTTGCTTGTGTTCCTTTTGGTGGCTGCTTCCAGCACAGAGAAGAGGACTACATAAGAACCTGGAAGCCCCAAAGGGTCCATGTACCAGTCCCAGGTCTGCTGGCTGCCTTCAAGAGCTGCCGGACACAGTCCCCATTGCCACTGCACAGATACTCTACACCCATGAGCGGTTTTCAGCATCTCCCTGGTGCAGCACTGGTGTCACAGGCATACTTGTTCTCCAGAAGGATGCGATGGCCGTATCTCCAGCCCCACTTTGGAATCCACATTCAACCTTAACAGAGTGAATGCCCCGGCACAAGAAGGATAGGAGGGCACATCTAGGACACACTGGTCAGAGGGATCTGTTGATCCTCAGAGGGGGCTCAGGACCTGCCGAGGAGTCAGACAGAAGAGGCACTCAGTGTTTTCTCCCTGAGCCCCTCTTCCCCGTCCCATTTGTACAGCAAGACCAGCAAAGAACTGACAGGTCCAAAAGCTCCCAAACCAATGCAAGCACTAAGAATGGCGGTAGAGGCCACTACTGTAAGCATTTTCATACAAACCCTGCTCTCCCTCCAGACCAAACCCCAGTCCAAACACAACTACAGAGACCTCTCCAGCCTCACTCACGCATGGTGAGCTTCACTGTGCTCATCACACCACAGAACACCATCATAGGTCTATTTTTTACACACAGGTCCAGTGGCCTTGGTTTTCTTCTGTACACACACCCCTCCCAAACCCTCTCCCCACTCAGGGGTTTGTCCCCCTTCTTCACACAAACAGCTGTCCTGTCCCAAACCAGCATGTGCAGAGCTCATCAGAACTATTTATCTTTATTTCCACCCAACACACACCCCTTCTCACCTTTCCCTTGCACCTCTCTCACTTCTGCTGTCTCTTGTGCTGCCTGGAGTCATGTTTTACCCAGAGCTGTCTTCATTTACCAGTCCTGCAGCGAGAACAAGTATGCAGGGGTAAAACAAAGCAGACAGCCCATGAGAGGACACCATGGCAGGAAGGGTGGAGAGAGCATGACAAATCACCAGTCTCCTCTGGCCAGGATGAGGGGCTCAGTACAACAGCCTCAACTTGGGGAACCTGCAGTACAGAGAAGCCTAGATTTTTCTTAGAGATGAAGAGGAGAAACTAAGGAGAACCAAGTTTCCCTCCAACCTGTCTTTCCACCTCCTGCTGCTCCTGCCATTGGAACCACTGGCATCATGCTTTCCCCAACCATGGGCTTGGGCACAGAATTCAAACCTAGTCCCTTCATGCACAATACTATTCACACACCCTACAACCATCCAGGAAACACCAAGCTGTGTGGAGCAGTCAACACACCTGAGGGAAGGGATGCCATCCAGAGGGACCTGGACAGGCTGGAGAGTGGGGCCTGTGTGAACCTCATGAAGTTCAACAAGGCTAAGTGCAGGGTCCTGCCAATCCCGAGCACAAACACAGGCTGAGCAGAGCAGAGATTGAGAGCAGCCCTGAGGAGAAGGACTTGAGGGTGTTGGTTGATGAGAAGCTCAACACAAGTCAGCAATGTGCGCTGGCAGCCCAGCGAGCCCCCAGCATCCTGGGTACATCCCCAGCAGGGCGAGGGAGGGATTGTGCCCCTCTGCTGCGCTCTGGGGAGCCCCCCCTGCAGCGCTGCCTCCAGCTCGGGGGCTCAGCACAGCAGAGACACGGCCCTGGGGGAGCGGGGCCAGAGGAGGGCCCGGAGATGCTGCGAGGGCTGAGCCCCTCTGCGGGGAGGACAGGCTGGGAGACACAGGGGGGTTCAGCCGGGAGAAGAGAAGACTCCGTGGAGACCACAGAGCCCCTTGCAGTACTTAAAGGGGGCTTACAAGAAAGACAGGGAGAGACTTTTTACCAGGGCCTGTTGTGGTAGGACAAGGGGCAATGGTTTTAAACTGAAAGAGGGGAGATTTAGATTAGATATTAGGAAGAAATTCTTGCCTGTGCAGGTGGTGAGCCCCTGGCCCAGGTTGCCCAGAGAATCTGTGGCTGCCCCATCCCTGGAGGTGTCCAAGGCCGGGTTGGACGGGGCTGGGAGCACCCTGGGCTGGGGGGAGGTGTCCCTGCCCATGGTGGGGAGTGGAAATAGATGATCCTTAAGATCCCTTCCAACTCTAACCATTCCGTGACTCTACAGCAGGCATCTAGGAGGAACACCCAGACTGCTGGGCTGAGGCCAGGCCCCCACCCATCACACCTGGAACACTGGCTGAGGGCAGGCAGTGCTTTCACACTCAGGCAGTTTCACAGCCCTTGGGCTGAGTGGGTGTGCATTTCTGCCTTTCCACCAGCTACCCTGGAGCTCTCCTCCCATTTCCATGACCAAGAACAAAAAAAAAAACCCAAACACACCCCATCACAAAAAAAAAAAACACACCCACAAAGCAACCAACTAAAAGAAGTCACCAAAACCCAAAACCCACAAGACACAACCAACCACACACCCCCCACACACACTCCCAGCAGAGCCTTTCCTTTGTGTTTGACATGGCTCTGGCACCTGCCCTGGCCCCACAGCAAGAGAGGTCCTTTGCTTGCTCTGCCTGACAGGTCACAGGAGGGAAGCCAGGACCATCTGTCCCCTCAGCACTGTCATCTGGCAGGAGTCATCCAGCTACTGGCACAAGGCTTTACCTTCAAACCCACTCACTGCACACTCCACAGTGGGCTGCATACTCTGGGTGGGGAAAAAAAAAAAGCAGGCTCCTCCTCGCTGGTTTTGTGCGATACCCTCACATCAGGGCACAGAGCAGCAGTACACAGTCCTCTAGCTCCAGTGATTTCGGGGCCTTTAGCAAGTCCTTCCACAGATGTTTTGGATCTGTCTGTGAGGAAGAAGGGTGTCTTCAAAGACCAGAGTGAAGTGGATCCTATGCAATCCCACGACCCAAGGCTGACCAGACAGAAGAGGAGGCATATCCTTGGGGAAAAAAAAAATGCTGCAATTATTTTTTCCTCAGTGATCTGTCCACTTTTAAACATTGTTGCTTTTGTTAGTAAGAGATAAAACAAATCTCTTGCAAATCATCCATTTGTTTTATGATTACACCTGCCTGTGTCAGGGGCCAAGATGAACAGAGTGAAATCAGGAAGGTTACAGCATATTTCTTTTTATAACAGAGCATGACAGACATGTTGGAATGTCTGATACTCACAACATTAGAGGAGTTCAGAGGATCAAGTCCTGTCTGCTGGTTTGCATGGGGTCAGAGGCTGACAGTCACTCCCTAGAGTGTGCACGAGCAGCCACCCCCAACCCAACCCCCCCACTAGAAACGGGGCCACCCACTGTTGGTACATCTCCAGACATCATTCCTTCTCCACAAAAATCAGGGGTTAAGGACAAAACAAGGAGAACAAGGTTGAGTGGATAACTTCATCTATCTCCCCATGATAGGGAGATGTTAAAACAAAACTGATGTACCCAGCCACACAGTAGCTTCCCAAATTGGTGGAAAGAGACAAGGTGGAAATCTGTCCGTGATGTGGGACAGAGCAAGGGTGTTGGAACTGGAATCCCTAGCCCAACAGTAATGCAAGTGTGTCCATTTACACATGGTCACATGCATGATAAGGCATGTCTACCCCCAGAAGACAGACTTAGGGAGAGTACCTTGTTACTGGCAAAGTCATCTGTGTGAGCTACAAGCCTAAAGATGTAGCATACGGCCCTATCAGGTCAGAGACTACCCAGGAAACTATGATTTTATGCAAATATTAGCTGGTCATATACACTACCATGATGTATTAAATGCTGTCGCCTTCAAAAGGTCCTGACAACACATAGTAAGCTACTGGAGCCCATACTGTGCACTTTGTTCTCAAGTCTTGAGCTATTAGCTCTTGATTTTCTACCTTAAGCATTAATAAAGCATAGATTTGTTTTACTGTTAAACCTGCTGGGTATACAGAAGCTGCTGTGCTGGACTGAAGCCAAAAAGCAAAGTATACACCTTTACAATACAGCAGATGAAGTGAAAGAGGCATCCAAAAGAACTTGTACCCCGAGCATAAGAAGGGGGACCAGCAGCTAGACCCTGCTAGTCTGCAAAAGGTTAACGCAGTAACTGTGGCAGCCAGCTGCTGCTGTTTCAGGAAAGCCTTTGCTCCAGCAGAGGTGGGCAGTCTGGAGAGGCAGCAGAGACCTTGCAGAGCTTCAGACCAGGCTCCAAGGAAAGAGTAAGTAGAACATGCCTGATGCTCAAGGCATCATTACTGAGCTGAAGCCCTCATTCACAAGCATGACCATGAGACCTGGGGACCAGGTTGGAGACCCTCTTGGGGGTAAAGGAGGTTATCCTTCAAACATTTCTCAGGACTGCTCTTGCACAGCAGCACATGGGTTGGAGTAGTAGCCACACTCAGTAATACCTTCTCTGCTGCTTAAGAGCAACTTGCAATGGCAAGAAGTTATTCAGAAGAGCTTTCCAGGCTCGCTTATTTCTGACACAAGCAAGCCAGCTTCTCATGGAAGAGGCCCTGACAAGGATAGCACATGGCAGGGACTGTGAATTGCATTATTAGAAATTGATGGGTTTCTAACCCAGCTGGAAGGGAAGTTTGAATATACAAGCTGACACAGCCCACCTATCTCTCTAGGTCTCACCTCCTTCTCCCCAGAAGGTTGCTTATAAAATTAATTTTCTTCATTCCCAACCCAGATTACTGACAGCTGCAGTTACTTTCCTAGCTGCAGTGTCAGAAGCAGGTGAGAGAGGCCTTAACCAGAGCCAGAATACAGGGGTCTGAGTGGGGAACACCAGCAGAGACTTAGCCCAAACAGTCAGTTCCAGGTGAGCCAGCCCCAACTCCATCTACAGCCTTGCTGAATTACTAGGTCACTAGCTATGCATTCCTACCCACGGCACCTGAAACACTGGGCTCTCTTCCTTTGCCGCCTTTGCCTTGTGTGGCTTCTCATCTTCTTGGTCCAGTGCCACATTCAGTACCTGTGGCCCTTCTCTCAACAGCTCATCATCAACCTGGAGAAGAGAGGACCTCAACATAGCATCTGACAGACTCCTGGTTCACCTCTAACACCCCACTGTTCTTTGGCTCCAACCAGGAACACTGTCCCTCGAGGCTACAGCACATTAGCCATTCCCAGCCTAACACCCTCCTGCACGTGGACACAGGCTGCAGAGGAGTGGTAAGCTTTCTCCTGGAAGAAACAGCCATGGGCACCTTTCTAAGCCTGAAGAGCTCTGCTCTCAAATCCCATGAATCACAAAAGCCTTTCCATTTCCCTCCAGCATCTCCAAGCACCCAGAGTTGCCAAGTAGGAAGGTCCACAGGGCACATTCAAAACAATAAAGGCCCACACCCCTCACCTGCAGGCAGATCTCTTTTCCCACCTCTTTTCTCTTCTGTGTCTTGGTCAGCTTCAGGTCATAGCACTGGACTTGGCCTGCAAAAATGGGGCAGCTGAACTTCACCAGACTCGCTCTTCCAGCTCCATTTTGCCCTACCTCCCAAAGGCACCACAGCTTTTACCTCAGGCCTCTCTACTCCGCTCTCGTGAGACCCCCACCTGGAATATTGCGTCCAGCTCTGGAGCCCTCGACATAAGGACATGGACCTGTTGGAGTGGGTCCAGGAGGGCCACGAAGATGATCAGAGGTGCTCCATCCTATGAAGACAGGCTGAGAGAGTTGGGGTTGTTCAGCCTGGAGAAGAGAAGGCTCTGGGGAGACCTTATAGCAACTTTCCAGTATCTGAAGGGCGCCCACAAGAAGGCTGGAGAGGGACTTTTTACAAGGCTATATAGTCATAGGACAAGAGGTAGTGGTTTCAAACTAGAAGAGGATAGATTTAGAATAGATACCAGGAAAAAAAATTTCACTATGAGGGTGGTGAGACACTGGCCCAGGTTGCCCAGAGAAGTTGTAGAGGTCTCATCCCTGGGTGTGTTCAAGGCCAGGTTGGATGGGGCTTGGAGCAACCTGGGCTGGTGGGAGGTGTCCCTGCCTGTGGCGGGGGGGGGGGGTGGAACTAGATGATCTTTAAGGTCCCTTCCCACCCAAACCTTTCTATGATTCTATTTCCACATCACATCCATCAGGGAAACAGCTCATCACATCTCTCACTCCCTCATTCATTGTCATGTCACACCTTTCCCCACTCGTGTTTCAGCCTGCTGCCACCATCAGGGAAGAACTGCTGCCTTCCTCACGGCAGAGCCCAACCGGTTCCCTACAGCACCTCTGAGCCATCACCCTGGGAGGGCAGAGCTGCACAGGCAGCTCAGACATGCAACACAGCCTGGCTTGGATGAGCTGAACCACAATGCACATGAAAAATAAAGCTTGGCAGACAGAGCAGCCAGGTTCTCCCCACCTCCAGACAACACTCAGGATCTCAGCAAGGAAAGCCAAGCCTTCCATGCACGTGCAAATCCAAATGCCTGCATTCGGCATTGCCCACCACCCACACCAAGATGTGCCAATAAGCAAGCAACTGGAAACCCAAGATGGGCTCACGCCTCTTGCGCCACAGCCGCAGCCACAAGAAGTGGCAAATGTAGAGCAGATACCCAAAGCCCTATGCATAGAAGATGAAATGTAGTGTCCTGAAGAATAAACCCACCATAGACAGTCCTATTCTTTGAAAGCAAGGTTAAGGTTCAGCTGGAGCCTTGCTAGTCACAGGCACACGTAGAGGGAGGGAACAATCAGGGCAATACACCACATAAAAGCATCTACAAACACTCACATGTAAACCCTGCAAAGTCCCATTCAGGCACTAACCAGCACTGAGGGAACCGCTGCTGAAGCTGCTGCTCTATCTGCTCCCTCAAGCCTAGTCCCTCCAGCTCATGTAGCTTCCCATGGACGTTCAAAAGCACACGCTAGTACTCAGCTTCATAGTCAGCCTGGTGCAGGTGCTACAGCTCTTCTCCCAGCTGTGCCCAGAGCACAGGCTGAAAGCAGGGTCTGCAGCATGCAATGTAAGAAAGTGCAAGGGCTTGTCAGAAAGTACGCGCAGTTCTGCATTGAGCATGGAGCACAGGTGAAGGACAGGACACCTGAGAGACAGTCCCACCACCAAGCATGCCCCACACATCCCCATTCCAAAGGTCAGCACCCAACCGCCGTGGCCATGCCCCTTACTCCTCTTGTTGCAGATGACACCAGGCCTACATTATCAAGTAAATGTCTCCCTAGTGCCGAGCAGAAGCAGCCGTGGTGGGGAAGAAACATTAGGAGCATCAGAAAGAGGTTGTGTGGGGAGTGAGCAGCGTGCGTGTAAACGAGCCTGTAACGAGTTTGTAATATGCATGTGTGGCACAGCGTCATCACAATGGCACAGGCACTTTCCCGCCTCATTGCCTCCCAAATGGATTTTAAATATCATTCCGAGGACACAATTATTTAAAACGCTGAACTAAACACTCGCTAATGGGAAAACGGCGTGTGGCCTGCAGCAGCCATTCCTCATGGGGCCACTCTGCCCATGTCATCCTCTTCTCCAGCCCCACACCCTGCATGAGGCCACATGGAAGCATCCTCCTCCCACATGGAGACCATGCAGGGTACCACTAGGTAAGTGTCCTGAGCCCAGACACTGCTTAGGTGAGAACACACTTTTTGGCCCCACCCCATTTCTGTCCTCATGCCCCAGAGGAGCACTCTGCCCTGTCCCAAGCTTCTCAGTCACTGGGGCTCTAACCGTCCCTGGCCACAGCTCCATACACAGGTATTGGGAACCACCTCACCAGACAGAGGTCTTTCAGTCTCCCCCTGTGTCCAGCAGCAGGTAATATAGAGCTAATACAAGGAGAGGACATTAGAATAAGGATGCCTTCTGACCTCCATTATTATATGGTCTTGGAAATTACAGATACCAAATAAGATTTACTTTTTCATATTATTAACTTGTAAATACCTCCCCAACTCCTACTGCACAATCCCAAGCAGGGGAGATGAAGGAAACAGCATTATTGTCAGCTACATCCAGGACTGCAGAGCAAACAGAGGATGAAGAAACAGAACAAAGAAAGAAACAAACTATTTGCAACAATCCTTGCTGGGGAGAACATAGATGGAGAACAGCTCCAAGGACACCAGGGACCCTCAGTCCCATTACAGCACTGGCAGCATCAGGGATAACAGAGCATCAGACAGCAGTGTTGCGCTTTTGGGGGAGTGTCTGTCTCAGCCTTGGTCACCACTCATCTCCCATTCTCCAGGCAGGGATTCTGCGCCACCATGAGTTATGGACTCAGAGTTACCATTACTCACAGACAACAGCCTACCTCAGACCAAACCAGAAAAGGGAAGGGACACATACCAGTACTGTCCCCACACCAGCAGCTGAGCACACGGAGGATGGGAGTCCCTTGCTGGAACCCTGGCTGCACTTCAGAGGTTCATATTTTAACAGCTTTGGCATCACCAGAGCCATCCATCACAGCTCATTTTCCTCTGAGTGCTGAACCATTCCTGCCTATGCTGTTTGGAACAGTGTCTAATGATGCACCAGAGCAGCCACCTGGCAGCACTGCTGCCAAGGGACACAACAACAGGGGAAGAGAAATGCACACAGGTCCGCACACTGTTGCCAGCCCCCATTGCCCAAAAAACTCCCTCCCTTCAAACCTGCACCACTCATCATGGAGCAGAGAGATGCTCTGCCTCATGGTCCCCCACCCTATGAGAGAAAAGAGCTCATACTCTTAAGTAATTGTTCTCTTACAAAAAGGAGAACAGAGAACACAGGTATTACTGATATTTTTATGAACACTTTGATTCAGTTTGTCACACTACAGTGTTCTTTTTGAGGGGTTTGAAGAGTGGACAAAAGCAAAAAAAAAAAAGGTGGCTCTAGCTGATGGGCACGTATAGCTTGGTAAGAACAGATCAGATGGACAGAGACATGGGGCCAGGGACATGCACCATGACAATGCTGCAGTGTTGCAGCGCTAAGAACTCACCGGGAGACTTGCAAAGGCACAGGCAGACCCAGAAAAAGACCCACAGGGACCGAGGCAGTCCCAAAATGCCTTGGAAGAGTGCCTGCATGGGCTCTGACCCAAGGTTTGCTTTTTACTGCAACCTGAGTTCTTCTGGGTCATTCTTGCAGCGACTAACTTCTTGTAAGTCCCTGCTGCTTGGTACAGTCTACCCCCTGCTCCCAAAGCAGCTTCCTTCAGATCTCACCTGATCCACACTACAGCATCAGGGCACAAAGCCACAGGTCCAGTCAGGAAGAAGCTGTGCTGGGGAGCAGCCCTCACAAAAAGCTAACCCATGCTGACCATGCAGAGTGATTCCTCAGAAAAGGGAGACTGTGTTTGACATCCTGCGCAGGTGCACCAGGCCAGCTCCACGGACACACAAGCAGCATGACCCCTGCACAGTGAGAGATGAACCTGCACCCACACAGGAAATGCAAAACAGACAATCTGGGCAGGTTCAGGGCAGAACTCACCATTCCAAGAGCAACCACCTCTTTCTACCTCTGAAGCCTGGTGCATCTGTGCTGCAGGCTGCCCTTCTAGATTTGTGAGGGCACACAGGGATGTAGTAAGAAGGATATGAGGCCAATCACCAACTCCATTCCTCCAGCCTTTGACGCGGCAGGACAGGACACAACATGGAGGGGTCGATAAGACGACACATGAAGCAGGATGCACAAATTGCAGTATTGGAGAATGAAGCACCTGCACCACTAAAGCTCCTCTCGGGCTCACTCAGCGCTAGATGCTCTACCAGACACTTCCAGGAGACAGCCGCTCACCTCACCACAAATCAGCACCTGAGCAGATAACTGGCCGTCTGTGTGGCTAAGAGAGCCAGGGTACCACAGAGGGAAGCTGGATGGTCCACAGGCAGCCTGCTTGGAGCTGGGCAGCACCAGCTCTCCTGCCCGCACAGCAGAAACGTATTTGACATCAGGCGGTCAGAGAGAACCACCTCCAGGGCAGAAGCAGAACTGCAGCTCCAAGCTATTCACGAGCGCTCTCCATCTCGCAAAAAGTATGACTGCACGTCCTAGGGCTGGGAAAAGGGAGCGCTGCTGGAAAGGGGGGCGAACACAGACAGTTCGGCCTACCGAGTGATAGAACGGGCTGGGCAAGGAGACGGACTGCTCACCCTAGCTTTCCGCAAGCGTGCCCGGTAGTCTCTGCTCCTAGTTGTATCTGGTTGTTTTCATCAGCAGCTCCTCATCCAGTCCTACCCAACAATCCACGTGGCCACAGTCCAAACTGCCTCACAATTTATGATGCAAAAGTTAGAGATATTATATGTATTTTTAGACATTTATTTGCAGGCAGCCAACAGGAGGTTTTGCTTTTTTAGTAGCATAAGACTGAATACCAACTCCCGCAGGACTCCACAAGAAGGAAAGTCTCCATTTATGATCTCTGTTAACAATTTGCTGAGAACTGGACAGCTCAGAGAAATCAACCTGCTATTGGGTACTCTATAATTGACACATAGAGCCAATTAAAGCTAAAATGAATCTTTATAAAAATTACAAATGACAAGTCTGTGACATTATCAATCAAGCCTGTGATTTGGTAAAATAAGATAAACCACTTCAATTACTTATGTTCCAACCCCTTAATTTATTATCAAGTCCTAGATCAAGTTCCCTTTATTTTGCCTGGAATTAATCCTGGGCTAACTGCCCTGCACCAAACCACGCTATCCTCCTTTCCCAGAGAGAAACACATTTCCTCCCTGATCCTTTACTTATGATTTTCTGCTATTCCAGTATTTTTTTTTTTAAGTGCCAGCAGGCCAGAGAACTCCAGACCACTTTTTTTCCAAAACCCAGGTACAAGTTTGGACATACTGACCTGGAAGCAGTTGTCCCATCTAGCTGCTATTTAACAGCTATTTTTACCTACAAATGAACAAGAAAGTAGCTTTTTAAATATTTTTTTTTAATCAAATAAACATTTTTCTATTAGAAACTGATGGTATTTCTGTATTTACTGTGTACTTTGTCATTCCAAAATTTGTTGTGGATATATAGAATCTTGTATTCATTTCGCTACTACCTACAGATGCTTTTAACATCCTTTATGCCTACCGTATTTTCCACTTACCATCGACGTGGCATTTTTGTTACACCACCTCCAACACCCCAGTTGCAGCTTTTACTGAACCAGGTTTGATTCTCAGTCCAACTTTGAGCTCCCTTCATCCACAGGTCCCAATTCTATAGACATCTGAAAAGGTTTTAGAAAACTTAATGTTTTGTCGTGTTCCCTTCTTGAAACTAACTTGACAGAAAACTTTACTTACAGTTTTCCTCCTTGGAAGTGTGACAGACACAAGAGTTCTCCACCTGCTCATCACGCTTATGATGAGGACAAGACCTTAATAGCACCCGCCTCCAAAGCCCGGTGGGCAGTTCACCCTTATATGTTGCACAGGGGCAAGACCACAGTAGACTCCTTCGAGCTGCCAAAGACTGCACTGGAAAACCGCAGAAGGTCCGTGCACCGCAGCGACTCCGCAGCTCATACTGCGGCTCCTGCCCGCGCTCCCCACGCTGGGGTTCTCCGTGACCCCTCAAGGAAGAGCCCGGGAGGGGCAATGCCGCTGTCCCGGGGTGAACAACGGCAGGTTCGTGCTCGGTCCCTTCCTGGGCCTCTCGCGAAAACCGAGGCACCATCCCCGGGCCGGCTCGGTCCCGGCCTGCGCGTCTCTACGGCAGCCGAGATGGCGCTTCGCCCCGCAGCGCTGCCGCCGCTCCCGCGGGGGTTCGGACGGGCACTCAGAACGCCGCCCCCGCGGGCGACACCCGCCCGGTCCCCGCGGGCCGTCCCCTCCCGCTCCCGGCGGCGCTGCCCTTCTGTCCCCCCCTCCCGCTGCGCCGGCGGGGACACCCCCGGCTGCGGCCACCCCGGGGAGCGGAGGGCGACAGCGGGGGCCCCTCCGCACCTCCCGCCCCGGCTCCGCGGCCCCGACAGCGTCCGTCCGTCCGTCCCCGGATGGACGGCGCGAGGAGCGGCGCTGGCTCCCGCCGCCACGTCGCCGCAGGAGCCGCGGGCCCGCGGAGACGACCCGTCACCCCGCCCCGGACGGAGCGGTCCCGACGCACCGGGCCGGCGCTCGGCGGGGGAGCAGCGAAGCCCCGCAGGTCCGGCTTGTCGCTCCGCGCCCCGGCCCCGGCCCGCCCGCCCCGAGGAGCCGCCCGCCGGAGCGCAGGGCAGGCCGCGTCTGTCGCCATGGCAACCGGCCATCTCCATGGTGACGGCGAGCGCGCGCCCTCTCCCCCCCGCCGGCGCCATGACAGACGGGTGCGGTGAGTGCAGGAGGGCTTTATTGGGGCCCGCGGCCGTCACTTGGAGCTGGTGTACTTGGTGACGGCCTTGGTGCCCTCGGAGACAGCGTGCTTGGCCAGCTCACCGGGCAGCAGCAGCCTCACAGCCGTCTGCACCTCCCGGCTGGTGATGGTGGAGCGGTGGTTGTACTGGGCCAGGCGCGAGGCCTCAGAGGCCAGCCGCTCAAAGATGTCGTTGACGAAGGAGTTCATGATGCTCATGGCCTTAGAGGAGATGCCGGTGTCTGGGTGCACCTGCCGGATGGTAATCAAGCTCCATCTCACCCATCACCCTGGAGGGAGGGAGGACCCCAGTACCCCCAGAAAAATGGCCCCCCCCTTCCCACCCCAGACAGGGCACCCTAACCCCAGGGGAACCCACAGTTGCTACCCAGAGGGTCTTGAGTCACATGCCACTTGCATTAGCCTGAGGCTAGGCCCCCACAGTGCCACCATGGCTTTGGGATCACGCTGGCAGGAGCCTCTGCACAATCCCCTATGGAAAATGAGCCCACAAGGGGTGGAAGCACCCACATGCTTCAAGTCCTGCCTACAGGCTCATGCAGAAGACCAAGGCCTAGACAACTCATGGCTATGTCTCAAATTTTTTTCTTATCTTCCCAACAGAAGTTACCAGAAAGATTTAATACTTATAGGGCTCACAGCAGCCATTCTTGCCCTATTGACTTCTGCACCGCTATTTCTTTAGGTAGAGCCACACACTAGAGCTTGTTCTCAAGGAAAAAAAACCATCAGATCTACACTTATCTCTTGCATCCTACCCCAAGACCCCCCCCCACAGACACACTTTTGAGACAGCTGGGGCTTTCCTGTACCCGCTTACTCTTTACCTCACTAGGATTTTGCTTCCTTCCTCTTTATAACGTTAACACACAATGGACAGAAGTAACTTTACATACAAAGCAGTTTCTAGCAGAAAAGAAACACTCACCTGCTTCAGTACTTTGTAGATATAGACTGAATAGGTTTCCTTTCTCTTAGGCTTCCTCTTAGACTTCCCATCCCCAGAGGCAGGAGCACGGCCACGCTTCTTCCCAGCTTCTGCACTCATCTCAGCCCCCAACAGAGCAACCAGCAGGTGTCGTGGAGCTGGTTATATAGCAAGGGCAGCAGTTCCCCACCTGCCTCAGGTGCAGCCCCCAAGGAGCAGCACAAATACACACCTGTGACTGATGATTCTACTTTGGACTAAGCGGAGGGCAGCTGGACTGAGAGGATCTTGGAAGTGAGTAATTCAATTAAACCTTCAGACCTGGGAAAGAGTTTGAGGGTAACATGGGCAAGAGCAGTAGCATCTCATTCACATAGGGCAGAAGAGCCAGAGAAAAGCTTTTCCCAGGTCCGTCCAGGGTTTTGGTGAAAGGAGGTTTCCTGCTTTGCTAGAAGGGTGTAAATTGGAGTACTCAAGGTACTGCTTCCAGAATCAAATGAGTGGAACCACTTCTGTGCTCTGGAACAGATAATGCAGTCAGTGGAGACTCAGTGACTGGAAGGAACGTTGGTCTGGTGACTGACTGAACGACAGCGTTATAAATGTCCCAACAGCCAGTATTCCTCCCGCTGTCTCAGCTAGCCTGCTCTTGGGAGTCCTGCACTAGTGTGCCATAGTGATGGTAGTTACAATGCAGGAATTAAGCTAAGCCAGGAAAAAAAAAGTGTGCAGCACCACAGTAGAGACGTGAACAAATTAGAAGAGGTTTTCTGTCCTTTAGAGGGAAAAGGAAGCCTTTCTCTCAGCAGGCACCACAACAGATATTTCGTAGAAGGATAATACTAGTGTGTACCCTCAGGGGAGGGGACACTGGTGTCTGTGCTGCCCTGCATGCTGTCCCCTGCTCTGGAGCACGTGTTATACTGCCATATCCTTAGCAAATCACAGCTTGCAAAGACTGAGCTTGGGACACCTACTCATCAGTCACTCCACCAGTGCTTGTACAGCCAATAGCATTTCACTGCATTTAGTTTTGTTCTAGGCCTGTCCTTGTGGGGAAGCACCTGATCACCCACCCCTGGTGCCAATAAACATGGCAGTGACAGCCCAGGGCTGGGTGTCACAGAGGGGCTTCTTGCACCCAAGCAGTGACACATCAGTGATTGGGTGGGACAGGCTGGAACGGTCACGTCAGCACACTTGTGCAGGGGAACGGGCTTGGGCATTGGAAGATATGGGGTAGTGGGATCCTTCTGGGAACAGGAGCGGCACGTTCTGAGATACTGAACAACATCGTCGAGAGATGTCGGTGGGTGACTCATACTGGAAGTATGGAGGAGGCAACATCACCACTCCTGTTTTGTAGGAGGCCATGCATCGATAAGGAACAGCACAGGGCTTCCCCCTCTGATGTACCTTCTGCACCCCCCTGATTGACAGAGCTGTCAATAGCTGAGATCTTTGTGCTGGGGGACACTGGTCACTGCGACTGGGACCGCTTTAGCTTTTCCACCAGTTGTAGCAGACAAAGGCGCGCTCATGCTGAAGGAGCTGTCAGCTGTTGTATCTCTCTGCAGCTGCAGCTGTGTCTGGCACTGGCACTTACCCACACGCAGCTTGTTTTCCTGACAAAATGTTCAGTTAGAAGGAAGCCCTGTGGTGGACAAGGAGCAGTGACTGATCACTCAGCGTTAAGCACAGGGAGCCATTAAATAGCAAGGGCAGAGGCTTATCCACTGAGCAGTATAGTTGAATTGGAACTCCCAGATTTGGGGAACTACCATCTGCTTCCTTAGATTGCATGTGTAGAGGCTGTGCATTCTGAAAGCTGTGTGCTGGGCTTAACTCCTTCTTGTGCTGTTTTCGTAGTGTGCAGATCAACTCATAACATAAAGACAAATCCCATAACCCCACACTTGATTTAATATCTGCTACTCCTGCTGTAGCTGTGTTAGAGCCAACCTCACTTTTAGACTACAAGCAAGAGTAACGGTGTAGAGGCTCTAGGTCACTTCTTTCGCAGAAATGACCATCCTAGCAACTAAGGAGCAATTCTCATGATTTATCTAGATACAGTTTTGCTTTTGATCAGAAAAGCCCTAACTTGAACCAGTTCAAAACAGTACTGCCCCAGCCAGTGGCTGTCTCTCTCACAGAAATCAGTACTCCGGAACACGCGCCTGCCACAGCAGTTTCAGTGCAGTCTGACAAACTGTCACTGCAGAACAGTGAAAGGCTGAAATACCAGACTCATAAAGCGTGTATATATATTCCATTTTACAAGTCCTGGCCTACGAACTGTGACCTCTGGTGCAGTTACAGCTACTTTTGCTTTGAACATGTACCTGTGCTCCTTGTTTGCCAAATCAGAGACCTGTCTGCAGCCGAGAAGTTCTCATTTCGCAGCAGCAGACAGCGAACACAGCTCTCCTCTTTGCTACACCAGCTACAATTCTCCAACTACTGTCCGTCATGCTGGCTGTCATCCTGATGTTCCCGTGCCCTTCTCAGGATTTACCATTCCCAAAGAACTCAGTGTAAGATTATATCCTGCATTTATTATTGCCACCACAGCTGTCAGCTACACAGATCTGAAATGTAATGGTAAGAGTTGTTGCCAAATCTTCACTAAGAATAAGGAAGAGCAGGAAGAACACCACTCTGATAGCTACTTTGCAACCCTTTCCAACTCACCAAAATCCTTTTAAAGCCTAGAGAGCAGAACAGAGAGAGACATGCATTCATTTATTCTTGTTTCAACTTTTGTGAGACCAATCAGCCTTTACACGAATTACTTATCTGTGGGTTGTTTTTACTTCATCGCTGTCTGTCTGTTAACTTTCGAGTACTACACTGCGAAATATTCACTTAAGTGACTTTTCAATGCAATCTAGACTTTTCTGCAGAGCTAACTTGAACAGCATTTATACTAATGTGCATTAGTTTCTCAGAAGAGACATATGGGGTTTTTTATCTCTCAGTTCATTGCTAAACACACTGAAAAAAATGAACGTTCTGCACTGTCTCCTGGAACCAGCTCCCATTGTGACATTTGTCCTAGGAATGATGCGCAGAGCTTCTATAGCAGCAGTCACAACTTGGATGGTCCCTTTGGAAAAAAACAAGGAAATACTCTACTCAGAGTCAGAGCCACAGTCAGTCAGCATCTGAGGAAGTACAACCGCTACATATTTGTGTTCAATTTGCCTGTCAACATGTGCTGTTGGAACAGGTTATTGGGCTACATGAACCTTTCACATGACCAGTGCAGCCATTCTCACGTGTCAGAAGTAATTAAAATGGTAACTCATGATCATAAGAAGCTATTTAGTTTGTTTTTCTTTAGTACTTTTTAATTGTTTTAAAAATACATGAAAAATGTATTTTATTCAAGCTTCTGCGGCACGGGGTAAGGTTTAAACACCAACTTTTCTAAAAAATTGTTGTCAAGAACAAAAATAAATGTTAAACTAAGTTTAGTTGATTAATCTTGTTTAGTTAAACCTGCAAGGAACAACTAATTAATTCATAGTCCAAAAATCCTAGATTACTGAGTCTCATTTATTAGATCCATAAAATTCAAGGATAAGGAAAAAGCACACACCTAACGCACTCTGTTGTAGAAAACACATGATGGTATTTTATACATCTACGTTCTGTCTCTAACTTCCAATCTTCAAAACCCTTCCAAGTTGTACCTGTCAACGGCAACAAAACACCCACGTGTGCCTTGCTCCCCCTTCTGTCGCTGACCTGAACGCCCAGTGTTCGCTCTGCAGAGTAGCGGAGGTTTCCCAGGTGTGAGGATCCTACTCACTGCTCTGATCCTCCAGAGCTCAGTACTTGCCACTTCACGTATCCCACAAGTTCTGGGCTTAACTTTGGTAGCACTGAAGACCCGAACCTTCACCCCAGAAGAAAGGGCTCTGCATCCTTACTCAAAGCTCAGCACCCACTGATGTGCCCCAATAACCAGTACAGCTCACAGAACAAGACAAGACTGTTCTTCCCTCTTTATTGACTGATGGATTCTCAGGCAGATCTGTTTATTACACTGTTAAATAATAGTTAAAAACAAACCAAGGCCAGAGGAGTTTGAAGTGAAGTATCTAAACTGAAGCAGAAATTGGGAAGGAAGAGGCGGGAGAAGCTGGGCTGGGGTCTCCGCTTCAGTATCACTGCAGCTCAGACACCCTAACTGCCACTGCCAGGACCCCAGAGACAGATTCCAAGGCCTGGCTCAGGTGGGACATCGTTAAATGTGGCAATAGTTGCCCAAACGTAGCCAGATCAGGAGAGAAGAGATCTGTCCAGATACAGAGGTGCAAGGCAAGTCAAGGGGAAGCAGTATTGCAGCAATCCTAGAACACAGCCACAGAGATAGCAGCAGAGTCCCGTTCCAGTCGGCAGATGGGCGAGTCGCATTGGCCACTGTCAGTCTCCACAGCGAGCACCTGACCGACTGCTCTAGAGCTCACACGTTGTGGGTCTTTTTGGTGAGCTGCGGATCCTCATCCACCAGCTTCGACTTGAGATGTTCCTTGTAGGCGAGGATGTCGCCTTGCCACTTTGTGATTGTCTGCTTCTCACAGACCCAGATCTCCTGTGCAACCTGAAAGCAAGCACACAAGGAGGAGAGGTTTACAGTACAGCATTTTATAATTTTACCAAAATTATAAAATTAACCAAAATCTACTCTCTCAAGTCTGGTAAGAAGAGAGTTTAGTAACTTCCACACTTCAGCTACCAAAGAAAAATATCTGCAGTGAAATATCTTACCTGGTGTTTTCTGCATAATTTATACATGATTTTAGAACTAAAAATCCTTGACCCCTCAACATTTCTTTATTTTATTTTTTTGTACACGGGCTAAGAAGGAAAGCCTTTCCTGCTAAACTGAGAACTGAAGTAGTTCAACCTGAACTTCTTGGATCTGAAAAATAAAATTATACCTGAACTTGCAGACAAAGCTATAGCTGATAAATCAGCATTTGACATTTGTGTGTACGTAGTGCAATTTGCTTCGCCTGTGCAGACTGAGTCATAAAAAATTGTGCTAGAACTACTCCAGTATCCTTTAAAAAAAAATATCTAGTTAAGGCCTCCAGAGCGTGTCATGATTTCCATTTCACTTATTATTTGTTTTTTTTTCTTCTTTCAAGTACCTAATGTTTTTCTAGGGTAGCTCAGTAATTGTTTTGCACGAACATGGCAAAGGAATCGTGTCCAGTGATTTTTTTCACTCACACATCTTTTTGGGATGAGTAAGAGCCAGTCAGTTGAAAACACCTTGTTTTAGTTAGTGTTAGAAAAGTAATTTTTGCTCTGACCAAATTCACTACTTTTCTTACCTGTTGGATGAGTCTGAAGTCATGGCTGACGAGCATCATTCCTCCTTCAAATTCATTGATCGCATCTGCCAGAGCATCTATTGTTTCTATGTCCAAGTGGTTGGTGGGCTCATCCAGGAAAAGCATGTGAGGATTCTGCCAGGCCAGCCACGCAAAGCACACGCGGCACTTCTGCCCATCAGAGAGGTTCCTAATTGGGCTCACCTGACAAACACAGGCGGGTCACAGCTCTGCAGGGAAACTTGCAGACTGCCACCCTGATCACAAAATATTCAGATCTCACACTGTGTTTCCAGCAGGTACACGACAAGAGGACAAAGTTTTGTCAGTCTTATACCTAGACTAAGCTTCTCTCACTAGCAGAACAAGGGAATTCCAGGGCTTCTGAAGGAGTGTCCATAGCAAGACCCAGCTTGTGTTAAAAGTTCCCAAGGATAGTTAATTGAGGTCTGACTAGTGCTCATTGCATCCTGACACAACCATAAAACTTCTCAACTTCTGGAGTGACAAATGGGGAAGAACAATGTAAAAACTGATGTTGGATTGCAGGGATGAGGACAACTCCCGTCATACATGTGACATATGACGTACAGGAGCACATCATGTTTAGACTTCGAGCACCCCCGGTGATCCTACCCTCTTGTTTGAACCAAGTGGTCCTCACTCCCAGTTGAGAACACATTAATTTCTGCCTGGTATTCATCTCAGAAACAAGAGATAAGCAAACTAGTTACAACTAAAATATGCTCGAGTCTAGCACTATGCCACAACTTGTCTTGTCTTCACCCAGATTCTGCAGAGGTCACCCATTCCAACCCACATATTGCTGCAATGCAAAGAAATTTCTTATGTGCCACGACTTATTTTTTTCTCCAATTTCGAAAGCAGAGATGGCAAAAGCATTTTGGTGCTGTGCTGTGCCATGCTCCATACTGCATCACACTGTCAGACATCAGTAGAGCAACAGAAAACGCAGCAGCCCTACTTCCCTGACCAAAAATAAAACCTCAACAGCTCATACTCACCTGCTGCTTCCCTGTCAGACCATATCTGCCAATGATTTTTCTCATCTCCTCCTTCTCCTTGATCTCTGGGTAGCATTTCAGCATGTACTCCAGGGGTGAAAGGTCTAAGTCCAACTGCTCTTGCAAGTGCTGACAGAGAAGAAAAGCCAGCTTCAGGCTGTGCAGGCCACCCACTTCATGGCCAAAAGTACTTTCCCCCTTACACCCTTCTGGTCCCAGCTGAGCAGCAAAACACAAGAGCCAATAACCCCACTCACAGTACAACCAGTGTGCTGAACTATTATGGAAGGAGTCTCCGTTCCAGGAGCAGCAGGCTTGTCCACCACCAAGCACAAAGCAACGACCTCTCCCGTAAAAGGTGAGAGGCTAAACAGAAATGACCACAGCAAGCCTCTTTTCAGGGTAAGAACATTTGCTAGAGCCCATTCAGCCAACGGAACAGTTCCTTCCCCCATCTCCAGACACAGAAGGCAACAGTGGGAGGGGCCTTAGAAGCAGAAATAGAGGGACAAGATTCCTCATTCCCCACAGCTTTTTCCTCAGCATTTCACGTCCCAGTGGCTGCTGTAGGGAGTACCTGGTGGTATCTACCGATCTTCACGTGCGAGTGCTTGCGAATCATCCCATCTGTGGGCAGCAGCTAGAAAGGGAAGATAAAAACATTTCACCAGGAAATTCATCCCTTTGCTGTATGCCAGAAATAGAGAATCCAACCATCTCTGCGCTGGCACAGAGGAGGCAGCCTGAACAGGGTAGACAATGCAGGGAGTATACCTCTCCTGTGAGCAGTTTCAGCAGGGTTGACTTTCCGGCTCCATTGGGTCCAACAAGAGCTACACGGGTATCCAGGTCAATCCCAAACTCCAGGTTATTGTAGATCCATGGCTGCAAACCATGAAAATCACGACACACATTATGCCTTTCCACCACTACCCAGAACCTCCATGTTGCACCTGTAATACTCTGTCCTCAGCAGACCCAGCACAGTAATGCTGCCAAAAGCTTCACACTCCCAAACAAGACAGGGATACAAGTAATCTCCATACAACCCGTGCACACTCCCCATACTCACCCCATCCTTGGTGTATTTGAAGCTGACATTCTGCACCATGATGACAGGAGGGGGGATTTTCCCACAGGGTGGGAAATAGAATGACAAAGTCTGTTAACACAGAATATCCACTTGTTAGAACACCCTGGAGCACAAGAAAACCCAGTCATTCTGGTATAACCATGCATCGCTACAAACATCATCTGTAGACCAAGGCACCAGACTACTTGTTCTGATTAGTTGCTTGCAAACTCATCTGCTGGCTAATGAGTCCCTATTTCTTTCCCCTTGAAACAAGCGTGGGCTTACACTCTTCAAACAAGTAGGAGTTGCTCTGAGCATCCTCCCCCACCTTCTCCAACCCTTAGACACTCATTTCTGAATGTCTGCAAAATAACCTTATTGATATGACAAATCCCCTTCTCTCCTCTAGAAAATTACCCCTCCTCTTTCCACTCTTCAGCATTAGACTGTCTTCAGTACAGTCATCCCTGGCATCAGGAAGGGTAGACCATTCTTGCCCCCAGCTGTGTCAGCCATTCCCGCCGTCAGCTGAAGATCATTCTACTTATCTAGCCCATGTTTCCAACACTGATCTCTAGATGCAATCACATGTCTTATCCTACCTTATCATTCACAACTCTCTCTGTCAAGCCAGAAGCCATCATTTTTTGAAGGGTTTTCTCCTTGCTCTGAGCTTGCCTGGCCAGCTTTGCACTACCATGGCCAAATCGTGCAATGTAATTCTGCAACAAAACACAGAGTTAACCGAAAGCCACAATAACTGGGTTGAGGAGGTGCAGGGATGCCCACCTGGCATGGGCAGAAAGATGTTCAAGCAGCTAGGGAGATACCTTCATATGGGCAATCTGATCTTGCTCCCAGTGGAATCGTTTCATTTGATTTTCTTCTAGTTCCAAGCGAGTCTTTACATACTGATCATAATTTCCCTAGAAAGAGACCACAGAACATCAGGCATGCCCCCATGTTCCTCCGTTTTTGCCAGTTGCACAGGGCACCATTTACTCACTGTATAGTACTTCAGTTTGCGGTTGTGCATATGGATTATGTTGGTGCAGACACCATTCAAGAAGTCCTGGGAGTGGGATATCAGCACAAGGATCCGCTTGAACCTGTGGCACCACATCAGTTATTAGAGACTTAGCTAGGAAAAGAATTCTTGCTCGTTGGCCCTAATGGTGACAAAGGATTTACATGCACCAAATCTCTCTTGCCTACAATTGGATTAAGAACAAAAAGATAACAGCCTTGGAGATGCTTTGGGAAATTTGGAGTAAAGCAGCTACAATTAGCTGCAGTAAGCAAATACTGCACACACATTTAATTGTGCAAAAACACTCTTCACCATAAGACAGTTCACCGGTCTTGACAAAGAGTCAAGAGCTGTGGTAGATGACTCGTGCTACTGATGCAACTGACTCCACTGGCATCACACTTCTAAGAAGTTTCAACCTTTGCTGCTTACTTTCACCTTGGTACAGACTACCATCTGTTAGGTACATTATGCCTAGCTCTGCTCCAAATCTGTAAAGTGACTGGTTAAAGCCTCCCAAAAAGAGACGTTCAAATTACTTCCCTAAAACATCTGACTTCTAAAGCGAGCACACAAAAGATTCAGTTGACAAAACTGATGGAAAAACCTCTGCAAATGAAAAGCCCTTCTCACAACACAGTCCTTTTAAGCAGAACACAGATAACCAAAGCTTCACAACTATTCCTAAGCAGCTTTTTGCCTTAAGTCTTAACATTTTACCTTTGTTTACGAAAAACAGCCAATGGCCATACTAGAACAAGATGAAACCGACACACTCAGATACTACAGTCCTGTGAAAACAGAGGAACAATATGCAGAAAGATGAGCTAGAAACCGGGTCTGGAAAGCTCACACTACTGGTATAGCACATGGTGCCGGTCCACAGGCTGCCAGGGCTGCTCCTGGCTTTCAACGAAGTAGCCTTAACCAGAGAGCACAAACCAGCGTTTCTCATTTCTTCAGAGAGGGAGAGATGGGGTCTTGTCCTGAATTCACTACCCTTGCATCAAGAACCCTTCCGTAGACATGCGTAGCAGCAAGCACAAGAAGGTGCCACCGGTACTGCAATATAGTTATGTAGCTACAAGAACTATAGACAGTTATTCCTGTAGCACTTGCTCATGTGCTGACAAAGATGTTCCAACAGAAAAGCACAACCCACGGAAGCAGCAAACTCCTTCGTGCTTACGTTTTCAGCTCTTCCTCCAACCACACACAGGCATCTAGATCAAGGTGGTTTGTGGGCTCATCTAGCAGCAGCATGAAAGGCCGAATGAAGAGCGCTCTGAAAGGAGAGGGGAGATGACAGCATAGGGTAAATGCAGGAAACCCAAAGCCTCTCAGCTCTGCTCTGTGTACGTGGCTCTGCAGAGTCAGGAGCAGGCAGGCATTCTTCCAGGAGGCAGCAGGCAGGCACCACTCACCTAGCAAGAGCCACCCTCATTCGCCAGCCACCACTAAAGTCCTTCAGCTTCTTCCTCTGCATGGCTGGCGTGAACCCCAAGCCGTGAAGGATACGTGAGGCCCGTGCTTCTGCCTTGTCAGCATCCAGCTCCTCCAGACGTTCATATAACTCCAAGAGTTTCTCACATTCCGCTGAAAGAGAGCCTGCCTGTCAGCACTTCTACCAATACAGGGCTCTCAGCTGCACCTCTGTACAGCCGGGAAAGCTCACAGTCCATCTGCTTTGCCACTATCCAGCCCCCTCCATTCCCAAGACTGAGACAATTCTTAAGAAGCTGCATGGAATAATTTCATCCAAAGAAGTGTAATCCCACAGGACTTTTCAACTAGTACAGGGCAGCTAGGGGAAATAGGTACCGTAACATGTAAAACTCTGCCAAGGAACCCAAATAAGACCTTTTCTTCAGTAGGGAGGGAAATGGAGGAAATGTCCCTTGTCCACAGGGACTCTGAGAAGCTTTACCATCTTCATGAGCCAGACGTTCTGCTTCTCGTTCTAACATGGCCCTCTCTGTGTCCACCTCCATCACACACTGTAGAGGGGTCTTGTCACTGGGAGGCATCTCTCGGGTCAGGTGATAGATGTCAATATGCTCTGGGATGGGCACTTCTCGTTTCCCAATAGCTGACAAAAGCATGGATTTCCCTGTGTGCAGACAGACAATTAATTGTTGAGATACAATGTTCCAGAGAAATGAAGGAGATGCAGCCAGATCCCATTGACCCCCTCCCTTTCCAACCCCAGAAAATCCTTGGGAATTTCTTGCCCAGGAGGCCAGAAGAATTAGAGACACAGCAGAGCCTACTGCCTCAGTGCTACAGGCTGCCCTCCCAGCTAAGGCTCACCACCCCAAGGACAGGATTAAGACAAGCAGGTCTTTGGAAACCACTGCAGGTCAGCCTTGGCCTGGATTTAGGGAACTTTATCTCTGCTGTATACTTCCTGCTGTCTAACCAGGACTGACATCTGCTACCAGGACCCCAGACTCTTAAAGACTTCTAACACAAAGGAAAGTAAAGCACTCATCACTAGAGAACCTAAGCGTTTTCCTGAAAGTTAAACCAGCTAGTCACACCTACTAGCTCTCCTTCAGTTACACCCGTATTCTGCATCTCCCCACGTAGAATGTTGCCTTCTCCAGGGATTGTACAGTTGTTTTCCCATTCAAGCCAAACAACACACTCCCTGCTCCTCCATACTGTGCAAGTTCTTTGACCAACAGCATCAGCACTGGATTTATTGACACTGCTAAACAAATCCTGCAAATGGGAATCAGACAGGTTCACAGATCCCAGACTTCTCACCCAACTCTCCACAGAAACAAGTTCAAATGCACAGTCCAAAGCCAGAATGCAACCTCATACTTCTATCAGCAATCCCAGCAGTTCCTCTTCCTGGGCAGGGAGATGGGAGAACAGAAACTGCCGTGTCCCAGCCATGTCTGCCTAACAGCCTTCTTTCTGGTTTCCAGCACGTAACCACCTGCATCTGTCCAGCTTCTCAGCAGCACAGAACCTTCACCGAGCTCCAAGAAGCCCACGTCACGGTGCCCCACAGCTTACCGATCCCATTGAGTCCAATCAGGCCGTAGCGCCTCCCGGAGTTCAGCTCGAGTTTTGTATCACTCAGCAGCTCCTGGCCATGGAAGGTCAGCGAGAGGTTGATGATGTGCACATCAGTGCTGTTGGGATGGGAAGCCAGCACTCCTGTCACAGCACGGGCAGCAGCTTTCTTTAATTCAAAGTCCTCTAGCTCCTTTGTAAGAGCATCCACCTCTGTGTGGAGAGAGAGACCAGAAGCATTACTGATTTACAAACGCAAGGGAAGCCATAAGCCCCTGTACCAATCGGCCCAGGACCACAAAAACAACTCCCGTGTCCCCATTTCCACAGACATGTTGAGGAGGCCCAGACGCAATAACACTCAGCTTTTCAGCTTAGCAGATGGATATATATGGTCTAACGGGAACTTCCACCTGCTCTCTAAATGAGATCTGACCACGAGAACCAAGAGAGCAGCCAGAACAGCTCGCCAGTTATCCCAGTACGGTGGGACCGATTCTCACTGCAGGAAGGGCTGGCTGTGGTGGGAAGAGACCCTACAGAGTATTGCTTGCAAGCTTAAGGAAAGGGCCGGCCAAAAGAGAGCTTGGCTAGAAAATGAATGAAGGGAAAGCTGAGAGGAGGAAAGCAGCAGCAGCAGCACTGGAATCGGTCCGACCGGTTTTTTGAGGAGCGAATACACCCACGTGCACGCCCCCCTCCGCCTTCGCCCCCACAGCAACTCTCTCCTGGCACGCCGCCCTGCCGTTGCCGCCCTGCCTTACGGCCCCGTTTTCGGGCCCCGGCGAGACGCCGCCATTTGAAGAAGCAAATGGCACTGAGGACCTCGGCGATGCTGCGGCTGCCCCGGGCAGAGCGCCCGCGTTGGGGCCGACGAGGGACCGCACCGCGGCCGCCGCCGCGCCGCTCAGCAGCGGCTCCCCGTCCTCGCGGCGGGAGAGGCGCCGCGGCCGAGAGGGGGCGAAAGGCGCCACCGGCGCTGAGAGGGCCCTCGGGACGCGCGTGAGGGGGACGCGGCACTCGACCCCGTGACGTGAGACTGCTCCACCGGGACCCGCCAATGAGGAACGCGCGCTCCCCGACGCGCACAGCCCGCCCGCAGAGCCTCGCGCTGGTTTACCGCCCTCCCCGCGCCCGACTCCGCCCTCCAGCCCCCGGCCCCGCCCCGGCTCCCCAGCCCTCACCAATAGGGAGGCGGTACGCAAATGAGCCACGGGAGCGCACGGCGATTGGCCGGCGGGGCCCGGGCGGGCGGCGAGGCCCCGCCCAGAGCCGGCGGCACCGGGCCGGGGTGGCCCCGCCGCGGCGACCCCCAACGCCGCCCCCTGGCCCCGGCCCGAGCCCGCCAGCGCTCAGCAGCGCGCCCGGGGCCCGTGCCGGCAAAGAGCGGGGTCCTCGGGAGACCGGCCCCTTCACCTGGCCCTCCGGACCCCCGGGCCCGCGCTGCCCTGCGGCTGTGTCACACGCCGAGCGCCTCCTACAGCGATGCACCCCGGGCTCGGCCGGGAAAAACCCGTGTGCCCAACAGCCTGCAGGCTACCAGATGGGCTAAAGCAAGGACAAAAAATAAAGTCTCCCTCTGCAGGCTCTACCTTGCCAATTCCCTTTAGGGGGGCCAACAGCCCTTTGTTGACAAAGTCTCTTTCATTATAGCCAGGCTCTTAGTTTCTGCAAACCAGGTATGTCCCAGAGAAAAAGGTGAACAGAGGGTCACAGCAACATCAGTAACAACAGTAAGAAATCAGACACTACAGCGGTTCCTGCAGCAGGAAAAAAACCCACCCTAAACAGCTCTGGGCATCAAATACCAGAAGACCGGGACAGTAACTGTTTGAGAGGGAAAAGACACCATCAGCATGCTCCGTCTTTACGCCGCAAGCCTCAAGCGAGGGACCAGGCAACCCTTCACCTGCGCAGTCTGTGGAGAGCCACCACGAACCGCCACCGGTGTCCTGCCGGCTCAGAGCAGAGCCGGCGGCGCTAACGGCAGACGCCGCAGCTGCCCCGTTCAGCAGAAGACCGTGCCCGCGGGGTGTTTCACCCGGAGGGGAACAGATATCCCGCTTCACTAAGCCGAGGGCACAACCGAACACGCACAGCCCTGCGCGGACGCTCCCAGCACCGGAACACGCGGGGCTGCCGGGCCGGCCCCCACCGAGCGCACCCTGCCGGGGGCGCCGGCAGCGCCGTTCCCGCGGGGAGCGCGGACAGGAGCTAGGCGCCCGCCGGCGCAGCGGGACCGGCGTTACGGCGGGGCCGCCTCTCACCTGGCAGCGACGTTCCGTTGGCCTCCGGGGGCCGGACCTCCTGCGGCTCCGTCCCGGCATCGCCGTTCTCCTCCAGGGCCCGGCGCGGCCGCTGCCGGGCCTTGGCCGCCTCCTTCTTCTTGGCCGCCTTCTTCTTGGCCAGGTCCGAGGGCATGGCGCGGCTGAGGGGCTGCGGCGGAGATGCGACAGGCGCCGTTAGGCCGCGCTGGGCCGGCCTGCACCGGGTCGCCCCGCCCCAGTTCCCCGCCTCAGCGGCCCCGCGCGCCGCCCGCCCCGGCCCGCAGCATGCGGCGCCGCCGGGCCCGGCTGAGGGCTGCCCGCCCGCCCGCCCGCCCTCCCGCTAGGCTGCCCACGCCGCCCGGCCCGGCCCGGCCCGGCCCTCTCCTCCCCGCCGCCCGGCCCGCCCCGGCCCGGCCCGCACCGGCTGCTCCGCGCTTTCCTTCTGTCGCAACAGGACAGCTGCTACCGCGTGCGCACCCCCCCGCCCTCCTACCGCAGCGACCAATCGCAGCGCGGAACGTCACCCACGCCGGGGCGCCCGCGCGGCCCTGGGAAGTAGAGTCCGCGCGCCCTCCGCCGGGCTGGGCTGGCGCGCGCCGCCGGCGGCCGAGCACTGCGCCTCCCGGCGTGCACCGCGCCGCGCGCGCCAGCACCGGCCCCACCCCCCGCGAGCGCGTACCATAGAGGCGACGGCGCCAGCGGGTAGAGCGGCTGCCGGGACACCATAGAGAGGAAAGAGGAAGCGGAAGCGCGCGAGGGAGGCGATGCGGCGGCTGAGGTGGCAGCGGCGGGAGCGCGGCCCGGTGGAAGCCGCTGTCGCCGCCGGTGTGGAGCTCTGGGCTGCCCCAGCCCTGCCTCCCGCCTGCGCGCAGAAGGGCTACCCTGCCTGCCGGTGAGGGAGCCCCGGGGCCGCCGACCTGTGCGGGCCGCCGTCGGGGGGCCGGTGCTACCGCGCTCTCCCCCTGTAGCGCCCTGAGCCGCCCGAGAGCCCCGCGCCGGCGATGCCCCGCGGCCCCCGGCCCCCCGAGCGCCCCAGCGGCCCCCTGAGCCCGCCCCGGACGTAGCGGGCCTGCCGCCGCCGTCCCCGCACCACCACCACCCCACCACCCCCCCCCCCGGACCGGACCGGGCCGCCCCACGGCTGGACGTCGCCCCGGTGCCGCCATGCGCCTGGCCGGGCTGCTGGCTGCGCTGCGGCCCGTGCTGCCGCTCGTCCTGGGCCTCTCCCTCGGCTGCAGCCTGAGCCTGCTGCGCGCCTCCTGGAGCCAGGGCGGCGGCGAGGACCAGTGCCCGGGGGCGGTGGGCCGTGCCGGGGCTCTCGCCGGTGGAGCGCGGCCGGAGGCAGCAGACGGAAGGCCGGGCCCGGGCCAGGAGGACTTCAAGCCTCGGATTGTCCCCTACTACAGAGACCCGAACAAGCCTTACAAAAAAGTGCTGAGGTAAAACCCGTGCTTTTGGCCAGGCTTTTCTTCAAGGAAAATAACCAGATACGGGTGATGTTCGGGGTTCTAAATCTGCCAGTGAGTTAACAGATTCAAGGTGGAGTATTTCATTTGGAATACCTTATGTAGTAGCAGCATAATGCAACGAGGCAAGGGCTAATATTGTTGCCTTAAAGGGCTGCAAGAGAAGCGTCTAAGAAGTTAATTAAAAAAAAAAAGGGAACACAAATGTCTGAGAAGATTGAAAATATTTCTTCTGTTATTACTCATGTCTAATAGAATGTGTGAAATTATTCTTCCAAACTTTCTTAGCCAGTCTATTCATCAGGAAAATTTCGAACAATTAATAATAATGTATGTAACTTGCAAGTGGTTAGCTCTGTTTTCTTTTTTTTTTTATAACATACACTAGCACAGTTTCCTAGCTCGAATAAATGATGTGTGATTGTAGTTTCCTTGAAGGAAGCAAGTGTTTTTACAAAACGGGATTTTTATTAGCGAGTCTTCTCTTAAAGCTCTACTTTTAGGCTTAACTGTTTCATCATTGGTAGACTCAGCAGCTAAAGCCTTATCCCAAGTTACGATAATCCTTTGATTTTTGTCATCCAGCTGTTTGTCACATAGGTATGTCCTTCCTTTACAGAACTCGCTACATCCAGACAGAATTGGGATTCCATGAGAGACTGTTTGTGGCTGTGCTGACCTCCAAGGCTACCCTGAATACGTTGGCAGTGGCAGTGAACAAGACAGTAGCCCATCACTTCCCACGCCTTCTGTACTTTACAGGGTTGCGCAGTGCCAAGGTGCCTCATGGCATGGTGCTGGTGGCCCATGGGGATGAGCGTCCCATTTGGCTCATGTACGAGACCATGCACTATATCCATCAGCATTTTGGTTCTGACTATGACTGGTTCTACATCATGCAGGATGACACCTATGCCCAGGCTGAACAGGTCAAGGCTCTGGTGACGCACCTAAGTATTAATCAAGATGTCTACCTGGGGCGAGCAGAGGAGTTTATTGGGGGAGATGAGCAGGTCCGCTATTGTCACGGTGGCTTTGGCTACCTGATCTCCCGTAGCCTGCTGCTGAAGCTCCATCCGCACCTGGACAGCTGTCGCAATGAGATCCTTAGTGTGCGGCCAGATGAGTGGCTGGGACGTTGCATCATCGATTTCCTTGGCATCACTTGTGTGTCCCAGCTACAGGTACTACCACCCTTTTCCGGTTTTGTGTTAGCTCAGCCTGACAGAACCCATGCTATTTCTAGTTCCGTGCTGCATAACAAAGGGGCTTTTTTGTTAGCCTCTGCTGTGAGTTAGAGGAGGAAAGGGCTGTGTGGTGTGGCAGGCAGCACTGGGGAGAGGCCTGTAATCAAAGCTGAGACATTGGGGGAGAGAGAGGACATACAGTATTTAATTTTCAGCCCACTAGCAGATGCTGATCCACAGGTTTTGGAGGTCAGATAAAGCGCACATTGGTACCAAGACGCAAGCGGGTGAGTGATGTCCCTCAGGGGTCTGTATTGGGACCAGCACTGTTTAATAACTTCATCAGTGACATAGACAGTGGGATCAAGTGCACCCTCAGCGAGTTTGCGGACGACACAAAGCTGAGTGGTGCAGTTGACACGCCTGAGGGACGGGATGGCATCCAGAGGGAGCTGGACAGGCTGGAGAGGTGGGCCCATGTGAACCTCATGAGGTTCAACAAGGCCAAGTGCAGGGTCCTGCACGTGGGTCGGGACAACCCCGGGTGTCCACACAGGCTGGGGATAGAGAGCAGCCCTGCTGAGAGGGGTATGGGGGTGCTGGGGGGGGGGGGAAAGCTGGCTGTGAGCTGGCAACGTGCGCTGGCAGCCCAGCGAGCCCCCGGCACCCCGGGTGCATCCCCAGCAGCGTGGCCAGCGGGGCGAGGGGGGACTGTGCCCCTCTGCTGCGCTCTGGGGAGCCCCCCCTGCAGCGCTGCCTCCAGCTCGGGGGCTCAGCACAGCAGAGACACGGCCCTGGGGGAGCGGGGCCAGAGGAGGGCCCGGAGATGCTGCGAGGGCTGAGCCCCTCTGCGGGGAGGACAGGCGGGGAGAGGGGGGGTCAGCCTGGAGAAGAGAAGGCTCCGCCGGAGACCTTATTGCAGCCTTCCAGTACTTAAACGGGGCTTATAAGAAAGATGAGGACAATTTTTTTTTTTTTTTTAGAAGGGCCTGTTGTGGTAGGACAAGGGGCAGTGATTTTAAACTAAAAGAGAGAAGATTTAGACTAGGTATAAGGAAGAAATTTTTTACAATAAGGGTGGTGAGACACTGGCCCAGGTTGCCCAGAGAGGTGGGAGATGCCCCATCCCTGGAAACACTCAAGGTCAGGTTAGATGGGGCTCTGAGCAACCTGATCGAGTTGAAGATGTCCCTGCCCATGGCAGGGGGATTGGACTAGATGGCCTTTAAAGATCCCTTTCAATGCAGACTATTCTATGATTCTGTGTAGTACAAGGGGTAGGGTGGGTGGGGACAACTCTTACATATCTCTGGTACTGCAGTAGGCATGGAAAGAGGGGCAAATGCATGTCTGGGGTGAGGGGAGGCTTCTTTGTGAACTCAAGTTGCATGCTAGTCTTTGTGGCTCTTGTCTACTTCAGGGCCAGCATTATCACACCTATGAATTGGCCAAAAATACTGAGCCAGAGAAGGAGGAAGAAGAGGAGTTCCAAGCAGCTCTTGCTGTGCACCCTGTTTCTGACATGACTCTGATGTACCGGCTGCACAAGCACTTCAGCAGGATCCAGCTGGACAGAGCCTACCAGGAGATCCAGGACCTCCAGGTGTGTGGTGAGGGATATCTTAAACACCTTGACCAAACAGGTTTCCTTTTCTTTCAGCAGAATGAAGGAAGATTATTGCTTCTGTTTGTAGGTGGCCATATAGTCCTGTGTCTCAGAAATAGCACTTCTGACACTGTGTTATCCAAAACCACTGTGTGATACTACCAAGATACCGTTCTAGGTGGTGAGGCAGGCCTGGGTGGGAGATAGACTGGACCTCTTTGAGAAAGTGGTAGGGATCAGTATCCGTTCTCTCTTTGCACAGATGCAGATCAGGAACCTGACATCCTTGACCCCTGCAGGTGAGGGAGGCTTGACGTGGCCTGTGGGCATTAATGCCCCATTTCTTCCAAAGTCACGTTTTGAGGTAATCAGCTGGGATTACTTCACTGAGCAGCACCTCTTCTCCTGTCCTGATGGCTCCCCCAAGTGTGAGCTCTCTGGAGCCAGCAAAGCGGATGTCAGTGAAATCATTGAGTCAGCACTTGAGCAACTTAACAGTCGCTACCAGCCTCTGCTCCGCTTCAGCAAGCGGCAGCTGCTGAACGGCTATCGGCGCTTTGACCCCACACGGGGCATGGAGTATACACTGGACCTGCTGCTGGAGGCAGTCACCCAAAAGGGCCACAGTCACGTTCTGGCCAAACGAGTGAGCTTGGTGCGGCCCTTAAGCAAGGTAGAAATTATTCCCATGCCGTATGTGACAGAGGCCACACGGGTGCAACTGGTGCTCCCCTTGACGGTGCAGGACCTGGATTTTGTGGCAAACTTCCTGGATATGTTTGCTATGAACACACTGGACACGCATGATAATGCCTTGCTGACTTTGCTTTTCATCTACCATCCCTATGATGCCCAGCGAGTCAGTCAGGTGGATGTTTTTGCTGGAGTCAAAGCCATGGTAGGAGAGCTGGAGAAACGCTATGCAGAAGTTAAAATTCCCTGGATTAGTGTTAAAACTGAGGTGCCATCGCAAGTGAAACTCATGGATATAGTCTCGAAGAAGCACCCTGTTGATACACTATTCTTCTTGGCCAGTGTCTGGACAGAAATCAACATGGAGTTCCTGAATCGCTGCCGCATGAATACTATCAGCAACTGGCAGGTCTTCTTTCCAGTGCATTTCCAAGAGTTCAACCCTGCATTGGTGTACCGTGGTGAGCAGACTGCATCCTCCAGCACTGACTTCCTGAGGGACGGGCATTTTGACAGACATTCCTTTGCTGAGGCCTGCTTTTATAACTCTGACTATATGACAGCACGTACCAAGCTAGCAGCTGATATCCTGGACCGAGATGAGGTGCTGGAGAGCATGGAGGTATTTGATGTCTTCCTCCACTATTCTGGGCTGCACCTGTTTAGGGCTGTGGAGCCAGGGTTAGTGCAGAAATACGCGCTTCGGAGCTGCAATCCCCGGCTTAGCGAGGAGTTATACCACCGCTGTGTGCTTAGTAACTTGGAAGGACTTGCATCCCGCTCTCATTTGGCCATGGCCCTCTTTGAGCAGGAGCAGGCCAACAGCACTTGAGAGACTAGAAACGTGAAGAGCTTCTCAGCACCTTAAAACGTGGCACTTTCCATCCCCTTCCCAGCCTTGCCATGGGTGAAGGGCATGTGAGGTCAAGGGAGGAGGAAGACTTTCCTAGCCCTGGTCTGAGGCACGGGCTACGGAGAGAGGCTGTTTCTGTGGGGGTTTTGTGGGGTTTTTTGTTTGTTTTTTTTAAATAAAAGTTTCTTTCCAGGCAGACTCATGCGCTTACTTGTAAACTTATTTGGCTCTGGGATGAGAGATGTAAAACTAGCTGTAGGGTTGACCTTACAATGGTTGGCCATGCAATTCTGCTGAGCAGTGCAGAGAGGGAGGGAATGTGAGCTGTGTCCTGGAACAAAATTACCTTGACTGTGCTACTCTCAGTGCTCTTGTTGCACCCTCCTGTGTGTTTGTGTCTTCATGCATTTATTGTTCAAGGAGACATAAACACAGCTTGTCTAGTTTGCTGCTGGACAAAGCTATTCAATGCACTTTCACTTTGCTTTGTTTAGCTCCTCCACAACTGCAGAACATTCATTTTGTTGTGTAATCTGGGAATGTAAAGGAATGGAAAATTCCCTTTGACATCGACCAAGCTTGTTTCATAGAATCACAGAATGGTTAGAGTTGGAATGGACATTGAAGACCATCTCGTTCCACCCCCCCTGCCCTGGGCAGGGACACCCCCCCCCAGCCCAGGGTGCTCCCAGCCCCGTCCAACCCGGCCTTGAACGCCTCCAGGGATGGGGCAGCCACAGCTTCTCGGGGCAACTTGGGCCCGTGTGTCCCACCACCCTCACAGGAAACAAATTCTTCCAAATATCTCATCTAAACTTCCCGTCTGTCAGTGTCAAACTGTTCCCCCTCGTCCCATGGCTCCCCTCCCTGACCCAGAGTCCCCCCCAGCTCTCCTGGAGCCCCTTTAGGCACTGGAAGGGGCTCTGAGGTCTCCGCGGAGCCTTCTCCTCTCCAGGCTGAACCCCCCCCTCTCCCCGCCTGTCCTCCCCGCAGAGGGGCTCAGCCCTCGCAGCATCTCCGGGCCCTCCTCTGGACCTGCTCTAACAGGTCCGTGTCCTTCTGATGTTGAGGGCTCCAGAGCTGGATGCAGTACTCCAGGTGGGCTGAGCACAGTGGTATGACATGGGGTTGCTGTATGTCTAGAGAGGAACCAGAAACTGGCTGAAGATCCCCAACAACTACCTTTCTGTTCTGCAGATTGAGCAAAGTTCTATCCCTGAAAACAGGTATGTCAGTTCGGTCACAGATGGGCAGATGGCATGGCGTGCTGATTAAACAGTTCAGCTCCAATTTGATTACCTGGTAAGTCTTGCACCTGCTAAAGTGGTCAGCCTGTGCAATTGCTCTAAGGGACAGAAAATTCCTCAGTTACACCAAACTTTTTGATTGTCCTCCTGGTGCTACGCAACTTCAACACGCGCAGTTTTGGGACCTGGTTTCCATCAAGTATATCCGCCTGCTTGCCACATGCACCTTAGCATAAGCAGGCAGCTGTTGGTTCCTAAGGGTTATTATTCCCAACTGATGTCCATGTTTTCATTAATGTAATATATTAAATGGATGAAAAAATGTCTTTTAACGACTAGGTATGGGTTTTCAGTGTGCTTCTATGGGAACAGGTGTTTGGCCAAATGTCACTCATTATATTCAATTCTTTGAGGAAAAAAAACATGTTGGTAAAAGTTTGCAGATAACAAAGGTTAACCAGGTGGGAGAAGACAAGGACACGTCCATTATACAGGATGATTCAGACATAAGATGTTCTTATATATGACAGGTAATGGCAAAATCATTTATCTGGAAATTAAGTAAACAGGCTTGTTTTAGATTTCCCTATTCTGTCTCACAGAGATGGCACCTCCGGAGTTCATCTAGTTCAAGCCCACCGCTGCACAAAGGGTCAGTTAGAGCAGGTTGCTCAGGACTGTCCCGTCGCATTTTAAAAATCTCCAGGGGCGGAGACTCCACAGTCTCTCCTGGCAATCTGTTCCACTCTGTAATAACTTACAGTTAAAAAGCTCTTCCTCACGTTTGAATGGAATGTCTTGCATTTCAGTTTGTGCCCGTTGCCTCTTGTCACGTCACTGGACACCGCTGAGGAGCGTCTGTTTCTGTCTTCCCTATATTCTCCCATCAATCACTTACACGCACGGGTAAGAGCCACGCTGAGCCTGTTCTTCTCCAGGCTAAACAATTCCAGCTCTCACAGCCTCCCCTGTGATGACACTCCAGTGACTTAACCGGCTTCACGGCCCTTCGCTGGACTCCCTCCGGTATGTCCATGTGTTCCTTGCACTGGGGAGCCCAGAACCGGTCACGGCACTCCCAATGCGTCTCACCAGCGCTGGGCAGAGGAGATGGATCACTGCCCTTCACCTGCTGGCAGCGCTCCTAATACAGCAGCAAACAAATAGGGTGAGTTAAGAACTGGCTGGCACATCAAATAAGAGCCAATTGTTGGATTTGGGCACTTCTCCTTATGTCTGAGGGGGACAGTTCTCCTGCCAGTGTTGTTTGACACTTCATTGGTGTTTTGGAAGTAAATGTAAGGTCTCTAGTGATAAAATCTGCAGATGATGTAAAAAATGAGTAATGCAAAAACCAGTCATAAAGACAGGATAACAATGGAGAAGAGTGTGTTGCGGAGTTAGACCATTCAAATAGTTTTTGTCTTAAAGCAGTCAAGTGCAAACTTATGTGTGGGGGGGGAATAAAGGCAGGTCACTCCTCCAAAGAGGACTGTATTAAAAAAAAAGAAGGCAGTTAAGTCTGGAAAGAAATTGATTGTATTAATGCGCAAGCAGCTTAATTTGACTAGGACCCACTATTTTAGACAATAAAATACAAAGCTATCCCAGCCCTGGAGCATTTACAGTTTAAGATTAAGATGTGATATAACAGACCTACACAGGTAGGCAATCTGGGGGAAACACATGCTGCTGATGTGAGAGACGGCAGGAAAGCCCCTGGTGGCATAGCCCTTTTTTTAAAGGCTTGAAGGGAACAGAGAGGAAATAAAAAGAATGTACGAGAGGTTCACAAAATTTATCTGAAGATTGGAAGAAATATTTTACAATGAGAGATGCAGAACTCCTGTAGTGATAAGACAAATGGTAATGGCTTTAAACTGGTTTCTATGGTTTTAAACTAAAAGAGGGTAGATTCGCATTAGACCTAAGGAAGACATTTTTTACGGCGATGGTGGTGAGACACTGGCCCAGGCTGCCCAGAGAGGTGGTGGCTGCCCCATCCCTGGGAACATTCCAGGTCAGGCGGGATACTAAAGAGATTTTTAATTGTCTAGGGGTAAGGCACAACAATAGCAACATCAAAACCAACAGCTTTAAACTGCAACAGGTAATTCCAACTGAAAACAGGCACATGCTTTTAGTGATGGAAGCGACCAGCTAGTGACATTACAGAGCAGTAGCTTTTCCAGTATGTTACAATTTATTTGGTTTGTGTAACAGAGATCATCGGAGAGCCATGAGAAATTACTTGTCATATGTGAGTGGGCAGAATTAACGGTCCTTCATGGCCTTAAATTTCACAACTGTGAATATATAGCGGGTGAAAGTTGCAAAAGAGAAATCCATCAAAAGCTATGAACCACAAAGCCAACACCTCTGTCACAGCAGGTCTCTGAATCACAAATCACTGTGAGCCAGGAGAGCATTCGGGGCGGTATCACCGTATGTATACCCTAGTTTTACAATCTCTAGTCATTCAGTGTTGGCTGCTGTCAGGAACAGGGTAAATGAGTTGGGTGTACTTATGATTTGACTCAGCACCACCATTTTTGTGTCATTACCTGCAAAAAAGGGCTAGATACTTTTCAAGGACACACTTTAGTTCAGCCAGAAATGATAAACTGTGCGAGGATCATGATACAGAATTCATGGACTACGATGGGGTCATGGATTGGCCAGGAAGACAAATTACCATGATTGTCATCTTCGACCTTGTAAAACTGAGAAAATGCGTACCCTCACTAGGTGTCTGCTGCACCTCCAGCTGTGCCTCCAGCTGTGCCTCCCCTGCCATATGCCAGGTGTGTGTACTTTTGTGTGCGCTTCACTTTATTTGGGCTCCATGTCCTTGGATATCTTTCTTCCTTGTCTTCAGTCGTGGTATGGGTATCTTGCTCTGTTGGATGTCCTAGACAGGCTCACTTATGCCATCAGAACAGTCTTTGCTGATCCCAGAGAAAAAGGTACAGTATATGTTACAAACACAGGAAGTTTTTGTCCCAGCTGCATTTTTAACTTCAAGAAAATGGTGAAAATAGACTCACCATATTCTCACCTATGAAGAAGCTGCTGCTCTATCCCTAAGTAAAAGGTATAATTAAAAAAAAAAACAAACCCAGATGTTGCAAACTCGCATATTGTATCTGATCACAGGGTCCATCTATCTTCTCCAAGACTGGAATATAAATGACGTGACCCTCCCGTGCGAGGGGGACGTGCAGCCTCTCTCGTCCGGTCAGCCTGCGTGGGGCACTTCCCTGCTCCTCCCGTGGCGGGGCTGAGCAGTTGGGCTGTGTCTGCGCAGTCCCTCTGGTGGCTGCACCCATCTCTCACCGCGGACATGATGCTGAACTTTCCCACCCCCGAGTGGTGCACAGCCCATCGCCTGCACGCTGGGGAGCGCAAGGCCATCACTTGCAGATGGTCTCAGCTGTTCCACAGAGTTCTGGAGCTGCTGTTGGCCAGATCAGATGCGTGGGTACAGAGAACAATATAAACAGCTGCACATTTCCCCGGCAAAAGCTCAGCAGCCTCCTCCATTCTTAACTCCTGCATGAAGACTTTTCTGAGGAACTTGCTCTCTTCTATTTGGCCTTACGCATTACTTTGTCACACGTCCATCAGGAGACACTTCACAGTACTGCAAAGCACGTGCAGGCTGCTATTAGTCTCCCGCCAGGAGTCTGAGTGTGGACCACTCCGCAAGGTGCTTTCTTGCTACCTCAGGGCCTCCCCCTCGTGCGTCGCGTGCCTTGGCCAAGACAGTCACCCTCTCTCGCGGTCCTTTCTCAGAGTGTTGGGTGCGCCGAGCTCTTACATTATCTTCTCAACACGCACGCTAAACCATTTCTTCCAGGATGCTCAAAGGTGGCAGTTTCTGGATTACAGGTAACACAAAAACTCATTTTCCATTTACAATAGTGTTTTTCTCGTGCAAATAGCTGTAGCAAAAAGCTTGAAAACGTGACACGTGAAAACTGCAGACTGAAAAAGCTGAAGGCACATAAATATATAGCCCCATTTAAAAATACTCAGTAAGACATAAATCCACCTCGCAATCTTTGCAAGATTTTATTTCAGCTTTGAGACTTACACCCTTTTCGCACACTTGGAGTTGGGAGAATTGCTCGGCTTCTGCTCACCCGACACTCCGCTCAAACGGAGCCGGTTCCTTTCACCCCCTACTCGCAGCTCCCTGGAGCATCACTCAAAATCACCCACTTTTGGTGCTCGTTTTCCACAAACTCACCTCCCCACCCCCCTCGGTTTGCAGCGCCTCTCCAACTTCAGCCAAACTCTCTTCAGTGCTTCTTCAAATTAATCTTTTAAAGCGTACGTCACACATCTCCCATGGGACATCCACGGCGTGATTTTACTTTCCCGTTACAACCGGCACAGTGCAGCGGCCTCGGGGTCCCCCACACCCCCGTCCCCATCCTCCCGGGAGCTACTTCGCTCCTTAGCAGAAGAGTGCGCACAGAACCACCCAGCAGCGGCCCAGTGACCCTCGCCACCGCCCGCTCCGGGCTGCGACGCGCCGGAGCCCCGCCCCCGCCGGACCCCCCCGGACCCTCGGCGGGCCCCGTTCCGCACCGCCCGCGGCGGCGGCCGCCGCCGCCACCCCCCCTCCGCCGCCGGGCCGCGACGCTGCCCCAGCGCGCCCCCGAGGCAACGCCGCGGGCCGGCGGGGGCTGTGCGGCTGCGCCCGACCCACCTGAGGGCCGGGGCCGGACAGAGCGGGGCGGCGGCGAGCGAGGGGCCCCTCTGGCAGCGGGAGGGCGCCCTGGCGGGCGAGGGGCGCTGCGGCGGCGCGGTGGGCTCTGGCGGCGACTCGGAGCGCTGTGGCGGGGGGCGGTGGTGAGCGAGGGAGAGCGAGGGGCGCTCTGGTGGGCGAAGGGGGCGGCGGCGGGCCCGCAGGCTGCCCGACCCTCTCCCGCCGCGGACGCCGGCGGCGGGCGGGAGCGCCTTCCAGAGGCGGCGGGGTTGGGGCGGCCCGCGGGGCCGGGAAGGTGCGAGCGCCGCCCCCGCCCGTCCACGGGAGGAGCTCCGCGCCGCGCCGCCCCCGTCGGGCTGGGAAGCGGGCGCGGGGACGGCGGCTGACACCAGGCTCCCGTCGCCCGAGCGGCGCTAAAACGGGGGCGGGGCGGAGGAGCGGTCGCGCCGGCAGCGGGACTCTCCGCGGCGGCGCTGCGGTCCGTCTTGCGCGGGCGGGGAGCGGCGCGCACTTTGCAGACGGTCCCTGCGCCGCTCTCCGCAGCGCCGCGCACGCGCCCGGCGCGGGGACGGCGGTGCCGGTGCGAGCGGGAGAGCGGCGCGGCGGGGAGGAGCATGGACGGGACGGTGAGCCTCGCCCCGGGTCCCGCCGCCCCCCGCCCCGGGCTCCCGTCCGCTCGGCCCCGCGGCGGCACCCGCCGCGGCTCTGCCCCGGGACGCCCCCGCCCGGGCGCTGCCCCCCCCCCCCCCCCCCTTCCCCCCGCCAGCGGCACCCTCGGGCCGGGGCGCAGACCCCGGCGCCGCCTGCGGGGCTCGCCCGGCCGGGAGACTTCAGAGCCCGGGCAGCCGGCCCCGCGCCGCCGGGACCCTTCGGCGCTCCGCTGCCGCCGCCGGGCTCCCCCGCGGAGGCGGGACCGGGACCTCCTCCTGGGGGCCGCCGCTCCGCGCCGCTCGCTCCGCGCTTTCCCCGGGTCTCGGCGCTGCAGCCCACCCCGGCCCCGCTGCCCCCGCCGGGCTGTGGCGGCTTTGCTGCCCCGCAGGGACCCGGCCGGCGCGGAGGGGCGGGCGGGGGGGGGGGACGCTCGGCCCTCACTTACCGCCCGCGGACGTGGACTGGAAGCCCCCTCGGGGCCGAGTTTCCCGGGGGAGACCCCAGCGCGCGCGTGGAGCCGCCCCGCCTGCCCCGGCGTGGCCCTGTGCAGAGGGGGTCCCCCTCTTGGCACCCTGACCCCGGCGAGGCTCCGTGCCCCGGTGCTCTCCTGCGACCGACGGCTGCGCGCGACGCTCTGAACAGCCGCCCTTCGTGCAGGAGCACCTTTTGAGGGAGAGCGTTGGCCCTGCTGCCTCTAAGTTGCCCCTCAGCTTTGTGTCCCAAGGGAGATGCGTAGCCCCAGGTACTCTCTCAGGACAAACCGATCCGATCCACATCTGTAGCAGACTGATGCTCTGTGTGGCCTTCTAGAAGATCTTGGCTTCCCCCACAGGCAAAGCGTCTCGCTTTGGCGCCACAAGCCAAGCTGGAGGTCGGTGCTCCCTTCCTCCTGGTCCCCAGCGCCTGATCTGCTTCCATCTCCTCCGTCAGCATGGCCCGTGGAGGGACCCGGTCTGCAGGTTGCTGCTGGGAAAGACTGAGGTAGAAATTGAGTGGGGTATGGAGGAGAAACCAAGGTCGCTCACCAGTCAGTGTGGTCCGGGGTGTGCTCGTGCAGTGTCCTTGCCCAGTGCTGTCCGCACTGGCCTTCTCAGAGAGATTGGCTTCATGCTACTGCCTGTCCAGGGGAGTCCTGTGGCTTCTGAACAGAGCCAGTTCCTTGGTGCCACCTCAGGAGCGACCAACAGCCTGCTGTTTACCATGGGGACGCCGCCATGAGAAACCGGCCCTCCTCCCCGGGCAGAGTCCCCTGCCCTCTCTGTGAGGAAGAGGCTCCCGGCCCGGCCTTGCCCCTCGGGCAGGGTGAGGGTGAGACCCACTGTCAGCCCTTGGCTGCCTCCTTCTCCGCAACGATGTTCCTTTCTGTACCTCCTGTGCTCTCCTGGCCCATCCCTTCTCACTTGCGCTGCCGCCATCGCTGTGTTCTGCCTCAGCCGCTGCTTTCCCGGACTCTATCCTTCCTTGACCTCAGCTCTATTTTAGCACAGTTCACCAACATCTTCTCTCTGCCCTTTGTTCCTCCCTTGTTTTGACCCTGCAGGACCTGGAGCCTTGTTACTGTCCCCGATGGTGTTTTCTGCTCTTGTGCTGACCAGCACTGCTGAGACTGGCACCACGAGGCTCACATTCCCCTTTCTTGGCTGTCTGTTCTTTGAGCAGTTGCTTCTAACTGCATGACTTGGTATGAGAGTGCACCCGTGAATGCTGCGAGAGCTGGTGTTCACGTCTGTCCTGCTGTAATGCTTCTTCATCAGCGACAGTTGAGGGTGCTTTGTGTGCACAGGTGCTGCTGGCTCAGCTCTTCCCAAGGAGCAGCTCCCTTTTCCTTCTTACCCTGGCTCATCTTCTCTGGCACCTACCATGATTATGCAGACACTGAAGCTGCCTGACGATACCCTAAATCTGTGGGATCATTAGTTCTCCCATTCTGCAGCGCGCTCACCGTCCTACCAGGACAGCTGAGGATGCCTGCTGAAATGCTGGAGTCTTCTGGTGGCCTTTAAGGATTTGATTTTTTTAAGAATGAAAGCAAGCTGACTTGGTTAAAGGTCCTGAACTGGCCTTCTTTGTCAGGAGTCACCAGGGATGTCTGGTGGCAGAATCACAGCTAAGAACATCTGTGTAAGAAGCCACCCTTGCTTCTTGGTTAGGTCAGGCAAACTCCAAGGGTCCCTTCTAGTCTTAACTGCCCCGTGCCTCCCCACGTTCACGCATTATAGGCGAGGGGTGTCCTTTCTTCATGTTTCCTTCAGTCTCCCCACGTACAAACCGGCTCCCGTCTGTAGGCTGAGTAGCCTGTAAGGATGGCCTTGTGCCTGGGCAGAGGCACTGTCTGGGCAACGCGGGCGCGCGTCTGTGTGCACTTGTCTGCAGAGAAGTCCCTAATCACTGTGTCAGTTGCATCTTTTCTTTCTTGCTTTTTCCCTCTTTTTTTTCTTTTTAAGTTGTGCTGCTTATGAAGTGTCACATGGGTTGGTGCTGTTCTAGGGAATTTTATTTATATCATACATTACTTCCCTCTCACTCAGTATGTGCTTTCTCTTTTCAGAGCTGGATCCAAATGCATCCTTGGCCTGCCGTCCTAAAGCTGTTCCTGCTTCAGGCCGATGAGAGTATCTGCTGCTAATTCATCATGACATAACGTCTGCTCTCCTGCCCCATCCTGTTGGATAAGTTTCCTGCTTCCTCTCAGTCTGCACGCATGTGACTCCGGGTGTTCATCAGCTGCCTAGTCTGGTACAGGTAGGTTTTAGCCCTTTGAAAAATGACCTCTTCTAGGTGGGAAGAATGTGTCTGACTTGTATCAGGACTGGAAAATGTTTGCCTTTGGACGTGTGGGAAATGTTATTTTGTGAAATAGGTCCTGAGCTGCCTGCTTGCTGCTACTGACCTAAGCTGGTCCTTGTACGAGCCAGCTACTTCTGTGATAGTTTCTGCACGAGCTGGCAGGGAGGGCGCTGATTAGGTGGAGCAGACAGGCTCAGAGCAAATGATGTCAGAGAATGCAGGTGCTAAGAGCAGCCCTAATAGAGGACAGAATGAAGAGGAGGAGTAGTAGCTGGTATTCTTTGGTAATTCATTACCCTGTGGTAATTCATTACTCCATTAGTGACACGGAAATGTGATCAGTTCTTGTCAGGTGGTTATTGATTGGCAGGGATGCCATGCTTCTCACAGCAGGTTTACATTAGCCTGATTAGCTCTTCCCAGCCCATAGACTTCTCCAGTACCTGCTGTTGTTGGATATGCATTGGTCGTCTCCATGATAAGGTACTTATCTGCCACTCAGGTCTCTATTTTCTACCATTAGCTCTGTTGTTCTTGTTGCTTCCGCTGGTGAATATCCACCTGTACCCATCTATCCCTTTCCCCGTTAGTACACTGTGTACCTGGAAGGGTTTTTGTTTTTCCCACGACTGGACCAGCGCCTTTTCACCTTTTACAGCCTGCGCAGGTCACCTCCCTGCTAGTGTAAATTGTCTGGTGGAAATATGCATTCTATTTTGCGTTGGAAATAAATAGCCTACGTTACAACTTTTTTTGTATTTTAATACACATTAGGCTCGTTAGTGTCATCTGATTTGGCCCTTTAACAACCCTATTACGTAGCCTGCCGCAGCACAGTTACGAACTTTGCCCGGCGCCTGCTACCTCTGGCTTTTCACTTCTGGCTGAGCTCGGGAAAGTCTGTTACAGAGCTGTTCTACCAATCATAACTTATGTGAATTTAAGAACTGTGTTGCACTGAGACAGACCAAAGAATCCTGTGTCAGACTACTAATGCATGTGTGGAAAAGGAATAGGAAAATGAGGCAAATGCTGAGTTTTTTTTCTTCTTTACATTTTTGTGGTCATCTAATTATGGAGTCAGCGGTTTGGAGTAAACAATGCTAGAAAACCCCCCAAATTCTTAGGTCTGCTGTTTCAGTGTTATCTTTGTTGGAAGGAGTTGTTCCAGTTTTCTGTGATTGACTTTTCTGTGATTACGTTTTCCGTCCTTTTCAGTTGAATGTTCTCGTGGATTCTGAGTCCATGGAGGACTGTAGGGCCATTCACTTCAGCATATTCCTAGAGGTAGAGGGTGCCAGTATTGAGCTTGCAGCTGTTGCTGAGTGAGGGTATGTGTTTTAGAGAGGCAGTTTGGCATTTCTCCTCATTCAGGTTCCACATGACAGAAGACTGAGGTATGGATGAGAGCTATTTTGCAGAGGGAGAGACCAAGCAAAAATGGTATGACTGCAGATGCTTGGCAAAAGGCATTGGAAGTAAAGACAATGACAATAATAACCTGCTAAGCAGGACACGCTTTTGTGATTTTTTTTTTTTTTTTTTAATTTTTATTTTTTTTACTTGTGTTTGCACTTATGGATGATGTTGGGTTCAAGATGACCACTGAGTGCCAGGCACCAAATGTGGCAAAAGGCTTTTTCTAGTTGACATCTGGGAAAGTTTCTTTCCTTTTCTGTTCTGACAGCCCACTCCATTTCTTTCTGTTCCCATAACTGTCACACGCCATGTTCTCTATGCTGACTGACTTGTTAAGAACCCATTGATGTTAAAAGTCAATGGGGAATATACTTGCTAATGTATATTCCTGCAGAGAGTCCACAACCCTCGCTGGAGTCAGAAGAGCTTATGTATTAAAACTCCTTTAGCTTTTTGAGGAAAGGTAAGGTGTTAACTTTAACCTCTGGTACCCTTAATCACTTGGAGCTCGCTCCCCTTCCAGTGTGGTATTGCCACAGGGGTTTCCAAACAGGGTGCTTGGGCTAACAGCTGGGATTTGCTGGTCTCCCCTTAAATTGAATAGCATTCCAGGAACTTAGCTTCTGTGGAAAGGTGCAGTTGGAAGAATTGAATGGTTCTTACTTTAAAAGGTAAAGGATTAAGAGTTCTGGTATTATACCATGGGAGTTATCCAGGTTTTTCATTTATATACAGGTGTCCTAAGTGCATAGAAACAAGCACATAACTACAACTTCCATGCTTTTTCTTCTGGCTCACAGAGCTATGTCCTCCGTAACACTTTTGTAATGTAGACAGTAGCTGGTAGGTCTTGTTCAGGAAATGTTACTCAGAGGTCGCCAAGTGAGGTAGGTCTGATTTTCATGAATTGAAAGCCTGAGATGCCCTTCTCCGATGTTTCTGATAATTACTGAGTAAACGTGAAAGTAACAGTGACACAGTCATTCTTGTACCCAGATATATTGATTACTCTGGTGCTTCAATGCTGGACAAGGGTCCCATGAATTTTATGGAAAGCTGTTTTGATCTTCCTTACATTTTTTAAAAATCCCTATTCATTGGTTCCAGTGTTTGAGAGAGAAACTTCCTGTCCTTTCCTTTTTATGGCCTGTGACAGTCCGATAGCGTTCACTGGTTTGTACTCTTACCATAACGATGATGTCTGTATTTGCCCGTGGTAGTTTCCCAAAGCTAGGGATAGAAGCATTTGTCTTTGACTATAACTATCACCGTGGCTTAAATGAAGCCCTTAGCTAGGCTGAAGAATTTGCCTGCTCCAAGAATGTCAGTTTCAGAGTCTAATCAACAGTGCCACTTTCCCTTTTTACCCTGAAATTTGGCACACTTATTCTCTGTCTGTGAATGAATTTTAAAAATAATTTGTTTAAAGGCAGTTCAGCTCCTTTCAAGATCCTGAACTGCAGAGAAGAAAATACAATTTACCAACCATAAATTTTAAAATCTATAGGCACAGCTATTACACTGATGTGGGAAATCGTATAAACTTAACTTTTGATAAGCATATGGCCTTGGATTTGCAAATGTGCTTTTGATGGTGTGAAAGAAATTGGACTTCATTTGGTGAAATTGCAAGGCCTAACAAGGCTTAACATTCAAAATTTATAAATTCATTATTTTAAAGATTTTAAACCAGTCATTTTCCCCTGGCAGAATATGTATGATTCATGGCAACTGCAGAATTTACAGTTAAAGGTGATGTCTAGGTGGAGAGGAAGAGCTGTTGGGTCAGGGAGGAATGATTTTTAAATGTGACTTGTAGATAATTTTTTAAAGCTTTCCAGTTCCCTCGTAGAGAAGGGACATACTGCAAGGTTGCTTGCGTTTGTTTTATTCTTGTTTTTTCTTCTTGGAGATCATAGGGATAAGCACATCGTAACTGAGCTGGCTGGTGTGCTGGTCAGACTCGATGTGCGCAGTGGCCAATACGAGCAGTTGCAGGGGAACGTGCAAAGCTTGTTCAGTGTGTGGTTCACAGAATGGCAGAACGGTTTGGGTGGGACCTTCAAAGATCATCTAGTCCTGTTCCCATGTCTCACCACCCTCATCGTAACAAACAAACAAAAAAAAGTCTTTCTTGTGTCACATCTAAACCTACCCTCTTTCAGTTTAAAACCGTTAACCCTTGTCCTGTCACTACGGGCCTTGGTAAAAAGTCTCTCTGTCTTTCTCATAAGCCCCCTTTAAGTACTGGAAGGCCGCAATAAGGTCTCCCCAGAGCCTTTTCTTCTCCAGGCTGAACAACCCCAACTCTCTCAGCCTGTCCTCGTGGGAAAGGTGCTCCAGCCCTCTGATAATTTTCATGGCCCTCCTCTGGACCTGCTCCAACAGGTCCATGTCCTTCTTGTGCTGTGGACCGCAGAGCTGGATCCAGGTGGTGTCTCTCCCATTGTAGGAGAAGATCAGGTTCTAGACCATCTGAGGAACCTGAGCATATGCAAGTCAGTGGGACCTTATGAAATGCATGCCAGGGTCCTGAGGGAACTGGCTGATGGTGAATCCCGTCTCTCCCCTTGTATTCATTAAAGAACATCCCGCGATCGTAGAAGCCAAAGCCCTGGTGTCAACAGCAGCCATGAAGCCAGGTGTTGATCTGCATGATCGTGGTTGTTTATGGATTAATGGGTCTTATGGCTAAAAGAGACTTTTGGATCACCTGACACCTGTATTTTACTGAGCACTAATGGGCTTCCATTTGTCCTTACTGTGAGCCTTATACCTTCCAGAAAGACAAACTGCAGTTTGGGTAGCTACTGTAAATTAAAAATTAAACATACTACCTGTAGAGCCTCTATCAGTGAAGGGTTTAAGAACGTAGACAAACATCTGTTAAGAAGGGTTTTGGCAGGTCAATACTGTCTTGGGACAAGGAAGGATTTGAAGATCTTGTAATAGCCATGCTAGCCCTGCTACTTTGGTTCTGTAAATATCTTGTTTGTGAGGACCAAACTATCCTGAAGGCAAGGGGTGAAGGTTATAACGGCGTCAGCGGTGCTGATGTATGAGAGTGTCATTATAACTGTCTGTTAGGAGTGTGATTTTCCCCCCCCAACCACACACACTCGGAACTGACGAGTGCTGTGTGGTAATGATTTGTGGCATAGTTTGTCTCATGTCAGCTTTTGTCCACTGGCTCTTGTTCTGTCTTTTTTTCTATTTAATTTAAAAGTTTTTTATCACTTGGAATTTTGTGAATGTTTGTACTCACATTGAATGTACTTAAACGTCATCATCATGTTCATCTCTCAACTTTTAGTTCATCAAACATGTTGCGTTATTTAAATCTTTCATGGACAACATTTTTCAGACTTCTGGATTGTACTTGGTGCTGCTTTATTCAGTGTTCCAACATGGACTTCTCTAGTGATTGAGGTATATCGAGAAAATAATCTTGCTATCCTTGCTTCCCCCCTTCATGAATCCAAGGGTTCCTTTGGCTCTCTTTGCCGCAGTGTGTCACAGGTAATTCAGTTTGAGTTGTTTTCCTACTGTGGTCCCGACTTCCTGTTCAGGTTTTCCACTTTTCAAGACATGATCTCCTGCTTTAGGGGGAGATGTTTTTCATTCTTTGTTCTTAGGTCATTCCTTGCCTTTAAACACACACTTTGAATGGATCCATCTTAATAGGATGGCTTGATGCAAGAGTTCTGTCCTGCACTCCAGTTCATTAGAGGTGACTTTGTATTAATTTCCATGTGCTGAATGACACTGTTGAATGTTGTCTGACTAGTTACGAACCCTCCCTGTAAAGGTACCGTCACTTTTGACTACATTTACTGTTTAATTTGTGCCAGCAAATTGGGGACATTATTGATGTTTCATAGTGCTTATTTGTAATCAGAAAAAAAAAAATCTAATAATACCCAGTCATCTCTCTAGAACGGTCTTTCAAATCCCTCATGATTGATGCTAGGCAATAAGCCGCCCCTCACAGAAAGATCCTGTTAGTTCCCAGTAGACTCTGGCTTTTGTTCTGGGGGCTTTGTTCTTTACAAACTTTCTCATTTTTCTCTTAATACTTAACATTACGGCTCTGGATATTCTTGTATGAATGAAAATATCTAGCCCAAGGGTATCTGTATATGGTTTATAAGTAATTCTGGTGTCATTTTCATGCTTGATAGTCCAGGTCTATCTTTGGAAGGAAGCAAACCAGTGGGCACTGCCAAGAATGCCATCACTAGGTCTCCCTGGGATCCAGCAGTATGCATAGACCAACCAGAGCCCAAGGCAGTGTGATGGAACATGCGAGACATCAGCTGTCATAACTCTTCTGTGGACTATCTGGTATTTCTTTCTGCCATCCTCTGAATTATATGGTAGTATGTGTCTTGTGGCCATTTGACATGTAAAGATTTTGCTGTGTGGCTCACAAAGTCAAGAAAACCTTAAGGTCTTCTTTCTTAAGGATGCTCCTTACCTAGTTGACCCCTTTCTACATCTGCAATGTCTTTTGTCAAGTCCTATGCCAGTTAGTGCCCCAGGCTAACTATTCTGCATGAAAGAGCTTTTGTTGATTTGGGTTTGTTGCCCTCTGGTCCTCTAGTTTTCTGTTACAAGGTAAGTGCTCCTAGTTTTGTCTCAGTGCTAGTCTTAATTCTGTACATTTTCCTCCTCTCCTGCAATATAAACAAGCACCCTTTTTTGCAGTTCCCCATCATAAGACAATTATTTTGTACCTAGTCTTTCCATATCTGTATCTTTGTTAATTCTGCTGTTTACTTTTTGGAGATGTGACCAGCACTGGCTCCAGTATGGTAAAAGCAAGAGAGAACTACTGACTGGTACTGTGTTCTGTAATATCTTGTCAGGCTCTTCATAACTCCTTCAGATTTTATTTTCTGAGCGAATGCTTCTGTCAAGTGCTGCAGCCATCCTCATCTGTTAGTGTATTTAACAATGTAAATTGCACGTGAAGTTTTAATTAGTGGAGTTCTGTCTTTTCTTCAGAGGACTGACATCTAAGCGTGCTGTTGCAGATCAGGAGTCAGCATGTCTTCTGTGGAGGCAAATGGTGCCCCGCGGGTCTGTTATGTTCCTATTCTATCTGTTGTGCCCTTATTTTATTAGGATTAGAATTCTTTGACGGGTCATGTGAATAAGAGTGGGGCCTGTCAGTGTATTGTACTTAAGTGTTTTGAAAATGCTCTCAGCAAGGTTTCTAAAGAATGTCAAAGCTAATAAGGGAAGTATACAGTCAATAAGGAAAATTCTTTATAAGCAGTAAGGGAAAGTAGGAAATCGCAGAATGGTTGAGGTTGAAAGGGACCTCTGGAGGTCATCTTGTCCTGCTGCCCTGCTCAAGCAGAGCTGGTTGTCCAGGACCGTTTCCGGACAGCCTTCAGATATCTCCAAGGTGGGAGACTCCACAACCTGTTCTAGTGCTCAGTCACCCCCACTGTAAAATAGTTTTTGCTGAAGTGCCAAGGGACCCTCGTGTGTTCCAGTTTGTGCCCACTGCCCCTGGTCCTGTCACTGGGCACCACTGAGAAGAGCCGGGCTCCATCCTCTTTGCACTCTCCTTCAGGCATGTATATATATTAATAAGATCCCCTCTGAGCCTTGTCTTCTCTTCTCCAGGCTAAACAGTCCCAGTGCTCTTGGCCTTTCCTTGCAGGGGAGATCACAGAATCCCAGACTGGTCACGGTTGGAAGGGCCCTCTGGAGCTGCCCCGGTCCAACCCCCTGCCAGAGCAGGGTCACCTCCAGCAGTGGCACAGGACGGCGTCCAGGCGGGTTTGGGGTGGCTCCAGAGTGGGAGACTCCCCCACCTCTCTGGGCAGCTGTGCCACTGCTCTGCCGCCCGCACAGGGAAGAAGTTCCTCCTCAGGTTGAGATGGAACTGCCTATGGTCAAATTTGTGCCCGTTACCTCTTGTCCTAAATGCACCAGTCCCTTCGTCATCTTCGTGGCCCTTCATTGGACTCTCCTCCAGTATGCGCATATCTCTTGTACTGGACAAGGGCAGCACTGGATGCGCTGTTCCAGCTGTGGTCTCACCAGTGCTGAGTAGAGGGGACGGTCACCTCCCTTGACCTGCTGGCAGTGCTTTGCCCCTTGCAGCCCATGTGCTGCCTTTGCAGCCAGGGTACGTTGCTGGCTGGTGTTCAGCTTTGCATCCACCAGGACCCTCGTGGCCTTTTCCGACAAGCTGCTTTCCGTTTGTGCCGGGCGGCCCCCAGCATATACTGGTGCCTGGAGTCATTCCTTCCCGAGTGCAGGACTTTGCACTTCCCTTTTGTGAACTTCGTGAGGAGATGTAAGGGTACGTGGACGGTGGGAGTGCGCCTCTTCTTCATTAAGTTTATGCAGTCATGGACACACTGAAAACATCCTAAACTACGACACACTGCAAAGGGGATAAGTAAACGGAGGAAGCGCTAAAGAAAACCACACAGAGACACAAACCTGCTGGTCAAGGGATAATGGAGTTAAAAGACCAAAAGTATACTTTCACTAATTGATGGGCCATTAGGAAACTACAGGCGTAGTTTGGAGAGCACTGACCTGAGCTAGTGGAACCCCTGGGCCCGGAGCTGCTGGAGGCGGCGGCTGCAGAAAATGAATACATGTTCAGTTTCTGTGATGGACAGACTGCATTTTTGATTCCCCGTTGGTGTTCAGTGTATGATGAATAATTTCTGAAGAGGCAGATAATGAAGCAACAAAATTAGCTGATAATGTGACATTATTCAGTGCAGTAGAACCTAAACCTGTCTCTTAAGATTGGGGAAGACTGTTTCAAAACTGGATGACAATATGGCAGAATAAGGTTCGTGAATTCAGGTGTAAAGCGGGTAGAGAAAATAAGCCTACCACTGTAGCCATGTCATTGTCAAAATTACTTCTTTTGGCTCAGGAAAGAAATATTAGCATCTTTATGCATAGTTCTCTGCAAACATGAGCTTAACAGTAGTGACTAAAATGGAAAATTCGATGTTAAATATTACAGGAAAAGAATTAACAAAATTGAAGTTACTGTTACAATATTGTATAAATCCATGGTTGACCTATGTCCTGAAGAGTGAATGCAGTTCTACATCCCTTAAGATGCAGTGACTAGTAGAACTAGAAGAATTCTAGAAAAAGCGATAAGGATAGTGAGAGGTGGAGAGATTTCCATCAGAGGAGGTATGTGAGACTTCTTTAGACGAATGATAGACAAAGATAACCAGTCATCATGGAGAAAAGGCAAGTTTCTATTTATAGAACGTAATTTCACCACATGTCCATATCAGGCAACAGGCCTAAAACAAACACAAAGGGTTTTTTTCAGCTCATGCCAAATTAGATTGTAGTATTTATTACTAAAAGATGTTTCATCTGTCTAACAGTTTAGATGGGTTCAAACACAGGTGTTGGACAAGTCCGTTGCTGGCTATTAAGGGTGGCAGTTCAGGCTGAGGATGTCTGTAAATGACAGCTGTTAGAAACAGCAGGTTCGTACAAGGGGAAATTGTAGATCTTATTTTTTGCAATAAAATGTGGCTATGATGCTTTACCCATATAGTAAAAAATGTTTTAATGTACAGGGGTATGTTTATTAGAATACCTGATACAGTTTAAAAAAAAAAAAAAAAACAACCAAGATTTTATTTCTTAAATTTTATTTCTTATAGTCTTTCTTTGTGCATATGGTACTAACTGTTGACTAAGTGGATCTTTGGTCTGAGATCAGATGGTGTTAGAAATGTGAATTTTTCCACAGTCTTTGTTAAAAGTCTGAGGATAGTAAATGATAAAAGCTCCTTTTATACCAGATGTCAGTCGTTACTGTTAAGCAACTTTAAAGGGGGAAAAAAAAAAGGGGTCAAATAGTTTAGCTGAAACTCCCTTTCCCATCTTGACTCTGCTGTTTCTTTCGCGTATTAGCCCTCTAAACTATGTAGGCTTCCCATAACTATACAAGTCTTTTGTACTGATTTAAAATTGAATATAAAAATATTTTGTTTATATTTATAGAGTGTACTTTGTATGGGAAGAAAAGTGAAGATAGAACTTTTTTTGCAAATCAGTTTTCACCAAACGGAAGTAAAACTTCGCAAGCCCAATTATGTTTTTCTTAGTAAGTGATGTAGTGGGTGTTCTGCGTGGTGTGAATAGATGTGGTCCGTGGAAGCAGGTGGTAAGTTTAGGGATTTCTTTGAGTTTTGTGCAAGGATGAAGGTACCTTGGAAAGAAGCAGAACACAGATGTCTCAGATTATGCCATCCATAGGCCGGGGTGATATGGGATGGGAGAGTTCCCATTCTGGATTCACAGAATTGAGAGAAAAGCTTAATGGGAGAGTTATGCTGCTGCGTGGTGAGTGTTGTGCGCAGCAGAGTCCTTTTAATTTGAAAAACAAACCTAGCAAGTACCAAACAAAACCACTACTCAAAAGAGAAAATTAGAATGAAACCCTCTGAAATCTATTGCTCAATTCAGGTGAAAAGAGTGGGAAATTCTCAAATATTTGTCTGCACTTAATGCTACTGTGACGGCTGACCCGCTGTTTGGATTGCAGAGTGACGTGTGACTCTTCTCATCTTCTCTTTCCTCTGCGTCCCCTCCTTCAGCTGCCCTGGGGGGGGGCCTGTTCGCACATCACATCTGAATCCTCCTGTGCTCTGTCTCTGCCGCACAGAATGTTGCTCCTGGGCAGCACTGCTTCTTGCCATCGCTGAGAGACAAAAACATCTTTGCATCAGTATAGTAAAGATGTCTGAGTGTGTGTTGAAGCATTCGGCTTAGGGAGGAGTTGAAAGGCAGAGGAGCAGTGGTGGACTCGGAAGCAGTGCCTTGAAAATGGTAGGAAAATTAGGAAAAGAATAAATGATAGAGGAAGGGGCAGTGAGCTCTGTTGAATGGCCAGAGTTCTGGAGGTGGGCTTGGGGGTTGTTTTGAGATGAAATGCAGATTAAGAAATGAAAAACAGGCAGCTGCAGAATATGCAAAAAGTGTTGGGGAAAAGAGCTGTAAATAGGGAGAGGTTTCTTTATCCAGGACAATTTAACCTCTTTTGCCTGCCTGCCACCTGCTCTTGCTCCTGTTAGGAAAAAAAAAAAAAAAGTAGGAAAAGGAAATGGTGGGGAGTGGTTTCAGTTTGGGGAGAATGTTTTGGCTTTGGGAGGGGAGCTGTGTGTGATGGCTGGGTGGGAGGAACCCAACTTGACCTGAGAACTTGGCTTTTGGAGATCCTGGCTTTTTTTAATGTCACTGTACCAGCAACTGTGGAGAGAAATACTGTTGACGTGCGGAAATCAGACTCCACAACCCCAAGGTTGTAAAGTAGGTATGCTTTATTCAGCGCTGGGCAGCACAGGGGGTCATCCCACCAAATTCGTGCGCACCTAACGCGGCAGCTCGTATCATATTTATACAGCAAAGTGTTACATATTCATAAGGTTTCGCAATACGCCTATACATATTAACTATCTATTCCCGCTTCGTATGCAAATGAGCCATTTCCGTGGTCTCCTCCCCGCCGAGCATGCGCGGTTTCTTCTGGTGGTGGTCGTTGAGGGTCGAGAGGATGAAGGCAAACCCTCTCTTCTTCATCACCACAAGTGACTCTTTATTCCTGTGTAAGCTCAGTCTCTCTTTTATCAGACTCCGCAACCGCAAGGTCAGTTCCAGCAAGTTTCTTTAGCAAGGCCGGCCATGACTGTTCTGTTCTTCTCTGCTATTTCCTGATAAAACGTCTTACACGATGGCCAAGGTTATAGATATGGGTTAAGCAATGCAATGGCTACAATGTTATATGTTTTGCGTCAAGCATGTTCCCTCCTGCTATTAGCCCTTAAATGTTAGTTCTCTCTATCACTGTTATGCAAATTAGAACACACAGTATTATACATTTTCTTTACGAAAGACATTTAATCCCTCAATAAATGTATTACAAGCTAAGGTGGGTAATCTTATGGTTATGTTACGAAGTACTTACTTATTTTCTCTGTAAGTGCTTCAGCTCACTTCTACACTGAAAGTCTGTAAATAAGTTCCTTCAAGCACCTGTAGGTTATTGCCAAATGTTCCCAACTTTCCAGGTACAAACAGAACAGATGGCAGCAGCTACTTGGCTGTGCTGATGTAGCTGGGCTTTGGGCAGCACGCTTGTGAGGGGACCATGCCCGGACTGTGCGTCCATCTCCCACCTTTTTCTCCTGCTCAGCCAAGTGTCCCTGGCGGCGCCCTGCTCGAATGCTGAGCCTGCGTGCACAACCCGCACGTCTTCCCTGAGAGGCGCTCACTGCCCCATGGCGTCTCTATTGCATTCTGCCATTCACAGGGGAATAGCTCCTAGGACGCTCTTGCGTGGTACGTGGTGGAGGCTGTGTGAGAGTCTGACCATGTGTCCTCTCACCCCATCGCACAGAATTCTTACTGGCTGATACAACTTGTCACTTAAGTCTCTGTCCTGCAAGTGTTTTTCCTTCTCCTTAGTCACTGACAGTGCTAAGTTAGATGTTTGGGGTTTTTTTTGTCTTGCCAGATCTGTGCTCCATCTTAACTTCTTTCTTGTCCCAAAAACTTCCTTGCACCTTCTTTGTGGACCTCCTACATCACTTCCCAGTAAATGCTTTCTATACGTCTTTAAATCTTTCCTTGATCCCTTTTCTTTATCTGGTCTTACAGTGCTTTTCTCCCCATCTTCATGTTTTGTGTTGACTCTGTTTTTTCTAAAGTTTCTATTGCTATTTCCCTTCCTCCTATTTAACCCCTTACACCTGTGTTTTGGTTTTGTTCTTCGTGGCTGTTTCAGCATATCATCACCGAGGATGACCTTGCTGCTGCAGTAGTGTGCATCAGCTGCTTGTACCAGGTTGTCCCTGGCTCATTCACCCACTTTAGCTCTTGGGTTGCCTGGACAGTTTATGCGCATTGTTTATTCCATGTTTCTGAAGACCTTTCTTGGTTTCTTGCGTCCCAGGTGTGTACATCCCATGCAACAAGTGCTCTGCCTACTCTTTCAGGCTCTCTGAATGCCCATTTATTTATATATAGTTTTTTGTTCCCACTTCACCAAGTGACTTGGATAAAAGTATAAATGACTTGTCCCATCTCCTTGTGACTTATGAAAGCTTAATTAATATTAATTTCCATTTCATACTTTCTTCTGAATCACCGACAAATACATTACATGATGTTAAGCAGACAGCAGCTCCGATCCAATGATGATTCTTCATTTAGCTGTTATGATTTAGAATTTGCCCAGTTTTGGCACATATGAAGTACATGCTGTATTGATTTTTGTGGAGGGTTGACTATTTTACTCCACATGTTACAGGGTACAGCAGATACCCCAACAATGTATACTTGAGTCAGAGTCTAGGGTTTCTCTTAACCTGACCAGCATTCAAACTGCTGAAATGCTGAGACTGTCCCCTGGGCTTTCTTGATCTTTTCTTTCTCCAAAAACCACTCTTCCTGAAGGGCCAGCACTGAGCCAGCAACACGTGGCAATCTTGCTTTTATTCTTCTTCTGATTATACTGTGTTAATCCAAATTAGTTTGTTTCAAATGCCAACAAACACAGGTATTTACAAGTGAATTTTATTGTGAATTTTCTTCAGCTTTCCTGCTTCCCATTTGTAAAAATGTTTCCAACTGCTCTGCTTCTTTCTTCTCTTTGAAAACATTTAAGTCATGGTTTGACATAAACAGAACTTATCAATAAAGCTGATTTAAGAAGTTCCTGCTCTGCCCTGGCTGCTTATTGCTGCTGCTTGTGCTTTTTTTCTCCCCTGTACTATTTTGCTGTAGCAGCTTGTGAGACCTGTAAACGAGGTTCACACTGGTTCCTGACCTGAACACTTTTCTTCTGTCACTTCTAACCTGTCAAGATATTCTTGAAACATGATGAAAACAAGGACTGTGGCCCAGCTAGAGACGATGAAACAGTGTTCTTCAGCTGATGCTGCTCTGGGCATAATTGTTGCTCCTGGAGTTTCCTCAGCAGGTTTTTATCACAGTGACTAATTGGGAGTAGCAGTTTACAAACACCAGTCACTTTGCAACTCTGCATCTCAGTACTTGTTAAATAGTTATGTTATTCAAAATGCTTTTGCGATACTGTTCTGTGATTTCTTGGTTTAAATTCAGGCACCCTGCATTACAAGTGCATAAAGAAGATGTGGTTTATTTGATTAACTGTAGATGTCTACAACTGAAGTAGTTGTTGTAGGTTGCTCGTACAGTGAGTAGAGGGTTTGACTCACCACACTGTGACGTAAAGACCTAAATAGACCATACTGTCACCGCTTTAAACATCCCTGAAAGTGCCTGCTTCTCACCATTGACTATCAAGGGTGCTCATCTCATAAATATTGCACACACCTCCACTGTGTTGAGGTCAAGTCTACCAAATGTCTGTTGTTACCGTCTAGTTAGGTTAGAGACTCAGGTCTAACCTCAGTTAAACAAACATACTTACATGGTCAACGGTTTATGAAAGGTTGTATGAACAATTTTTAATAAATAGCCTTATGAAAACATTCTCATGGAAATAATATGTCAGCTTAGTTTGACAAGATAGGTTTTCCATAAAACCATTTTGATTAGTGTTAGCTATAAAACATTCTTTAGTAGTGGTAATATTTTCTGAGTGCTATGGCAGCAATACTGTTAGACTCTCAGACTCACTGGTCTGTAATCAGTTTTGCCATCCAGTTCACTATTCTTAATTATCTGATAGAGCATTAACGTTCTTCCATTGTTCTTCAGTGTTTCAAGATTTCTTAAGTCAACGATAATGGTCTAAGAAATGCATGAGTTATTTCTCGTAAAGCTGTTGAATGGCAGGATCCAGCTAATAATTTTAAATCGTCTAACCTTAGCACCCTTGTGGAGGAAGAGTTGTAGTAATAAGCATTTTGTTATTTTGTCAGCAATATAAACTGTGAGTATCTCCTCACTTCCTTTTAAATACTTAACAGAATACTTATTGTCAACTGTTTCGTAAATTCTCTTGATAGGGCATCAAACATTAATTATTTCTAGGACATTTTTGTTACTGAAATACTACTTAAAATTCTTTATGTATTGTTTTTGACTTCGTATCACCATGGATTTTGAGTTAATTACGTTAAGTTCACTAATTGAAGGTTATAGCAGAGACTGCAATGTAAAAGGTGTCAGTATCACTTTTACTATTTATTTTATTGCCTCTTTTTTATTCTATTGTTACTCTCCTGTCTAAAGGAGAATATTTTTAATTATTGCTGTTGTTTGGGATTATTTTTTTTTGAGTTTCTAGTAAAGTGCTCTTAAATGAAGAGCTCCCCCATATTGTTCCCATTTTCTTAAACATAAGTAACTGAAATTCAGAGTTTTTAATACTTGCTATTCAGTATTTTCTGTTTGGAGCAATTTGCTCTCTAAGAAAGTGTGTATGTATTTTCATGATGATTGTACATATTTTTAAGATATCTGTGTGCATGAAAGGCATGTTACTTCACATCAGCGACAGAGTGTATGCGCAAGTACTACAGTCTATGTTCGTATTCATTCTATGGATAAGACGACTACTTGTTCCCTTTCGGCTGGGCCCTATTTCTGCAGAAACAAGCAGTGCTGCTCAGCAGACAGTCCATGGGTCAGGCTCGTTCTTGTTCCCGCTGCCGTGCAACACGGGGGTTCGTCCTGTCGTTGAGTGTGTTCTGTTCTTTAAGGCTTTTCCCTGCCATTATCTCCTGACATCTGCTGCCCCAGAAAACACTCCTTCACTTTGAACTTCATAGGAAGGGCAGATGGATAATTAGACACCTGTGCCCAACATAGGTCACACAGGCATAGTGTGAGCACAGACACGCGTGGGGTTCACTTTGACAAGCACAGCTCCATTGGCCCGGAGCAGACATCTCTCCCTTCATCTTTACTTTTCCTCTTTGCGGTGAAGGTGAATAACATCATCTTCATGTTGAGAGCAGAGACATTTGGGTCCCCAGGAATGGAGTAATTGTTAGTAATTTTATGTTCCATGATTTTTGACTGTAGAAACACGATTCAGAGGTAATGCATGTCTGGCATTAGCTTTTGCCTTCCTAGTAATTTTTTTTTTCTTTTCAGATAGAAATCAGATAAAGTAGAGATAGTTAATCCAAACATTTCATTACAGTGTTACATATAAGTACCACCTAGTGACAGCACCCTTCACAGACTTGCCCTTCATTGTAGCTTTCACTTACTTTACTACCCACTTCTGTATTATTTATCTGTCTGTATAAAACCAGTGGCAATGGTAAGATTTCAGATATCATAGACTCGGGTACTTTTTCTGGGGCTCAGAGCTCTCTGAGGAAAGCTGCTGTTTGTGTACAGTCAGCAAAGACCTCAAGAGGCCATGTACAGCGGAGATCGCCAGTGTGTATTGCTTGACCAGCTCAAGCTCTTGGACAGGCTACGTGACTTGGTCAGCAGTGGAGCTGTGCTGTCACTGAAGCCACGGAGTAATCCAAATCGTTGGGTACAGGAGGAGATACATGGAAGGAGAGAGCAGATGACAGAATTAGTGCTGTGATGAATAATGGGGAAGGTTTACATAGTTGATTTACATGTTAGGTTTGTATTAACACCCCCAATTTTTTGGTGGAGTAATATACAAGGATCTATATTGAGAAACAAACGTAGATGAATTTGGATAGAAAGAGTAGTTGTAAGTTGGCTTTGCGATTGTGGTAGTAAAGGAATAAAAGCAGGATCCTAGAACGATGCCATTCTAGGGACATTACTGCATATTACTGTAATACAGGTTCCATTTCAGGTATATCTACTTCAAGAGGGCTGATGCAATATGAAAAAGTGTTCAGAAGATACATATAAAGAGATTAAAGATGTAGTTAATAGTGTTTTATAGCAAGCAACCACAAGCACTCACTGTTTTTCGTTCACTCAGGAGAGGTCAACAGAGGGATTGTGTTCTGATCTTAAAGAATCTAAATGGGGAAGATAGTTTGCGAGGCCATTTTATAGGAAGACGTGGATTTCTAGTCTGATATGCCTAACATAGATAAGCATTGCCTCTTGCTTTATGTGAGTTTTGGAATTATTGCTGCTACTGCCATTAGTTAAAGTTTGTGGCCACACCGCCCAGGAAGTCTTGGTAAGGTGGAAGAGGCTGCCTGGGAGTTCTAAGAGTGAAATGCAAACATGAAGTACGGCATAGTTTTACAAAGAGTAAAGAGTAAAAAAAAAAAAAAAAAAAAAAAAAAAAAAAAAAAAATCTTTACAAAGTTCCACAATTAAACAGTGGAAGAACAGATGTCAGGACACAGTAGATCCTAGATCATTAGGATTCCTTAAATCAGGATTGCATGATTTTCCAGCATCTTTATAGCTTTTAAGTTAGAGTAGTTCTGTGAAGAATCTGTTGAGTGAGGGATTGTTGGTTGGTGCTGTGGGGGCAGCTGTCCTGGATCACATCATGGGTATAACACAATATTTTGGTAGTGGCTGAGAGTAACTTTAAGGAGGAGTATGATGGTACCTGGCCCTGAATACTCTCCTGGAGCGAGCCAGAGGTACAGCACAGAAATGGTGCCACTGTGTATAGGATAAGGTCCAATTGTTGTAAGAAGCCTTCTAGCCTTAGAGTCTACGTAAGCATTTCCTTCAGATAATTAGTATCTCTGGGAATTTCTGAAGTACAAAAATTTAAATGTATGCTTGGAATAATTTATTAGACTTCATGTTTCCCAGGCTGTGTGCATTTGCGTGCAGGCACTTAAAGTGGGTCCTTTTTGATCTGTTTTACCCTTCCCAAGGGCGCTCTTGCTCCCATTGCTCCCCAGCATGTACTTCCCCCCTCAGTCTCTGTTTCCTCACTTACTTGCAAGCTGTTACCACCTCCTGGGGCATACCGGGTGGTTATCCTTCCTCAGCAGGTTGGCAAGGCTGTGGCCAAAGATGCTCCTTGCACCACATTGTCAAATGAATCCTGTCTCATGCTGACAGTTCTCATTCCTCAAAGGGGGAACCATGGTCATGCAAGCCAAAGCTCTGTCTGTGACACAGTCATACAGCTCATTGTTAACTTGCAGGATAAACCTGCTTCTACTCGAGCCTTCTCCTGCACCTGTAAGGTCAGGAAGATCACCTGGGGTGCCACGTCCTTCACCTTTGCCTGCAGAGCTCTGTCATCCCTCTTGATTTGCTCCAGGACTCCCTAGGCAGTGTCGTTATTCGTCATGTGGATAAGCAGCAGGGGGTGATGGATTAAGCCCTGGACAAACCTTGGTAGTCTCCCTGCAACAACCTGGATCAAGGTCCCTAGTTAAGAACAAACCTCCCATGACAACATGTCTGGCTGGCAGATGATCACCTCCATCCCCTGCAGGAGAGGCGCCATTTGCAGTTTTCTCTGGTTGCTAATGCACAGTTTAGCCCAGATGGCTCTAAAGCCTTCCTTTGGCTTCCCACTCTTACACCAGTACTGGATGGCAGTGGTGAACCCTCCTGTGGGAGATGCACCCGCGTAGAGGAACTCCTCTGCTTAGTGACAGAGCTCCAGGAGGAGGTGCGTAGGTTGAGGAGTATCAGGGAGTCTGGGAGAGAGAGAGAGACTGCTGGAATTGCACCCTACCTTGGAATCACAGAATAGTTTGGCTGGGAAGGAACCATTAAAGGCCATCTGGTCCAACCCCCTGCCATGAGCAGGGACATCTTCAACTTGACCAGGTTGCTCCAAGCCCCGTCCAACCTGGCCTTGAACACCTCCAGGGATGGGGCAGCCACAGATTCTCTGGGCAACCTGGGCCAGGGGCTCACCACCCTCAGCATAAAACATTTCTTCCTTATACCTAGTCTAAATCTACCTTCTTTTACTTTAAAAACATTACCCCGGTCTTATAACAACAGGCCCTGCTAAAAAGTTTGTCCCTGTCTTTCTTAAGTCCCCTTTAAGTACTGAAAGGTCACAATAAGGTCTCCCGGGAACCTCTCTTCTCCAGGCTGAACACCCCCACCTCTCCCAGCCTGTCCTCCCAGGAGAGGAGCTCCAGCCCTCGCAGCATCTCTGTGGCCTCCTCTGGCCCCACTCCACCAGGTCCATGTCTCTCCTGTGCCGAGGGCTCCAGAGCTGGATGCAGTAACTGGAGGATTCCCTATCCTCTCTCCACCTGGCTGAGCTTAAGGGATCACCTGGCAGTGACTTAAGGAATAGGGGCAATGGTGACAAGTTCCTGCCTGGCACAGCAGGCATGTCTCCTCTGTGACTACCCTACCTTCCCAGGTGCCCTTGCATAATAGGTACGAGGCTCTGCAGATGGAGCCAAACAGCGATGAGGATGATGGTTCATCTAGGTTGGAGATGTTGCCGAGGTTAGGTCAGTTCATGCCCTGCATCAAAACTGCTCCCATAAAGAAAAAAAGATGGGTCATTGTCATAGGAGACTCTTTCCTGACAGGAACTGAAGGCCCAATATTCAGACTGGACCCACTTCGTAGGGAAGTCTGCTCCCCCCCCTGGGGCCTGGGTTAAAGATGTGAAGAGAAAGCTTCATACCCTGGTATGGCCCTCAGATTATCATCCATTATTGTTTTTTTTCAGGTAGACAGCAATGAAGTTGTAACAAGGAGTCTGAGGGCAATCAAGAAAGACTTCAGGGCCTTGAGATGACTGGTTAAAGGCTCAGGAGCACAAGTAGTGTTCTCCTCTATCTTTCCAGTTGTAGAGAATGATGAGAGAAGAAACAGGAAGACCCAGCAGGTCAATACCTGGCTCCGAGCCTGGTGACACCAACAGAACTTAGGGATTTTTGGTCATGGGTTGGTCTATACGACACCAGGTCTGCTGGCAACAGACAGGGTACACCTGTCTCAAAGCGGGAAAGGGATCTTTGCGCAGGAGTTAGCAGGGCTCATTGAAAGAGCCTTAAACTAGATTTGAAGGGGGAGGGTGGTAAAACCAGGCTGGCTAAAGATAAGCTTGGGGGCAGCATGCCAATGTTTGAGGGACGGTGTGCTAGCAAGGTCCTTCAGTCTGCCATCTCAGTGGAGGTAGGGGATGGACATCCATGTAGCAGCACAGGCACAAGAATCATTGATGTGTTAAAAACCATGGAGGCACCTGAAAACAGTCACATAGGAATTAGGGCTTCTTCCCCAAAAAGCTGGCGGGATCAATAGCCCAACTGAAGTGCATTTACACCAATGCACACAGCATGGCCAACAAAAAGGAGGCACTGGAAGCCATTGTGCAGCTGCAAAACTATGATATAGTTGCAATCAGGGAAACATGGTGGGTTGGAGGCAGTCTTGGGCATAGTGATCATGAAATTAGCGAGTTCTCAATTCTCAGAGAAGTAAGGAGGGGGGTCAGCAGAACTGTCACCTTGGACTTCCAGATGGCAGACTTTGGCTTGTTTAGGAGACTGGTTGACAGAGTCCCTTGGGAGACAATCCTGAAGGGCAAAGAAGTCCAGGAAGGCTGGACGTTCTTCAAGAAGGAAGACTTAAAGGCACAGGAGCAGGCCATCCCCGTGTGCTGTAAGATGAGCTGGCGGGGAAGAAGACTGGCCTGGTGGAACAGAGAGCTTTGGCTGGAACTCAGGGGCAAAAAAAGAGAGTTTATGACCTTTGGAAGAAGGGGCAGGCAACTCAGGAGGACTACAAGGAGGTTGTGAGGTTATGTAGGGAGAAAATTAGAAGGGCCAAAGCTCAACTAGAACTTAGTCTGGCTACTGCTGTAAAAGACAATTGAAATGTTTCTAAAAAATGTAATAGCAACAAAAGGAGGGCTAAGAAGAATCTCCATCCTTTATTGGATGTGAGGGGGAAACTTAGTGACAAAGGATCTGGAAAAGGCTGAGGTACTTGATGCCTTCTTTGCCTCAGTCTCTAGGAGTAGGACCAGTTGTTCCCTGAGTACCCAACACCCTGAGCTGGAAGACAGGAACGGGGAGCAGAATGAAGCCCCCATAATCCCAGGGGAAATGGTGAGTGACCTGCTACACCACTTGGACATGCTCAGCTCTGTGGGGCTGGATGGGATCCACCCCAGGGTACTGAGGGAGCTGGTGGGAGGGCTCACCAAGCCACTTTCCATCATTTCTCAGCAGTCCTGGCTAACTGGGGAGGTCCCGGTTGACTGGAAGTTAGCAAATGTGACACCCATCCACAAGAAGGGCTGCAAGGAGCATCCAGGGAGCTACAGGCCTGTCAGTCTGACCTCGGTGCCAGGGAAGGTTATGGAGCAGATCCTCTTGAGTGCCTTCACACGGCATATGCAGGACAACCAGGCAATCGGGCCCAGTCAGCATGGGTTATGGAAGGCAGGTCCTGCTTGACTAACCTGATCTCCTCGTGTGACGAGGTGATCCACTTAGTGGACGAGGGAAAGGCTGTGGATGTTGTCTGGCTAGACTTCAGTAAAGCCTTTGTCACAGTTTCCCACAGCATTCTCCTGGAGAAACTGGCTGCTCCTGGCTTGGATGGGCGTATGCTTTGCTGGGTGAAAAACCGGCTGCGTGGCCGGGCCCAAAGAGTTGTGGTGACCGAAGCTTGATCCGGTTGGAGGCCAGTCACAAGCAGTGTTCCCTGGGGCTCGGTGTTGGGGCCGGTTCTGTTTAATATCTTTATTGAGGGTGTGGCGGAGGGGAATGGAGCTCAGTCTCACTAAGTTTGCAGAGGACACCAAGTTGGGCAGGAGTGCTGATTTGGGGAGGGTAGGAAGGCTCTGCAGAGGGATCTGGACAGGCTGGATTGATGGGCTGAGGCAATGGTATGAGGTTCAACCAGGCCAAGTGCCGGGTCCTGCCCTTGGGTCACACCAACCCCATGGACGCTACAGGCATGAGGCAGCGTGGCTGGAAACTGCCTGGCGGAGAAAGCCCTGGGGGTGTTGGTGGACAGCCGGCTGAACATGAGCCCGCAGCGTGCCCAGGTGTGCATGCTGACCTGCATCAGCAATAGTGTGGCCAGCAGGACTGGGACAGTGATCGTCCTCCTACGTACTCGGCACTGGTGAGGCCCCACCTCGAGTGCTGCGTTCAGTTTTGGGCCCCTCACCACAAGAAGGACATTGAGGTGCCGGAGTGTGTCCAGAGAAGGGCAGCGGAGCTGTGAGGGGTGTGGAGCACGCGTCTGGTGAGGAGCGGCTGAGGGACCTGGGGGTGTTCAGCCTGGAGAAAAGGAGGCTGAGGGGGGAGACCTTCTCACTCTCTACAGCTCCCTGAAAGGAGAGGGTAGCGAGGGGGGCGTTGGTCTCTACTCCCAAGTAACAAACGAGAGGACAAGAAGAAACAGCCTTAAGGTATTAGGAAATATTTCTTAACTGAAAGTGTTGTCAAGCACCAGAACAGGCTGCCCAGGGCAGTGGTTGAGTCACCATCCCCGGAGGTATTTAAAAGATGTGTAGATGTGGCACTTAGGGACGTGTTTAATGTTGGTTTTGGCAGTGTTAGGTTGATGGTTGGACTCGATGATCTTAAAGATCTTGATTAGTGACTGGAGCTTGTTCCCCCTCGCTATTAATGCACTGCACTGGTTCTGTAAATTGAGATACAAGGGTGGAGAAAGGGCGGTTCTGCTGCCAGAAATACCAAGCTTCCAGTCACCCCCATTATGGAGACTCCATCCATTGCTCCTTTCAGCATAGTCTCTAGCTGTCTCTCCTTCCCCCCATCAGATATACAGGAGTAGTGGACCCCTGTTTCAGGTGACACTCCCTCCCTAAATGGCAAATCTCAACTACCGGTGCATTTTTCTCAGAAAGGATGGGGAAAACATTGTGTGAGGGAGGAGAGAACGTGAAAAGACAACTGGGGGCACCAGCAGACCGGTGGCCACCACTTCGTGTGGCCCAGGGAACCACCTTTGCTCCTGCAGAGCAGCCTGAGGAATGCCTGGCTGAGCTGGCAGGGCTGCTGCCACCTGGATGCGGTGCTGATCCCGCACTGCAGAGCGTCTCTTCACTGGACTGGTCGCGGCTGCCGCACAGGGGTGGTAGGAAACTGCGGGGGCACGGCGTCTGCGCTGACTGTGGCTTGGCCGAGCTGCTCCATCACTTGGCAGCAAAGCTGAGGACCATTGCAGGAATCCACCGCTGCCTTTGTGTGTGTGCTGCCATCCAGCGCGACTGCCACCCCAAGGCCTCGAGTGCACAGAGCCTTCTGATTTTACAAATGTGTTTTCTATTTAGAAATAGTGGAAGTGGGAGAAGACAGAGCAGAGATGGACGCTGGCTTTGCCAACCAGCTTTTCTCGAAGTACAAATCAGTACCACAGGAAACCCATGGAGAGGAAGGAATTTGTTTTACTGCAAGTTTGGTCAGTGAGAGTGAATCGGAAGAGCTACAGAACAATAGTAGAAAAGACTTCCAGGCATACAGAGGTGTTTAGGTTAACGATGTCATTTTAAATGTTGATATCAAACCCAGGTATTAGGAACAACCTGATATATTATATCAAAATGCTTGAAACAGGTTCTGAAAAATAGGAACGGGGAGAATGATTGACATGTTTAACTGGGGGGGGTGGGTGATTATGCCTATGTAAAGCTCCTTATGATCTTAAAGATGCTGAAATGCTTCAGGCACAATGTTCACCAGTCTCAAAAAGCAGTGACTGTCTCCTCGGCAACAAGAAAGGCATATGTCTGTTCCCATGGAAATGTACCGTGACGCCTTCCCAGGGAAGGTTGTGTTCAGAGCACGAGAGCGCAGGCTCCAAGCTCTTTGTTGCTCGTACCTGAAGCAGAGGCTGTCGGCATGTCCAGGTGTTCTGATCCTGGCGCTGACAAGGAGCGAGCTGCAAATAGTGTGCTGCTGTTCCTGCCTCCCTGTGTAAAACAGATTAATTGTGCGCTGTTGTTCCCATCTTAGGAGTTCCTTCCTCAGTCACTAATTGTCAACATTGAAGACTTCTTTGCAGCTCTTCATCAGGATAGCAGTATTCTTGCTAGCCAGAGAGGCACCAGAGAGTTTCTGATACTGATTCTTCCAAAGGAGTGGACAGGAAAATCTGAAAAACAGCAAAGACAGTGTGTGCAGGGAGTCTGCATCTCAGCAGTCCTTTCTGATGTCTGAAAGGAGAAGAGGAGAACTATGTAGAAGCACTGAGAGGTCTACCTGCTCCAGACCCACCAAATAAGAAACTGCTAATACAGCAAACAAATTACACGTAATAGGCACAACTTCATTCAAACCCATTGTGATGCTCTTCTAAGAGAGCAAACTTCTATGTAGCAGGGACCAGAAGTAAGACCCAAACATGGTTTGATATTTTTGTTTTTTTAAATATGAGGTGTGGGATGCAAAAGCACTAGTGAAACAGTAATCATTTCAAAGTAATGGACTGGGAAAATTACTTTAGAGCCAACGTTTTGTATGCATTTCTATGCATTATGTGTAGGTATTACTAAGCAGCACATTTGTTCTTTTGTTGTAGAGTTTTTTCATCACCAGCCTGCTTTTTATTCCAATAGCTTCCTAGTCCTGCATTCAGGTATAGCAAATAGAAGTGCATTATTTACCTTCATTATCATACTGTTTTGCCGCCTAAAACCTACTTTCTAAGGTAAAAAAAAAATAGCATTTTTGATCACTACTCCTGAACTGGCCTCTCTAACCCCTGGTTCTTCTCCCCATCTCTGCACCCTATAATTTTGCTGTGCTTGCAAAGAGATAGCAGATAGGTCTGCATATATGTTTCCAGGTAAGGGCATTCCAGGTGTTTTGCCATTGTCGTTCTGCTGTCAGTCTCCATTCCATGGTTCCTCATGTGAATATACTGCATGTTGATTGGGCACGTATTTCAGTTACTTCTAATGCCTAAGTCTTTCCTGAGTAGAATCATAAAATCATAGAGTGGCTGAGGCTGAAAGGGACATCTGGAGATCGTGTGGTCCAGCCTCCCTCATCGAAGCCGGGTCAGCTAGAGCAAGTTGTGGAGTACCAAGTTCAGTGAAGTTTTGAATATCTTTAGGAACAGAGAGTTAAGTTGCTCTCTGGGCAACCTGTTCTAATTAAAAAAACCTGTTCACAGTAAAAAACTTTTCTTGTGTGTAAATGAAATTTCCTGTATTTCATTTTGTGCTAATTGCCTCTGGTCCTGTCACTGGGTGCCATTGAGAATAGTCTGGCTCTGTCTTATTTGCACCCTGCCATCAGGTATTTCCGCACATTGATAAGATACCCCCTGAGCCTTCTCATCTCCATGCTAAAAAAAATCCCAGCTCTTTCAGCCTTGCTTCATTACGATAGATGCTTCAGTCCCTTAACCATCTTTGTGAGCACTTGCTCCAGTATGTCCATGTATTTCATGTACTGGGAAGCCCAGAACTGGACACAGCACTCCAAATGTGGTCTCACCAGTGGCAAGTAGAGGAGAAGGATCACCTCCCTTGACCTGCTTGCTGGTAATGTTCTTCCTAATGCAGCTCAGGATGTTGTTGGCCTTCTTTGCTGCAAGGGAACATTGCTGGATGATCTTCAATTTATTGCTCACTTGGTCCCCCCAGTCTTTTTCTGCAAAGCTGATTTCCAGCCAGTCATCCCCCAGCCTGTCCTGGTGCATGCAGTTTCTCCATCACAAATTCATGCTGAATACACTCAGTCACCTTCTTGTGCTTCATGTGTTGGACATGGTTTCCAGGAGGATATGCTTCATTACCCTCCCTAGGATTGAGGTAAGGCTGAACTACCTGTTTTTTCCCAGTTCCTCCTTCTTCCTCTTCTTGAAGATAGACGTGATATTTGCTTTCTTCCAGTCCTCAAGAACTCTCCCAATCTCCATGAGTGTTCAAAGATAATTGCGAGGTGTCTCACAGTAACATTGGCTGGCTCCCATAGCACTCGTGGGTATATCCTGTCAGGTGCTCCTATGGACTACTGTGTGTCCGGTTTGTCTAAATGTTCCCTAGCTTTGTCTTCCTCCACCGAGGGCAAGTCTTCCTTGCTCCAGACTTTCTTACTGGTCTCAGGAGCCTGAGATGCCTGACGGTCCATCTTGCCAGTAAAGAAGGAGGCAAAGGCAGCATTCAGTACTTCAACATTTTCTATGTCCTTTCTCAGCAAGTCCCCTTCCCCATTCAGCAGTAAGCCCACATTTTCCCACATCTTTCTTTTGCTGCTGATGTAAAAGCCATTCTGTCTGCCCTTCATGTTCCTCACCAGATTCAACTCCAGGTGGGGTTTTGTTATCCTGATGACATCCCTGCATGCTTGGACAGTGTCTCTCTATTCCTTCTGGGTCACCTGTCCCTGCTTCCACCTCTTGTATGCTTCCTTGTAATGCTGGAGCTCAGTCAGGAGCTCCTTGTTCATACATGCAGGCCTTCTGCTGCTTTTGCTTTTGCCTGCCCGTTGGGATGAACCAGTCTTGAATTTGGAGGAGGTGGTCTTTGAAAATCAACCGGCTTTCCTGGAACCCTCTTCTTTCCAAAGCCATAAGTCATAGGATTCTTCCAATCAGATCCCTGAACAGCCAAAGTCTGCTCTTCTGAAGTCAAGGGCTGTGATCCTGTTTTCTGCCCTGCTTCATCCTCTGATGTTCCTGAACTCCTCCATCTCATGGTCCAGCCAAAGCTGCCCTGACCTTCACATTCCTGACCAATTCTTCCGTCTTTATAAGAATCAGGTCCAGCAGAGCATCTCTCTGTGTCTGCTCCTCAGTCACCTATGTTAGGAATGTGCCCCAGAAGCCTCCTGGGTTGCTTGTGCCCTGTTCTGTTATCCCTTCAGCAGACAGGGGTGGTTACAGCCTCCCATGAGGACCATAGCCTGTCAACACGAGGATTTTTCCTGCTCTCTGAGGTCTCATCTACTTCTTCCTAAGCAGGTAGTCTGTGGCAGACCCCTCCCACAATGCTGCCCATGTTGGTCTGCCTCCTAATTCTGAGCCATAAGCTCTCAGCGCATTCACTATTCATCCCAAGGTGGAGCTCCGTGTGCTCCAGCGCTGAAGGGTGACTCCCCAGCCTGCCCTTCCACCTGTCCCAGCACTCCTGTTGTGCCCCTTGTCAGCTACCTTAGAACTCAGCGCGTGTTTAGGATGGGAGAGGGAACAGAGAGACCGGCACTGTGTGTAGGTGATGGTGCAGCTTTCTGTGAGGAGAGGGAGGTGGGCTATTAGTCTAGGAGCAGACACGCACTGTTGCTATAGGAATCAAAAGAATACGTCACATCTTCACAAGTTTTAAGAGCGTGTCTTCTGTCCTCTAGCCAAAAGCAAATGACTGAAAGAGCGTTTGACTGATTCCTGCTCTCTTGCGTGCTTTGCTGCAGGAAGAATCTTAACCATTGTTATTTTGGGAGGCTGCAACAGGATCAGAAGCTGAAAGACTATTAACTCTGTGAGTTATATGTGGTCCGTTCTTCACCAGCTGCCAGAGAGAACAGTCGTTTTCTGAAGGTATCCTTCAGGGCTTTGTCTGGTTTGAAATGTCAGAGAACCGTCTCCCATAAGCATGCAAGAGGGTTCACAGAGTTGGTCCTTTGATAGATACATGGAATTAAGATATAAAGGGGGAAATAGGGAAGAACAATGCTAAGTCGTAAAATAAGGCCATAACAAGGAGAGGGGTGTAGGCCTGCAACTGGGTGATTAAGTTATTCCTCATGAGGAATTGTGATTGTTGACTTCTTGCAGTGCTGTGGAAGAGGCGAGGCATCCTGGAGTTAAGTGGTGTGATAAATGCACGCCAAAGCTGTCGTAGGGTAAAATCAGCAAATGGGTGAGACAGAGGGATGCAGAAGTGGGCACTTTCTTACTTCTGTATTTGGCATTTTAGACAGTCTCAGGGCAAATTTTTGCCAGCAGCATTCTGGACTTAATCAGAGTAAAAAAAGTATTTGCCAAGTTCAGATATGCGATGACAGGAGTTTGACTGGGGAAAGGAAGGATTTACTCAAATAGCAGAAGGAGGTGGAGAAACTGGAAAAAAAAAACAGGGTAACTGTTAAGAGAAAATCAGCTAGGTGGAAGAGTTGTGATAGATCAGATGCAGTAGGAAAGGAATCAGTTATGTTAGAGACAAAAGAAGCTTTTCTCAAGAACAGAAATGGGAGAAGCTTTTTTTTTTTTTGTGTTGGATTTTTTTTTCCCCCCAGTATTCTACTCCCTGTATTTCTTATGGTTGGAATATTAGGGACTGACCTTCCATTACATAAAGTTTTCACTAATTTTTTAAATTTGCTTTATGCTTGTTTAGACTAGGTAAATGTCCTACTCCAGATTAATAACCAAGATCTTACTAAAGGAATGTAAAGAAATCCTTTTCTAATTTTCTTGGTGTCTTAAGCTTATAACTAACAATTTAGAAAGCCTTTCTCCCTATAGCCTTAGCAGAGATTTATGTCTTATTATTTGGCATCATATCTATAATTAACATTCAGTGTTGGGGTATCACATGTACATGTACTGGCTTGGTTGTAGCATCTGAGCGCTAGAGAATCGCTTTGAAGAATGAAGCATACTTATTTCCCACGAGGGAACAGGGTAGTCCAGATCCCCCTCCTGTACGTTGTTTCTATGGTTTCAAGTTGAAGGCTGGGTATAAATTGATCAGAAAACAGGTGCCAAGGATGGGGTGCGCAGCACAGGAATTTGGTGTCTGTTCAGAATGAGCGCAGCTAGACAGCTGGTGTGTCGCGTGCGCTGCCCATCAGGGTGAGCACCGCTCTCTGTTCCAGTGCGCTCTTTCTATTTCCATCTGTTAACTTAATTTGTAAACTGTAAAGGCCAGAGACCACATCGTTTTTATCTGTACCTCCAAGTACTCTCAGATCCTAGAAACAACTGAGTACTGAGAATGGGAAGAATTGTGCATGTGACAGATAATACGGCACAGGGTGCAACACGTAACTCTTCTCCCTCTCGCAGTTCACATCCACACACAAACACAACCCACTGCTATTTGAGTTTTACCACTGTAAATTCTGTTTATTTTGCAAAGCACTGAATGCCATAATGATCCAACTCATGTTTCTTCTGCTTATGTTTCTTCTACCTATGTTTTGAAGTCCATTTAACAAGCAGCTTGTGCCACCATTCACACGTCTTGTCGTTTATCTGTGCTTCTTCTCTGGGAGCACTTGCAGTGTGTTACTGTGCGCACTTTACCACTTTGTGACCCCACCGCCAAGTGTGGTTTGTTGCTCCAAGCTGTGATCTGCCAGTGCTGTGCCTGTGCTCTGGTGAGAGGGAAAAGGAGACAAACCGCTGTGCTGCAGCCAGACGCCTTCCACGTCTGCAACACTCAGTTGCTCAAGAAGAGCCTCTGTGGAGTCTGTGTGTCATGCATTGCTGTGCTTGGCATCTCCATGTTCCTCTGATTTCACGTCTGTGTTTAGGTACTTGGTGCATGGAGTGCTGAAAAGGTCAGAAAACCATCATACCTGCTGCTACAGCTGTAGCGCAGTTCTTCCACCGCAGGATTCCTCTTCCACCACCTGCTCGAGTTTTTTCCAGCCTAAATCTTCTGTCTAACACTTTAGGCGTGTTTGATTTTTTTTTTTTTTTTTTAATCCTCTGTCCTCACTGGCTGTAAAACTTTCCCAAAATCTTCTCATTTGGGGATTTAATCTACATGTCCTTTACTTCCATCTTTTAGATCTTTGAAGATGGTAAAACAATCAGGATATAACAACCATCCTTGGAGTCCTTAGTAGTCACTTCCCTTCTGCTGTTTATTATTATTTGTTTATAACCTTTTGTTTATAACCTTTCAGTAATTTTTATTTTTCCTGGCAATTACATACCAATTATGTTCATGTTAAGAATTCCAGGCATATAATGATGTTTTACTGCATTGCATTTAAGTTACATTTGCCATTTCCCACTGGCTGCCATTTTCCAAAGTCATTGATGTTTGCTGTAATTATTTGAGATGAACTTTGGCTTTTTGGGGGTAATCTGTTTGTAATTGTTGTAATTATTCTGCAAAATAAAGTAACTTAAAAAGACACTTGGGTTTGTCTAGCAATGCATTTTTTTTTTTACGATCACCAATATGACTTGTTGCTCTCAGTTCTTCCATTGTGCTCTAAGTCTGATGTGGTTGTATTCACCTATTAATTGTTCTAGTGGTTTAGTTGAAACGGGAGGTAGATTTATTAGGCAGTCTATGCCAAGATTGCTTTGTTTTCCTTCTTTGGTTATGTGCTTTCTCTAGTCTCCTAGTGCTTCCTAAGACTGTTTCTCAGTTCTTATGTAGCTTTGCATATTAATACATTCTTCAGTCAGTATTTACTTATTGTTGATTTGCTTGAACTGCAGATACTTTTCAAATGATTTTCAGTGAGAATAGGGTATAATTCCTAGTATTATTAATATTAATCAGAATGGGCTTTAAAAAATATTTTTTTCCTGATAAAGAAACAGGAAATCCTGTTGGTTTTCCTACAATACAGAAAGGCAAGAATACTCTAGACAGTTGCATTAGTCTGATCCTAAGTCCATGCAAGGCTCAGGAATGTTTTTTGAAAGAGAAAACTGAGCATAAGGAGGGCGTAGACGGTAGATGGGATAAAAAAGCAGAGTTAAGAAAGAGTAGGTTAGTAAACTTAGATAGCTAACTTTCTACACAGAGGAAACAGCGTATGTCTTATTTATCTAGACTTGAGCGAAGCCTTTGATACAGCACTATCTGAAAATTTATTTGAGACCCAGAAGACAGAGAACAGAAGAATTGCAAGGTAGGTAAGGAGCTCAGTAAAGAACACACAAAAGACATTGCTGTTTCTTCAGGATTTGCCTTGGGATTGATGTCATTTGATATTTTCAGTAATGCCCATGGCACAAAAATAGGAAGCAGATTAATTAAATTTGTTGATGATGCAAAATAGACAGGTATCGTTGAAGCAGAAGAGAATAAGTTACATGGAAAGAACTGGTTGATTCTGAAGACTACACAAATAGAAACCAGATGTTATTTGATGACAGTATAGTGCATAGTCGTGCACTTGGGGACTTGTAACAGGAATCAGCACTGTAAGCTGGAGGCTTATCTAATGGCAGTGATTTAGGAGAGACAGCCCGGTACATTAGTCCACTTGCAGGAGAATGTGGGGTTAGCGCTGTCATAATATTGTGGAAGGTGTTTGTGAACCTAGCAAGGTTTGGTTGAGATTTCTGCTGGTGAGAAGTAGGAATTCCATATGAGCCCGTGGCCTTCTGGAGACCGTAGGTGCAGTTGTGTTTGCCCTTGTTCTAGATGGGTTAACTGTGACCGACATGGAGAAGGCTGATGGAGTGATGAGATGTGGGCACTTAGTTTTAAGACACCAAGTAACAGTTTCATTTGTTTAGTCTGACAAAAGAGAGGAGTGAGTGTGGGTATGACTGCTATGTATAAATGCTTCAAAGCATAAACATTATACACAAAGAAGAACCAGTAAGGGCAATGATGGTGAAAGAATAAATGGGAACAGCCAGATATACTAAAAGAATGTACTCAGTCATTCAAAGAACTCAGTTTTTTAGCAGCTCTCCCATAGGAATACCAAGGTTTAAAGTACCATGCAACACATTTGTGTCTGAAAGGGTTACGTGTGACACGGTTGCTATTGATGATACAACAGTGGACTTGCTGACCCAGTGGCTCCCCACTCTGTGTTCTGTCAGGTGAATCCTTTGTGATGCTCCTACCAAACACACCCCGAGACCATCATTCTAATCACCAAATGTCATGAAGATACTTACACTTCTTGGATGAGGGGGCAGTAGGTTTGGGGGTAGTTGTTAATAGGTCTTCTTCTCTGTTCCCCCAAGATGCCCCACCAAGAATTCCTCTTTCCTTCACTTTGGAAAAACAGGAATCCATACTCCCAACATAATCTCCTATCTTCTCTATTCTCCTTCCAGGACCAAAGTCTTCCTCCTAACTTCTCATCCTTTGCAGCTCTGCTTTGGCCCTTGGCTAGAAAATGAGTATTGCAGACTGCTGCCTGCAGCACTCCACTTTGTTGCTAAGAATTGTGAGAAGCCACGTGCACAGATGTGACTGCACAAGCTGTGGAACGTGGGTTTGGTGAGGATGGAAAAGTGGAGGCAGAGGCACAGTAGGGCTTACTATGAGGTCGCACAGAATTGTGCCAAGTTCGGTAAAATATAGGTACGGTTGATATCGTGGTAACGCTGATGACTTGTTATTTTGCATCCTACAGTATTACATAGCTTTTTCTCCATCTTTTCGCATCCCTGCTGTTGCCTTTGATTGCTTTTAAAATAATCAGGAGGTAAGTTTGTAATTATCTCTCTACCTCTGCAGAATAATGTTCCTTGCCTTCATTTATTCTTTTTTGCCTTTGTCTCAAGTACTTTCTTCCATTATGCATGCTACAATTGCTGATGGTATTTCTTCGTTGCAGATAGATTTTAAAGAGTTAGTGGAAAGGCCTAACATAAAAAGGTAGGTCTATGAGACAGTGATGCAAGATGGTAGTTGAAGATATGTCCATCAAGGAGAGAGCAAAAAGCCACAGTATAAAAGCTATACGATACTTAGGAAGTCTCACAGGATAACTGACAGCAATCTGCATATCATGGAATCACAGAATTTTGAGAGTTGGAAGGGACCTCTAGAGATCATCTAGTCCAACTCCCCTGCTGAAGCAGGATTGCCCGGAGCACATTACTCAGGACTGCATCTCGGCGGGTCTTGAAAACCTCCAGAGAAGGGGACTCCACACCCCCCCCTGCGCAGCCTGTGCCAGGGCTCTGCCACCCGAACCATAAAGAAGCTTTTCCGTGTGTTAGAATGGAACTTCCTATGTTCCAACTTACACCCGTTGCCCCTCGTCCTGTCACTGGGAACCACTGAAAAGAGTCTGGCTCCATCCTCCTTCACCCCACCCTTTAGATACTTGTACGCCATAATAAGGTCTCCCCTCAGCCTTCTCTTCTCTAGGCTGAAGAGTCCCAGCTCTCTCGGCCTTTCCTCAGAAGGGATCCAATCCCTCAATCATCTTCGTTGCCCTATGCTGGACCCTCTCTAGCGGTTCCCTGTCTCTCTTGAACTGGGAGCCCAGAACTGGACACAGGATTCCAGTTGTGGCCTCACCAGTGCAGAGTAGAGGGGGAGAATGACCTCCCTCGACCTGCTGGCCACACTCATCCCTATGCAGCCCAGGGTGCCATTGGCCTTCCTGGCGACAAGGGCACATTGCTGGCTCATGGATAATTTACTGTCTACCAGGACCCCCAGATCCTTCTCCTCAGAACTGCTTCCCAGCAGGTCCACCCCTAACCTATACTGGTGCCCAGCATTCTTCCTCCCCAGGTGCAGGACCCTACACTTACTGTTGTTGAACCTCATTAGGTTTTCTGCCCAGCTCTCCAGCCTGTCCCTGTCACGTTGGATGGCAGCGCAGCCCTCTGGAGTGTCAGCCACCCCTCCCAGATTACTGCAGATTACTTACTCTTGCACTGTTGTAGCAATCAGATGTGTATTCCCCCCCCCCCCCCCCCCCCCAAAAAAAAGGAAATATTAAGGGACCCTTTTTTATCAGTTTAAACTTGTCTGCATCACATCTGTGGAATCTGTCAGGGGAAACCACTCTGGATAGAAAAAAGCCTTATCTGTTTTATGAAATCCCATGCTGCTTCCTTAGGGAAATAAGGCAAAAGGAACTTCTGGGAATCAGCTGGTCCCTTGTCTGGACCCAAGTCAGAATCTACCCCACCACCTACGTCCCTCTGGACAGATGCTTGTCTAACCTGTTCTTGGAAGACCTTCAGTGACGGAGATTCCCATCCTTGCTGGATAAACTACGCCAGAACATCTCTGCTTTTACTGCTGTACTCTTCCTTAATGTCTAATGTAAATCTTGCTGGGAGAAATTTTGATCTATTATTTCTTATACTGTGTGTGGGGGAGCAACTCTTCCCTGTATTTGCAGCAGGGAACACTGTTATTTTTCTCTTTCTGGGCTTTACAGTTCTAGTCACACTTATTGTTCTCCCCTGAACCATCTTGATTTCTCCCACACATCTTTTCTCTGACTGCAAAGGACAGTCTGGTTGAGACATTAACAATTCATACCACAACAGAAGGATTACTTTGGAAGGGTTCCATAGCAATACTGGCAACATTTAATTCTGCAGCCTCAGGGAAACGTTGAGCTGGGACCGCGTGTGCCCTGGAGAGGACAAGGGAAGGGGAAGAAGCAGGGACAAAATGTGGAGGAGGAAAGGAAGAATCTAGAGTGTTGTTGTCACTGCTCATACTGCCACCAAGGGGATGAGGGAAATGGGGCAGCATGCAGTTACATTCTGCGTTTTTTTTTGTCTCCTTATTTTGTGTCACTGTAGTACTGTTAACTGACATTCAGTTTACGATCTATTATATTCCCCAAATATTTTAATCTGGAAAAAAAAATACTCTTCAGCCAGTTGTTCTCCATCTGCTATTTCTATAGTTGTTGATTTCTATCTTGATGTGGAACCTTGCACTATTTCCGATTAAATTATGTCCTGTTTTTTCAAACCCCATCTCCAGCTTCTCAGGATTTTAATTTTAATCATCTCTCCTAGCATACCTGTGACCCCTCCAAACCATATGTTGCTAGGAAATTTAATAAGCATGTTCTCTACTTCATTATCCATATTGTTAATGAGAATGTTGAATAATTCTGAACTCGGGAATGAGTGGTCTTGGGATATTTTCTGTCTGTCTTTCAGTACGTTTTCTATGCCATATTGCATCAGTTCCAAAACTGTTGAGAATATTTTAAGTTTCAGTGAACAGAGCGCTGCTGACTTAAATGGAAACTGGATGAGAGAAACCACGCCTCTTTAAGGCAACGAGTACCTTCAGGTACTTGGTTAATTACCTGCAGATCAAAAAATGGAAAGCAGCTGCAAACGTATCTCCCCAAAACAACAACTTGGTTCATATCTTTTCTAACGTGACCATCTTAGTTTAACAACCTTAAAATCTTGACAGATAGCACAGAAATAAACCCAAACCACACAAACCTGTGGGAGAAAAGGTGGCCTCCGAGAGCCCCGAGACGAGAAAGAGCCTCGAAAGTCAGCCTTCCCCTTAAATACAATGGGCTAGAAATACAGCGTAAAGAGGGCTTGAAGTGGAGCAGTGGAGGCATGAAGAGAGGCCCCGGGGCGTGCTTGGCCTCCAGGAACTAGTAAAGCAACACAAGCACGATGGAGCGCATCCCCACACTGCATCTGCTGGAGCAGGAACATCAGTCAGTCGGGAAGACTTGGGTTGAACCAGGCACTTCTTAAAAGGACACCGACACTTATTTCCTACACTTTTATGAAAAAAACATGTAGGGAAGATAGAAAAAGAAACAATCTCAAATAAAATTATATTATTTTTCTCTTAATTTGGGAGAAGTCATTCTGGCACTGTATCCTTCGCCCTTTTGTGCAAATGCACAAGAACAGGGGTTTTCCTGGACAGTTGTGGCAGGGGAGGAATTGCAGGGAACGGGTGTCATGGTCACCTCGGTGATGCCAGGAGAGTCACTTCCATCCATTCGTACCTTATGTTCCATTTGCAGAACAAAAGAGCAGCTTCTACTGATTTCTGAAGTTCTCAGAGAACTACAGTTCTACTAAGAGCTGAGTTTTATTACTACATGATGGGGTTTTTTGACTTTTACTCATTCAGTCTATGGCTACAGTGAGTCTGCCCTTCCTTAATTTTCAGGCGGCTGACCTTGTAATTTGATGTTCTTTTGAGGAAATCTCTTTATATAATGCCTGTTAAGGGCACCCAGATAAATACAACGCGTCCTGCCCGGCATGAGATGGAAATGCAGTAACGCTCCATGGGGCAGCCCCCCCGCCCCAGAGGGCCGCGGCAGTGGACGGGACGGGGGCGGCCGCGGCCGATGTCTTTACCTGTGACTCACCACAGGGCCGCAGCCGCCCGCAGCCCCCCGACTGCCCGGACGGGGCTACCGCCGGCTCCGCGGCCAGTGCGGGCTCGGCGCCGCTCGCCGCCTTGTCCGGCCGCCGCCTGCGGGTGACTCCGCCGCGGCGGGAACGGCGAGGGGCCCGATTCTGCTTTGTCGGCCCCGCGCTGCCTCCCCCGGCCCCAGCAGCGCCGCCGCCTGCCCCCACCGCGGCCCCGGCTCTCCCCCCGAGCCCCGCGGCTCCCCGCGCCGGGCGGGCCGGGCCCCGGTGCGGGCGGGCGCGGCGCGGAAGGGGTTAATGCCGCTCCCTCACGCGCGTCCGGCCGTCCCCGCCCGCGCGTCCCCCGCTAGGCCGCGGCTGACCTTCACGGGAGCTGCGCCGGGCATGCGCGCCGCCGCGCCCGGGGCCCGCGGGGACCTGCGGCCGCTCGGCTCGGCTGGGCTCGGTTCGGCCCGGCCCGGCCCGGCTCGGCCCGGGGCGTGCGGCACAGCCCGGCCCGACCCGCCCGCCCTCCCTCCCTCCCTCCCGCGGCGCGCCCGGGACCGCGGCTGGCGCACGCCCTGCCCGTGCCGGGCGCGCCGTTGCCATTCGGTGCCGATGGTGCTGGCGGAGGAGCGCGGGGGGACGCGAGGGGGGGACTCCGCGCCCCGCCGCCGCCGCCGCCGCCGCCGGCCCCTTCCCGCTCCGCCGCGCCAGGTCCGCGGGCGGGGCCCGGGCGGCCCTCCCGTGCGCGGGGCGCTCCGCGGGGCGGGCGGGGCCGGGAGCCGCCGGTCGGTGCCATTCCAGGCGGTGAGGGCGGCGGCGCCGCTCCCCGTAAGGAGCGGGAGCGCGGTGCGGAGCCCGCAGTGAGCGCGGCCCCGGCGCGGTGTCTCGCCGGGAGCGGGGGAAGGGCCCATGGGGTGGGCGCCACCGTAAAGTGTGCTTCGGGGAGCAAAAGAAAATATGGCAGCTGCAGGCCCAGCGCCGCCGCGCCAGGCGTGCTGACACGTGCAGCCGTAGAGTCATTGGGGGTGGAAAAGACCCCTATATCGAGCCCAACCGTTAACCTCACGCTGCCGGGCCCACCACACGCCTGGCGGTGTCGTTCCCGGTGATGTGCGCCTTCAGTTCAAGTCAGGCAGAACCTCAGCAGCAGTTTGGGCCCCCAATAAGGCCACAGCGCTTTGCTCAATGTGTTCCTTTTGGGGGACTGAGGGGGAACTGAAAACAACACTCATCCTCCCCAAATGTCTGAGACTCCTATGGCTGCCGCCACACAGCAGCGGTTGGATTGGGGTTGCCCTAAATACCAGTGGCGGTTGTTGCCATCATCCCCGTGTGCCAAAGGCCATGCAATGTGCACGGCTTGCTCTGCACTGCCGGCTGACTGCAGTGGCTCTCCTGTGCCTGTCTTTAGTACTGGTTGAGGGCAGAAATTCATTTGTTTCAGATCTGATTCTGTTCCGTTTGCAGGCTTGCCAGAAAATTCACAGCCCCTAGACAAGAATTTCAAGCGGAGGAATAGAATAAACCTTTCTCGTAACCTGGCAACATCTTGTCTATTGCAGTGTTAGGCAGACAGGGAAGCGTCAGCCCCTCGCAAGCCGCAGACATGCGAGGAACTGGGGGTGAGCGGATCAGTGCCCTGGGCTGCTGCTGCCTGCGCTGCCATCATGGAGGAGGCAGAATGGCGGCCATGCTGCCAGCGTTGGGTGCCGTGCTGGCCGACGTCCCTCCAGGGCCACTACTACAGCAGCAAGCGGTGGTGGAGGGGACGATCTGCTGCTTTCTACCCCCTTCCCCTGGGCGGCAGGTGGGCTCCGCGTCCCCAGTGGTGTCCTGGGGTGGCGTGTGATGCCGTGTGGGGCTTTGTGTGATGGGCAGCGAGCTGCTGATGCCTGACGGCAGCTGTGGTGTTAACAGTTTGCGTCTGTCCGTCACCCGGGGCCTCTAATGGCTCCGTCGCAGCGGTACCAGAGCATGCTGAAGGCGGCCGCCCCGCGAGAGCGGCTGTGGGCGGCTGGGAGCGTGGAAGCAAGCTGGGCGTTGTGCGTCGCCATGCTGCCCCCCGCCCCCTTCCTCCCGCTGTTCTCACACTCTTTCTTTCCCCTCGCTCTCACACGCCGTCCCTCCCTGTTCCCAGCGTTCTGCCTCCCGCTGCTTCTCCCGCTTGTCCAGAGGGGTTCGTTCTCAGTCTCGCATGCTGGAATCGCTGCCAGCAAATGTTTCTGTGTGCTGCCCGCCAGGTCCCCGGGGAAAAGGCCTGGAAATGCAGTGCAGGAGGAGTGGTGGGAGCGAGGGAAAACCATTGTTTCTCACTGCTGGCCTACTGCATTTTCTAATGGGAAAACGCTCCCCGCGAGGTACCGAGTTTTATGCCGGCGCTGAAGTTGCCCCCTCCCCCTTCCCCCTTGCCCCAGAATTTACCATCCCCTCCTGCAGAGGAGGAGAGGTTGCAGCACTGCTACGGAAAAGCCGAGACGTGTTTTCAATTCGCCTCCTGCTTATCTCTGCTGTTTGGACAGAGAGGTTTAAAAAGCTGGATTTTCTGTCCCTGCAGAGTAAACACACAGAACCCGGCAGCACAAACTATTTCTGGCTTATCAGTGGAGGAATGCAGCAGCTGAGGCTTAGCGCGAGTGGGCCGTCAGGAAGGCCCTGAAGGGGCCCCCTCCCCACTCCGCGCTATTAGAAGTGTGAGAGCCCAGCAGGACTCAGAGGGGAGAGTTGGAGAAAAAGGCAGAAAAGGGAAAGAAAGAGGAAGAGAGAGAGTGAGAGAGGCTGAGCAGACCCTGATGGCTACAGACGAAGTTACAGGAGGGGCTCGCAAAGCTACGAAAAGCAAACTTTTTGAGTTTCTGGTCCATGGGGTGGTGAGTCGGGAAAGTTAGTGAGCTGGCTGGCTCTGAATAGAGGGATGAGTGGAAACTGGAGGCTCTGTGCTGGGCTGGATTGGCTCCTGCAGTGTGCTCCCGGGGCGCTGGTGACTGCCTTGCCAGGAGAGCACCGGGGTCTATAAAGCCCCCAGAATATGCACTGATTCGTTGATAATATAGGCTTGTGTCTGGGGGGATGTGTGCTGTGATTTTTGCTTTGATTCTCCATGAATGGTGAATGGCGTGCTTTTGATCATGGTGCAGAATCTGCACTGGATCTGACCCAAATGGGCTTGTAGGACACTTTGTTCTGTAATCAAACTTGTGTTTTGAAAAACATTTCTGATGAAAGCCTGATGAAGCCTTGTGGTGCTGCCTCTGGTTCTTGTCTCCAGTCTTGGCTCTTGTGTATCTGGCTACTTAACAGGTGACTTTCAGGGGCTTGAAGAGATTAGCTCTGCAGATCTCTAACAGTCTATGGGAACTCACCCACGAGAGAATTTCAGGGTGCCTTGCTTAATTAAAGCAATCCTTTAGGTCTTTAAAAATTTTCCAGCTTTTGTTTGAGTATCGGGTCTTCGATCTCCATTTAAGGGGAAATGCTAACCATGTTTTGCTGCTGTTGGAAACGATGTTCTTTAAATGACTCTAGTGATTGAGAGCAGTCACCATTTATAACATTTGGATTTCCTGTATTGATACGCATTTAACAAAAATAAGACTGTTGAAAAGCTCTAAGGAATGCAGATATTGTTTGGATACTGATAGTCCCGAGTGTTTTCTCTCTCTCTCTCTCTCTCTCAGATTCTGGCACCGCCTGTGACACCTCTTTGAAGACATCAGGTTGGGGGACTCTTGTGCAAAGGTCATAGAAATCTGTGGAGCTCATGGCAGGCTCCTGAGTCATCTCTGTAATTTAGGCTTACTCCAGATGTGTAGGATCTAGCGCGTGTCCTGCAGATCCTGGATACGGTGGGACTTGCGAGGCTAAGGACTTTGAGGTGGCAGTCTGTGATTGTGAGAACAGTGAGCAGGTGATGTGGTGCCAGCGTACAGGAGCACTCTGCTGCGAGACTGGCGCATGTACCGGGGTGACTGAAGAGCCAGAGCGCAGGTGTCTGTAGCAGCGGTTTTGTTGCGAATGTGTGGGCTCATTAAGGTAGTCTGGCTCAGGATGGCTGTCGCTGGGCAGAACCACAGGCGTGTTGGGAGGGGTGAGCATAGGGGGTGCTTTTGCCTTTTCCAAGGTTTCTGTTGGCATTTGCACACTAGTGGTCTTCCTTTACTATCAAGAGTGGTAAAAATGGTCATGTGAATTTACTTCTTCCACATCTAGATGGACTTCATGTGAAAGGAGCATGGTAGCCTCTTAAGTATGGGAATTTTTAATTTGTACCAGAATGAATGTAGCGGTACTCATTTCCATTACTTATTTGGATGCTAGACAAGTCTGCCTTTCTGCCCTGGGAGTTTTGCCACTAGTGGCAGTGTCTTACATGAATATCTGCATTTGCCTGGAATATCTGCATTTCTTTGTCATCTTCCCACTACTTGTTAGTGAGGCTTCGGCTTCTTCTCTGTTATGTTGTTGCCTGAACACCGCATGTATGACCCTCTGCTGTCCTCCACGATGATCTTTAGTTCTGCTTTTGCGTCCTTATTTATTCTTTCCTTTAGTTTCTTCCTCAGGTTCATTTTGATCAAAACGTAGGTTGGGGTAGTCAGTCTTCGATTACCTAAAAAAGATTACAAAAGTTTTAACTTCATTTTATCTCTTCAGGTCCTGTATCCTACCAAGTAAGAGAATGTGCCATCACAGCCATTACCTTGAGTTTACATATTGCTGGCTAGTGAGTTTTATTACCATCCGCAGTGTGTCAGCATCAGAATTAATTCCTTGAAAAATCACGTTACATAGCAAACTTTACTGGAATATCTTGGAGTCAGATTCTGCTCTATTTCAGGGAATGATCTCCTCTTCAAATTGCTCATGTTTTTATTTTATCTATGATAACATTATTTAATTTGGTGATTGCAGGCTTCTCCCCCCTCCCCCCCAAAAACCAGGGAGAGGTAAATAGATGTAGAATGTTGTGAGAAAATTTTTTGCTATGTGAACACTTAAACGAACAGGATAATTTTGCAGTATTTCCTAAGGGCAGTCAGCTTTTGGATTCACTTGATCTTTCTGGAAACATATGTTCCTTTGCTAAGGTCACTTTGCCCTTTGCTCTTGTGCACTTGATCTTGCCTTTGTTCTTTTCCATATTGCCAGCTTAGAAGATGTCTTCTCCCTTGTTTGTCCCAGTCAAACAGGATACCTCTGAAAGGTGAAATTTCTTTGTGGTTGAAAATCTCAAGTGCGATACTTCATTCTCATTCTGCTTGAGTTCTTGATAGTTTGTTACACCTCTGGTTAGCAGTTCTTTTAAAAAGGTTAGATTTCTTTCAGCTATTTATTTTTAGGATTCTTTTACTCCTGTTCCGTTTCATCAGGGTCTTGTGTATTGTTTTTGTGGGAAGAAAGAAATTTTTTTCCCCCCAAAGGCTTCATCCTTTACTTTGTCCTTTTTTTTGTGTTCCTCTCCGCTTTATTTCTAGCACTTTTATGGATAAATATGCCTTTAATCACCACATTTATTGTTGATTTATCTCTTTATCGATGCATTTTCTACTGTCCAGTAGTACATTCCAGGCTGTTTTTATGACATCTCCCTCTGGGTGTCCAGCTGTTGCCTTAAATTTTGTTGACCCAAACCAAGTTGTTAATCTTCCTGCAGGCCATTCCTTTTAACAGTTTCTTCTGTCATCTTGACCCTATCATAGGCTTCCCTGATGGCTGCATCCCTTCGATGGATGTTACCTTTGTATCCCTTTTTTTTTTTCTTTTTTTTTTTCCTTTTTCTTACTCAGACAGGTTTCTCCCCATATAGCTTTGAGAAGCCCATGGTGCAGATCTTGTCAAAGCTCTTGTCCAGACATCTGTGCTCTTGTGACTCAATTGCAGCAGTCTTCTCTTTGGTGCCTTGTACTGTTGACCTTGCCTGTGTCGTCTTCACACAAGAAGCTGCTGAGAGGTTCATTTTCTTGTCCTGTTGTTCTGACCTTTTTAATCTGCTTCTGTGTCCTTTTTCTGTTCCCACTTTATCTTTCTTCCAAAACCAATCTTCTTGCCATTTGTACACAAGATGCACCTATAAAGGTCTATGTCCCTTTCTTAACTATCAAGTCATATCTGTATTTACAATATACTTGCTGTCAGTTCAAATCACCTTCTTTTTCCCATAGTGATCTTGTTCTTTGTCCTCTGTGCTGTGCTTAGGCAGCTCTTTCTGTTAATACTAAGTCCTTATCCATATTTATTTTCTGCTAATATGTGTTTTTTCATAGTTCGTGCTAATCTCTACAGTTTAATATGAGTTACACATCAAGACCGCTAATTTATACAAACCTGTGTATCACTTATGTGACTCCTTTGCTTACACTCAGTCTTCTTTTTGTCTGATTATCTACCTCTCAAATCCGGTCATAGAATTTTATAGTACATACAGAAACTGTGTTATATGAAACGGCATTTAGTACAGTGAAAGAAGGGTCTCAAAGCATGTCTTCATGGAAAAAAATATTTAATGTAGTGATAAATAACTCATTGCCCATGTTAAAACAGACAAAAAGACAAGTCTGGTCCCCTGAAGATGTGTATGGAGTGTCTGATAGATTTATCGGTGACTTGAAAAAGAGGGCGAGCAATGACTTTCATAAACAAATTTTGCATCTCCTCCTACATTGCTGCGTTTTGAATGAACTGTGGCCATTCAGGAGGAAGGCTTGGATGTTGCAGTGAGCTGCCCAGTAGCCACTGCTACCAAGAGAGCAACTGTTAGCCTGATTAACAAACATGGCAGAGAATAGTACAGAAGCAATTGTAAATCCGTGGCATATACTTACAAGAATATTTTTTTTATTTGGTCATCTGCATGACTAACAAGCAAAAAGAGGGGTAATTCAGAGGGCAGTAGCAGTGGGAAGCCTGTGAAGACTTCATCAATAAGAGAATGGTTTGGGTTTTTTTATTTATAATATCTAAGGATACAGACTGATTAGGAAATTGGTTTAAGTGGAGGTCAATCCAGTTGGTGGCCGGTCACAAGCGGTGTTCCCCAGGGCTCTGTATTGGGGCCGGTTCTATTTAATGTCTTTATCAACGGCCCGGACGAGGGGACCGAGTGCACCCTCAGTAAGTTCACAGATGACACCAAGTTGGGTGGGAGTGTTTACCTGCTGGAGGGCAGGATGTTCCTACAGAGGGATCTGGCCAGGCTGGATCGATGGGCCAATGGTGTGAGGTTCCACCAGGCCAAGCGCCGGGCCCTGCCCTTGTGTCACACCAACCCCATGGATGCTACAGGCATGAGGCAGAGTGGTTGCAAACTGCCCGGCGAAGGCCCTGGGGGTGTTGGTGGACAGCCGGCTGGACATGAGCCCGCAGCGTGCCCAGGTGGCCGAGAAGGCCAACAGCATCCTGGCCTGCATCAGCAATAGTGTGGCCAGCAGGACCGGGGCAGTGACCGTCCCTCTGTACTCGGCACTGGTGAGGCCCCACCTTGAGTGCTGTGTTCAGTTTTGGGCCCCTCACAAGAAGGACATTGAGGTGTTGCAGCGTGTCCAGAGAAGGGCAACAGAGCTGTGAGGGGTCTGGAGCACACGTCTTGTGAGGAGTGGCTGAGGGAACTGGGGTTGTTCAGCCTGGAGAAGAGGAGGCTGAGGGGAGACCTTCTCACTCTCTACAGCTCCCTGAAAGGAGGGGGTAGCGAGGGGGGTCAGTCTCTTCTCACAAATAACGAGCAACAGGACAAGAGGAAATGGCCTCAAGTTGCACCAGGGGAGATTTAGATTGGATATGAGGGAAAATTTCTTCACAAAAGGGGTTGTCAAACACTGGAACAGGCTGCCCAGCGCAGTGGTGGAGTCGCCATCCCTGGAGGTATTTAAAAGATGGGTGGATGTGGTGCTGAGGGACGTGGTTTAGTGGTGGGCTTGGCAGTGTTAGGTTGATGGTTGGACTCGATGATCTTAAAGGTCTCTTCCAACTTATATGATTCTATGGTTCTGTGAAAGTTTTAAAATCTCTGTCACTGGAGGATCTTAGGCACTTGTTAAATAAGTAAACATCTATCAAAGATGATGGAGATACGGGTGATACTTCTTTGAGACAAGGAAGGACTGGATGACCTCAAGGACTCATATTTCAGTATATTATAAACATAATATCTGTTTTATTAGAATGGGAAGAACTAAAGATATTCTCCGCAAATTGAATGATCTCTTTTAAGTGGATAAAAGCGATTGTTTCTTCCAGCCAGTCATGAGTTTGTAGACATCACTACTAGAAGTAGCAAAGTGAGGAAAATACTAGGTTTGAAAAAGGTAGAACTTTGCAAATGAAAAATATCCCACTAATTTTTATGTTGTCACGAATATAAATACTATCTTGTCAGAGCATGAACCAACTAACACTAGACAGGCTCGAAAAGGGCCTTGTGAACTGTCCTTTTTGGGCAGTTTGTTCCCCTTCCCTAACACAGGGCGGTCTGTGCAGTCCTCTGTGCTAGGACATTGTCAGACAACAGGTGCTGGAATGGAGTCACTGGTTTGCTGCACGTGTGTTCCCTGTTTTGTTAAACAAGGAGATGTTTGGGATGAATGTAGGGCAGCCTGGAGAAATCAAGGGACCTTACCGCGGTGAAAACATTTGATTGGGAAGGTACTTGCAGAAAACTGGTAGAATGAAAACATTGTACAGCATTCAACCTTGTGAGTAAGCTGCCAGCAGAAACTGGTGGTTTGTCCTTTCCTAGACCTGGACTAATCGCAGGCTAAAAAGTACGGAAAAGTTCGCACATAATTAAGAAAATAAAATCATATTAATTCTAGCTAAGGCTCTAATAGAAATCAATGTGATTTTATGCAATATAGGCTGGTTAAAAAAATTTGAATTGTTCATTGAGAAAACTTTGATTTGCTGATGAATATAGGTGCACAGATGTAATTGATCTGTGAGATGTTTGGATTGCTCTTCTGGTTTTTTGAAAAAGAAATACTGTCGGAATATGAAAACAGCCACACTGGATCATTTAGCCCAGTGTCCCCAGTTGCAGGGAGCAGCAGAAGATGGCATGGAAATACAGAAACAAGGCAAAAACCTAGTGATGCTTCACCCAAATGCTCTGTGCTTTGTAGCTCTGGAGCTTTCTGACCCAAAGCTGCCCTCTATGTGTAGTACCTCTTTATGGGTTTTATTTAGGTAGGTTAGTCCGCTGATGTCTTCCTGAACCCATATAAACTTTTAGCATTCACAGTGTTTTGTGTCAGGAATTTTTGCAGCTTCTCTTACAAAAAGAAGTACCTGATCCTGCCAACTGCTGGCTGTTGTCTGGTCCTTGTATGGGAAGGGGCTGAGCTCTTGATCAGCCTCCTCTCTTTCCATATTAGTCGTGATGTTACGGAGCTCTGTGACCTCTCCCCTCCTAAAGCCATCCTTTTGACAGAGTCAAGAGGCACATTCTGGTAGTTCTTCACTCAAAATCCATTCCATGTATTAGGTCACAGTAGTGGATGTGATCACACCTATTAAAATGAGCAAGCTGATGGAACTCAAAGATGGTATATAGGGTTTGTTAGTTTCAATTCCAAAAACATTTGGTTTCCTGGGTTTTGTTTGTTTTTTTTGTTGTTGTTGTTTTTTTTTTTTTTTCTTCTTGGTTGCATCCAAGTGTTTCCTTCCAGGTTTGGTGTCTGGTTATTCTGAGCTGTGAGTGGACATGCATGAAATAGAAAAGTGGTCACTGAACTGTCTCAAGTTATAATTCACAGTTCTGTAAATGTGATGTTTTCTATGTTAGAGATTTTTGGATTGTCATGAATGTTATTTAAAAATGGGTGGAACCTGGAACACTTGATTCTAGGATGTGAGAGCTTTTGGGAAATGGAGGAAGCAAGAAGGATTGCAATACCGATGTTTCTGCTTACTAAATCTCTAAAAGATTCACAGACATTAAAAAAAAGGAACTCACGTGAGGTACCAATAGTTACAGGAGAGGAGAGAAGCTGTCTACAGCTTTTTTTCAACTTCTAAGAGTCCATTTTGAAATGTCACATTTAGTTGGGAAACCATTTGTGCAGTCAGAAACCTGTCGCCATCAGACAATATCCATCTAGTCTAAATTTCTTCACTGTTCCAGATACTTCTAAGTGACCCACTCTTACCTCCTGACAGCGTCTGGCATCTCCTCTTGCTCACGTTTGTGCCTCATAGAAATTGGTAGCTACTGTAATGCCTTGAGACGGTATGTTGTCTAGCCAAGGTAGCTTCTATTTTTAGTTAAAAAATATGCTGTTTGTGTACTTGGTAATTGTTGTTGTTGTTGTTCTCAGAATCTGTTGGTGTCTCCGCTAAGGAGAGGCGGGGGCTGCTCGCTGTCTGCCACCGGAGCCCTCCGGCACGGTGCCGGACGGACAGTCTGGTCGTCGGAGCTGGAGATGGCTGTGGGGGCAGCTCAGTGTTCCCTGATCTCTCCTCAGTCCTTTTCTAGGGCTCTTGTAGGTGGTTTTGCTTTTCTTCTCCTGACACTTTCTTCTCCTTTTACCTATCAGTTCTCCAGGTTATTTTCCTCTACCTGGTATATCCGGACAGAAACCCTCCCTTTTTCTGCTTCAGCATTTTGGCTGCTGTGGTGTTGATGCCCCTTGAGAAAAGACTCTGCAGCAGAAATACCTAGAAAAGGACCACTCCAACGTTGTCTCACTGCTGCCACCAGACAGGAGAAGTTCACTTCCAGAGTGACAAAAAGGAGGAGCCAGTCCTGTGATGTGACAGGAGGTTCAGACAGGGAAGAAAGTAGAAAAGCCAAATGTATGTCTTGGGAAACTGGGCAGTGGAGGGCAGTGCGAGGGACTTAGAGCCGTCGCTGGGGAGGTGGTGGGCCTGCTGCGTTGACAGCGGGCTCAGCTTTGGAAGGGTGCAGCCAGGCCAGTGATGGGCAACAGGGATGCAGGCAGTCGGCAGTATTCTTGTGGACCAGTATGCATGCGTGAAGTGTTGGCGGTGTGCCTTTCTCTGTGCCATGCCATTTGGCCGTGCCTCGCCGTGCATGGGGGCAGCACTGCTCTACTCTTTGCCTCATCTTCTCAGAGCTGTGAGGGCGGTCCCTTCAGCTAGGGACTTACCGTGGTCTTCCTCATTTCCTATGGCCCACAGGGGTTTTGCCCTCTGTCCAGTGAAGTGTTTGCAGTCGTGCGAGTAATGCGTGTAAATGGAGTCAGTGGAGGAAAAAAGGAGATGGGTCTGTGGGTAAGAACAGAGCTGGGTCGGGTGGAGGGGTCTAGGGTAGGTGATTTCCCAGGAAGGGGGATGTGTCAGTGCTGTTTTGCACTGCAGCCGTCACCACAGATGATACTTGTTCAGGACAGATCCCGTCCCTCTGAGGAAGAGGGGAGAGACGGATCCTAACACGCAGACAGGTGCACCACCAAGATCTCTTTCGAAAGACGTAATGGCTTTGTACCACGTCAAAAGGCATAATGCTACTCTTTAGTATCAAGTGTTTGGGTTTCTCTTAATGTAAGTATTGTGAAAAATTCAATGTATTGTCTGTCACTGTTTTGTCTTACACATGTTTGAGAGCAAAATAAGCTTTTAGATAAGGTACTGCTTGTGTGTTCTTTTATAAAAGTTTAGATAGAGGAAGCATTTCTATATCTTGGCAGTCTAATGGGCTTGCAGCAGGGAGATGGCAGTTGCGTAGTGAGTAATATTTTATCTATGGGTGATATTGGAGATAGGAACGTGGGAGGGGAGGGGAAGGAACAAGGCAGGGCAGGGGTGAGATTGAATATGCTTTTACTGGAGCTGTCTCCTTTTCCTCGGTTTTGTCCTTTCTCTGCATTTCTCTATTTTGATGCTTAACAAAGGGAACTGAAGGAAGTTCAAAGATGTCAGACTTGGATCGAGGGTAGATTTAGCTCGCTGACCTTGTTCTCCAGGCCTTAAGTTGTCCTTTATCGAAGCAGAAAAGTGGGCCCGGCATCTGATCCCCGTAGCCAGACAGTCTCCAGGGGGGTGAACATGAGATGGCCGAGTCTCTTCTCAACGGCTGTCAAATGTCCCCAGCTGACTGACAGGCAACAGCAGGCCCAGTGGTCTGCTCTTTGCTGGAGGAAGGCCACGATGTGTAGATTGACACACAACAGAGAGATCTTAAGTACAAGCTCAAGTGAGAAGCGTTTTTTGGGCCGTTTGTTTCTGCTGACTGTGCCCGGGTTGGAGGGTGGGGGTGAGTACGTGGGAATGGAGAGCACCGCTCTGTTCCAGCAGTTTTCATAGCGCCGTGTTTATGGGAGGAGATGTTTCCAGCTCTGCACAAAGCCTCAGTTTTGCATCTTTGCCGCCTCCTGCTGCTTCTCTGCTGGGCGCCATACCCACCGTTGGTTTCCTGTGTGAATACTTGCTGGACTCTCCTGCTTGCCTTCCTGGGCCTGTCTCTTTGCTACCCCAGCCATCCTTCTCTGTCCATACCGATTAGAGCCATTGGTTCTTTGCTGATCGGTCATTCCCCTTCTTTCTTTCTCCAGTTTCCTTCATGCATACAAGTGTGAGGAACATCTGAGACTTGTGGTGATCAGGGAGGGCACTGAGCTGGGGCTTTGGGGACTATAGTGCCTTTGGAGATGCAGGTCCAAATTGTATTTAGAGTTACATATTGTTGTGATATATACTATAATTATGTATTTAGAAATTACAGAAGGATGAAATAAACAATTTTTAACATTGTTATTTTATTTATGAATGGTACAAAACCCATTTTCTTCCCGCCCCCCCGATGGATTGTCTTGTGTATCCTCTGGGGTGCACGCACCTCACTTTGGAGACCACCGGTGTACTTCTCCCAAGTACTTTCTCAGTCTTTAACTGTTGATAACTCAGAGAGGTTTCTGAACCAAATATGTTTTCCATGTCATTAACAGCCTTTTGGAAAGGGGTGACTCCCCACTGTATGGCAAACTACCCTCTTTTGGCTGTCTGTGAGCCTGACTCCTTCTGGCCTTCTCTGATGGCCACAGTTGATTGTTCCGGAAGGGGCAGTGGACAGTCAATCCCCAACCGCCCTCTCTAGGTCATGCAGGATTTTGCAGAGCTCTAGCAAATGCCCGCTTAGACTACCTTGGATCATGTCTGTCCAGATGGAAAATCATAGTGTGTTTACTTTTACTTTTACTTCTGTGGATGCAGTTCCATATCTTAATCATTTCCGTGCCATTCTTTGTACTTTGTTCAGATCTACTTTTCCATTACTGAGCTGCAGGAACCAGAACTGCACACAGCGTTCCACATGTGGGCAAACCATGGACAGTGGCACGGGGATGTTCTCTGTTCTCTTCCGTGTCATTTTTTTTTGTTTAGTGGCTTTTTTTAACCTCTAGCAAGCAGTGAACTGATTTTTTTTTTCATAAGTGTCTGTTTAAACTCCAAGATCTTGTTTCGGTTGGGCTTGGAGCCTGTTGTTTTATACCTGATGATTGTATTGTTTTTCCCGTGTAATTCACTTCACTATGTATTGAAATCCATTTTCATCTTCCTTTTAAGTGTTCATTCTGTCTCATAAAGTATTTCTGCAGTTCCTTGAAACTGGCCTTCATCCTTGCCAGCTTGAGTAACTTAGCATTACCAGCAAACTTTTTCACTTCCTTGCTTTTTCTCTCTTTTCTTTTTTGTTCTTTTTCTTTTTTTTTCAGGTTGCTTATGAATATGCTGAAAAGCATGAGTCTTGGCAAAACTATGCACAGGCCTTCCTTTTATTTTCTGAACCAATTACTTTTACCTCATTTCTATCTTTTAACCAATTATTTATCCATAATGGATGCCATTGCCTCTTGGTTTCCTTAAAAGACTTTGTAGAGGGACTTGACTTTCAAAAAACTTTTGTGTATGATTATTCTTATTCATATACTGGTTCAAATGCCTACAGAGTGTGTGTGTATTTGTCTGTATTTTCACATATACGTAGACATATAATAAACACCTTGATAATTCTTAGAATGAAGCTAAGCTCTTCTCTCTGTTTTAAATCACATTTTACAGGTGGTAATTATTTTACTTGTGTTTTTCCTTGCTGACTATAAACTTTGAGGATTTAGAATTGAGTTTACTGTGCGTCTTGTACAGCAGTAAGCTTGTGATTTGACCCAAAGTGTCTCTCCAGAGCACCCTGAAGTTAACACAAATGTCAGGACTTTAGAATGCTTACATGGGTTGCTGACAAACTGCCACACTCCTTTTTATTTTTTTTTTTTTTTTAATTTTAGAGGCTTGCTCAGAGACATGACCTTTTCTTAAAGGGTTCTTGTCGCTTTATGAACTTACACTGCTCTACAGTGTCGGTTAAGGAGAGGGCTTTTAATGGAAAATGTTTTATCATAGTGTTTTCAACCTTTGCTTGTTACAGTCTCCCCATTGATCAAAGCAGCCTGCTAGTCGGTGCAAAATCTGAAGATTTTGTAGATGTGTGCTTGCTTGTCGCCTTGGTTAGCATGTGAACTGCACTGGTTTGGACTGTGTGTAGCTGATGTGGATTTTTTTCTTCGGTCTTTAGGTAGAGCTTTGGGCTGTAAGCTGGCCAGGATATGTTATTGACCACTGAGTGTTTTCCCAAGCCTGGTATTTTTCATCGCTGTTTCCTGCCTGCTTTATCACTGAATTCCTCTTTACGATGTCTGGGAAATACCAGTCCAGAGCTTGTGTGCTCTGTGTTGCTGCTTAGTGCTTGTCAGGATGGTCAAAATGGGGAACTTGCTGGAGCTGGTGTTTGGTTTTGTACGAATGTATCAGCAGCTGCAGAAACAGGGACCAAACTGGCTCTTCTTTCTCTTTCGCTTCTTCTCTAGCGACCTGGGATGCCATCAGGAGCTCGAATGCCCCATCAGGGGGCTCCCATGGGTCCCCCAGGCCCCCCGTACGTTGGAAGCCCCTCAGTGCGACCCGGGATGCCCCAGACTGTGATGGAAACGACAAGAAAACGCACTGCACCACAGCAGGTCCAGCAGCAGCAGGTGCAGCAGCAAGTGCAACAGCAGCAGCAAGCCACTCAGAACCGAACTAGGAGGTGAGTGTTCCAGAAAGAAAATATGGGAGGATAATTTGAGGAAGAAGAAACTGTATCTTTTTAGGAATAGGTAAGACCTTTAAGATGGAATGAGACAGAATAGAAGATTTATGTATTGTCAGTTTCTTAAAGCAGGAAAAACATTGGTAAATTTGACTCTTTATTTTGTTTGTGAATGGTCTTGGACAAACTGACCTTTACTAATGTCTGGTTTTGCAGTTATAATGCTTTTGCCTTGCAGGTTTATCGGGCTATAAATCTGGCCGTTATATTTAGCCTTTAAAGTTAATGAACAGTTCTCCTTCTAATGTTGTATTGTATTATTTGTTGTCTGTTCTGTATAGTTTCTCTGATTTCTGACTGGCTAACAAAATGGTTTGTAAATGAGACAAGTGGAAAAAATTTTTGGTTGGTCATGTGAATACTTGTACTATGGTCACTCAGGAGAGTGGTCGTAAAACTTGCAATTGTTACAGGCGTTCCTACCTATAAAGTAGAGAGATATGCATAGGAAATAATTTAACAGAATTAGAGGCATTTTTTTAAAGGAACTTTCTTTTTAAAATATGCCTACTTTGTACAGTGCTGAATGCATTCACTCTTAAATAACTGTTCGCTAATTTCTTTTTGCAACTTATTAGACCTCAGCAGCCTCGAATCCCAGGTGTGAGCCAGTTCCTGATAAATACGTAGGGTGTAGTCATCTAGGTGGTCTGCCTTTTGCAAAATCATTATAGGTGTATATATAGATTCAGACAGTGTTCTGGTGGTGTCATCATATCTAGTTGTAGGTAAAACATGACTCTCTAAGGTCAGCGCTTCAGGAGCCCTGCTCTGTCCAGATTATATGCCTCGGATCAGCAAGCCAAACTTGGGAATGCTTTTATCTGGGATGCATCTGGAAAGGACACCAATCCTGAGAGTATTAATACATCACGATTGAATACAGAAGGAATGTGTGTGAGTGCAGCAAAAGAGATGCATGTGCGTCATGGGGGCCTTGCCCAGCACCAGCCAAAATGCCCATTCCACAGCACCACCCAGGAGCTCCTCCAGGAGACCGCACAGAATGGTGCCTAGCCTTCAAATATACAGGGTAGACATAACCTGAAAAAATTGCCACTGCTGGATAAATAAGGTAAACTTAAACTAGGTGGCTAGTTCCCAGGGGTCACTAAAGAAGAATATTTTCTGGAAGTTGATGGCCCAACTCACAGAAGGAAGCAGTTCCCCCTCCCCAGTTCCTAACTTCAGTGGTTCTGGTTTGGGACCCAGCAGTGATCTCTCCTGCAGGAGTCCAGCTCACACCGCTGCTTCCTGAGGGACTCAGGACAGTTTCTCTGTTTCTTCTGCCATGCCTTCCCTCCAGATAATGTGTTGAATGTTTTCCCCTTGTTCATTTCCACCTCCCTGTCGTTTCCCACTGAAGTTTTTCTGTGTTTTCAGGCAAACTTTTCTGGCACCTTGGGTCCAGTTCTGGGGGTAACTGAGTCCTGTGTGTATGGCACCAACAGGCCAAGAAGGTGTAGTCGTCCTTTCTTGGCAGGTTTGGTGGAGACAAAAATCTCATTTCTGTAACAGCCTCTTGGAGAACTGGTTGAGACCCAAGTTGTTGGGGGTTTTTAGTTTGTTTGTTACTTGCTTTTAATTGCAAGCCTTTGGGGTTGTTGCAGGTGCATGCATATCCCATTTCCCTTGGGGAGGATGGAGCTTGCTCAGGCATTACTTCCAGATTCTGTGAAGTGTTTCAGCACAGATTTGATTTTGTGAGCTATGGAAGGTGCTGGAGGTTCACACCATGTAACATTCCAGTCCCGTTATTCCTACGCTTTTAAAAAGAGACATTGTTAACCTACGAAATTGGGTGTGACTGTGCGGATGAATTTTCTGCCCCCGAGGAAGGGTGTAGTTTGCACCTCTGGGCACAAAGAGTTCCTCAGGCTTGGCTTGTATGGGGATGGGGGAGAATCTAAGGATCTGGTATTTCAGCCAGGCTTATTATTAGCATACGTAGGAAGGGAGTATGCCACATCAATGTGTGTGGGAACAGCTTTTACGTGGACATGGCTGGTGACAGACTTGTGTATGAAGAGAGTGAGGAGGGGCATCCTTGTGACATGGCAGAGTGGCAGCAGGCGGTTCACTTTCTCCCATTTGTCTGTCACAGATGGAGTGATTCATCTCCTGCTTAAGATAAAGGCCTCACAAATTATAAAGGTGAAGAATAAGGCCTGAATTCCCTCTTGGCCCTGTTAGAAAAAGCTAGGTGACAGGTTTGGTGGGCACAAACGGTTCTTAGAATCTGAAGAATGCAAAATGAATGTATTTGGCAATCTTCCTGACAGTACCATTTCTTAGGCACACATACATTTGTGTGTATGTACACAAGCACAAGTATGTTTTTAAAAGCATAGGTATATAAATGTGCTTATGTATGGGTACAGACACATTATGTATATACACCACAGCGACACATAAATCTTCCCACATGTGCGTTCATAAAGATGAACAAACATGGAAACGTAAGCCCACTTACCTTTGTATATCACCCGTGCAAATACGTTACAATAAAAGAATTGTATATATGTAGGGAAGTGCATGTATATATGTGTGTTTTCATACATCATAAGAAATACGCATATATATGTGTGTTTTCATCAGCACTCAATTTTGGGCATGAATGAACAAATGCATGTCATCTGTTTGAACAAGTTCACATTCTGTTTACAGGCACTCAACCACTGCCATGTGCATACGCATAGGTGCCTCTATGCACACTTCCACACGTGCACACTGTCCTCCTGCATGCTTTTTCTGTATCTATAGAGAGCATGTGCACATGCACTTGCATACATTGCCGCCCTGCACCATAGAAGATGCTGTGATCAAAGAACTTGCACACTTCTTTCCAAGATGCATAACAGACAGCCCTGATTTGTTCTTAGCTAACCAGCTCCCCAGGCTGCTGAGAGAAGGGGTCCTAGGTCCTGGGCATGGGTGAGACCCTTTTGCTGATGCATGCACAGCTGTGCACCAGCATGTGGAGATGTCAGGATAATTTAGCAGGTGGCCTCGTTACTCCTAGATCTGTCACCATGGTAACGTGTTTTTTTCTTTAAAAAATGTACAGTGCCAAGAGGAGGAAGATGGCTGACAAAATTCTCCCTCAGAGGGTGAGTCGCTTTCATTTCCTATTCCCTTCACAATCAGTTCAGCATCTTATTGTAATTAGAGGGATTTTAGAAAATACTTTCACTTTTTGTTTAAAAATCTAATTAAAAAGTAAGTAGGCAGTGGGTGAAAGTCTAGAGAGCAAGGCTGGGGCTGGGGCTGGGGGCTGGGAGCGTGGAGTGCTGCCTGGCCTGTCCTCGTGCGCTGGGTTAGCCGAGCCAGCACTGCCACTTGCTGGATGGACAGTGGTGCTGGGCTGCGAAGTACACGACTTGATGCTGGGGCCCTATGGGTCTTGAGGATGTTTTTGATCAATTTTTGAGGCTGGCCAAAAGCTGGTTCAGAGCACAGCTGTGCCTGTAGGAGATGGGCTCGTTCTCAGGTCACTCTGGCCCAGTAGAGCTTCCAGGTTCTCGTTTCTGTGGTTGTGTCCTAGTAGGACTGAAGCAAACCCATGTAAACAACAGAGTTCAAGGGGCCTGCATTGTCCAGAGAGTTGTTTATTCTCTTATCTCTGGGGATATGTCTAGCTTTTAGTGTCTGCCTATGCTTGATCCTCAATGCTTAAATCTTCTGCTTTCTTTTTAAACCTTGGGATTTCTCTCTGCTCCCCTTCTCTTTCATTATTTCCAGACTTTTCCTTTCCTGTGCACAGTTCCAGCACAGTTCCCCCAAAACCTACTTGGTCCTGGAAGGCAAGCTTCCTTAGTCTTCAAAACACACACCCTCATCACATCCTAGTTCCAGTTTCTTTGGCTTCTAGTGCTTTTTCTGGGCTCAGAATCCCTTTAGCAGGTGTGTAGATCTCCACGTCCTTTTCAAGTCTACCTCTCCACTGCTACTGTAAACTCAAACTTGCTGGCAGCCTCCAGGTTCTCTTCTGTGACACTCCACAGGTAGCTAGTGCCAGCCACCTGAGGAGGTGAGCCCACTTTGGTACTCCTGATGTCATATTACCACTTCTTTTCTTGTAATTCCTGCCACCCTCAGGAAGCACAGCCTCTCATAGGTTAGCCATTTGTTCCCTCGTGCTGCTGTCTTGAAAGGACTAAGATACCCTTAAATCCAGACCTCTGAACTCCATGGTGCTTGTGTTAAAGCTTCATTCCTGCTCTGCTTGGAGTCTGTACTTTCTTAGAATGAAGACTATGTTTCTTGTGCTGTCAATTCTCTGTCCCACACAAATTGTTTTCACAGACAATTATACATTCTGTATGGTGATGCTATTGCTTTGAATATACGTCCATTTGAGTGCTTCTTGTTGTTATTGTTGGGGTTTTTTGGTCTGGTGCCTTTATAAGATAAAAAGGTCTCGGAACAGAGGTAACCAAACTTTTTTGGCAACAGAAGACTTGGCCTCTGTTTATCAAATCCATGATAATTCTTTAATAGGTAGAGCCTTGTTCAGGTATGTCAAAAAGCTATACAGATGCTAGCACCTTTCAGAACCATGCTTGGTTCTGAAGAGTCACCAAGTCTTCTTGCCTTTCAGTATCTTTGTTGCTGTCAGCCAACGATTTTAACTGATGGAGGGATAAGGAAAAACAAATTGCTAGAGTTCTGTCTCCAATGGAGTTTTTATCAGTGAAGCTGGAGTGCTGGTATCAATGACAGGACGTTGTGTCTGGATTAAGGTACTTCGTTAGGCTCCATCATTGTGTCAGAACCTCCTTACACTCACTGTCCATGGGACAGGAAAATGCTGTGTGCACTGGTGTCCTGTCAAGTGGAAGATTTGCACTGGTGGATGCGGGAGGCACGCGAAACACAGGGTAAAACTTCCAACTTTCCGGAGCTCCGTCTGGAGTATTTTCCAGCCCATCAGCATCTGTTTCCCACAGGCTTTTTGCAGATTCTTGCTTGTGTTTTCTGGGAACTGTGAAGGGGAGAGGGGAAGATATTAAATACATTTTACTCTTAAAAAATGTCTTTCATAATAGTGGAAAAGGAGGTGGGCTCTCAGTGTTACTTGCTGGGATAATATGTCAGGCAGTTGACACAGATAACCTGCTGTTGGACTTCCAGGCTCTCTGATCAAGCCTATGCTAGAGTGTTGGAGCATATTGCTACTTGGCTAGGGTCGCTCAGCTACTACAGTTCAGATATTTGAGGAAGATTTAATTTTGCATTGATATAATCATATGAGAAAGTTCAACCTTACAAACCATTACATGTAGGAAGATAGGATTATGTAGGACATTTGACATGGTCCCACACAACATCTCTAAATCAGAGAGACGTGGATTTGATGGATGGATGGGTTGGAGGATAAGGAATTGGCTGGATGGCTGCCGCACTCAAACAGTTGCGGTAAACGGTTCAATGTCCAAGTGGCGAGCAGTGACGAGTGGTGTTCCTCAGGGGTCAGTACTGCAACCAGTACTATCTAACATCTTTGTTGGATTGTGGGATTGAGTGAACCCTCAGCAGATTTGCCAACGACACCAAACTGTGTGGAGTAGTCGACACGCTGGAGGTATGGGATGCCATCCAGAGGGACCTGGACAGGCTGGAGAGGTGGGCCTGTGCCAACCTCATGAAGTCAGCAAAGCCAAGTGCAAGGTCCTGCACGTGGGCAGGGGCAATCCCAAGCACAAATCCAGGCTGGGTAGAGAATGGATTGAGAGCAGCCCTGAGGAGAAGGACTTGAGTGTGTTGGTTGATGAGAAGCTCAGCATGAGCCGGCAATGTGTGCTCACAGCCCAGAGGACCAACCGCATCCTGGGCTGCATCAAAAAAAGTGTGGCCAGCAGGATGAGGGAGGTGATTCTGCCCCTCTACTCTGCTCTGGTGAGACTCCACCTGGAGTGCTGCATCCACCTCTGGGTCCCTCAACAGAAGAAGGACATGAACCTGTTGGAGCAAATCCAGAGGAGGGCCACAAAGATGATCAGAGGGCTGGAGCACCTTTCCTATGAAGACAGGCTGAGAGAGTTGGGTGGTTCAGCCTGGAGAAGAGAAGGCTCTGAGGAGACCTTAGAGCCCCTTCCAGTGCCTAAAGGGGCTCCAGGAAAGCTGGGAAGGGGAGCAATAGGATGAGGGGTAATGGCTTTAAACTGAAAGAGGGGAGGTTTAGACTAGATATAAGGGCGGAATTCTTTCCTGTGAGTGTGGTGGGACGCTGGCCCAGGTTGCCCCGAGAAGCTGTGGCTGCCCCATCCCTGGGTGTGTTCAAGGCCAGGTTGGACGGGGCTTGGAGCAAACTGGTCTGGTGGAAGGTGTCCCTGCCCATGGCAGGGGGGTTGGAACTAGATGATCTTTAAGGTCCCTTCCAACTCTAACCATTCTATGATTCTATGATAATGGAACTGCATGGGACCCCCTGGCACATCCAGGCTGGTTCCCTCTGTCGTGGAAGCCATGACACAATTGCTGCCTCAAAACTAGTTACGTTCCATATTTCTGAGATACTTTAGATCCAGCACCTTTTTTTTTGTTTTTCTGTTTTGCTAGGCTCTGCAAGGCAAGTGCTTTTAGTTTGCCGAGTGAGAGGGGCTCCTCACAATTCTTATCCTCACGTCCTTCGTTATATCTATTCCAGGTTAAATTTACCTCTTTTGGACCTCTTTAAGTCTACCTCTCAGGAGACCAGAACTATACACAGCCTTACAGATTACCAGTATCACCTGTGCTTGAATGCCGCTAATGCATTTTTATCTCTACTGGAAGTAGGTAGTGATGCAGATTGGGATCACATTTTATTTTTTATGGCCTTACCACATCGATACAGCATATGCTTATTCTGTGATTGACTAATATTCACAAGTATTTCTACTTTCTATTGTTTGCAACTGATGAATTCCCGTATTAGAGCAGGAATTACGGGTATAGACCCTGAGGAAGATGATTCTGTTCACAGTTCCCAGCTTCCTTACATTCTCTGTACTATCCTCTGCCTTGTACTGAAGGTGCCACCCAAATTTGTCATCATTAACTTTTGTTAGCATACTACTTCTTTTTGTGCTGGAGCTATTAATGAAAATACCTAAATGAAATCAGTTTCAAAAATGGTCCATGAGATACTTCCTGCTTAATACTTTTTTTTCTATGCCAGTTCTTTACCACATATTGTTTTTGTTCTAATCCCCATTTTGCAGTTTTAAGCAGTGATTACCTTTATGACTGTGTGTCAAATGCTTTGCTTAAATGCAGGTTGATTGGATCTACTGCATATGTTTTGTCTAAAGTGTAATTTTAATGAAAAGGAAGGCTTGGTTAAGCCTAGGCCGACATACTGTAACGTAACAACGCTTGGCATTTTTTATAGCATATTCAACATTAACTCCAGTTCTGTGCAGCAGCCCATATGCCACCCCATTGTCCTTTCCCCTGGATCCTTCCCTTGTTCTCAGGTCACTGAAACCCTCATTCAATTTCGGAAAAGGTCACAGGCATCTTCATTCATAGCTGGGGACCTAGATCTCTGGAGCTGATGTGGCCTTTGTGACCCAAGTCTGGCAGTTGTGCCTCAATTTTGACCTCAGGCCACAAACTGTAGAGGAACATGACTGCACATCAGATCGCGCCTCTTCTTTCTCCAGGCTTGTCTCCTCATTACTTCTGGTCAGTGTCTTATTTTCTCTTAGTTCTGAGTCATTACATTTTTTTCCCAGGCACCGTCACTGTGATTCACTGTTCTATTTCTTTGGATTCCTTGCCTACCCGTTCTGATGCAAGAATCTCAGCTGAAAATCATTCTGACTCCATAGCTGTGTGTATCTCTGCTTCTCCCTGTTTAACTTGCTGAGTGCAAGTTTGAAACAGCAAACTGCTGCTCCTTCAGTGGCATGCTTGTCTCTTAGTATTGGCTACTGTTCTTCTCACTGGGCCCCAGATTCCCGTGAGGACTTTTTGTGGAGCTGTGCTGATAGGTTTTTGTACAGCTGTCCTCTCCTTTTCATTCTCTCCACTTCATTCTCCTTTACACAAGTATTCAGTCAACTCCTGCTGCTGTTCACTGACCAGGCAGTGGTCAGTTTGGTCACTGCATGCTGTTGTCTGCCTCTTTCTCCATCCGAGCCAGTGAGGATCTTCTATTCACTTGTAAGAAAGAAGTGGTTAGGGATGTGATAATCAGCGTCAGCCCTGGATGTAGCAACTGTGAAATAATGAAGTTCAAGATCTTGAAGGGAATGAGGAAGGAGAGTAGCGAAGTACAGACCATGGGCTTCAGACATGCAGAGTTTGGCTTATTCAAGGAACTGGTAGGTGTGATCCCATGGGAAGCAGCTCTGAAGGGCAAAGTGGCTCAGGGAAGCTGGCAGGTCTTTAAGGACCCTCCAAGCACAAGAGCAGTCTGTCTTGATATGCAGGAAAACGAGCAGATATATGAGAAGCCCAGCTTAACTAAGTAGGGAACTCACAGTGGTGGTCCCAACATCAAAAGGCAGCGTACAAGAGGTGGAAGCAGGGACAGGCTACAAAAGAAGAATTTAGAAATGTTGCCTGGGCATATAGGGAATGGTATTGGGAAGTCACAGCTCAGCTGGAGCTGAGATTTCCAAGGGACGTCAAGGGCCACACGAAAAGCTTCTCCTGTTACATTAGTAATAAAAGGCTGACCAAGGAAAATGCGTGCCCGATGCTGAGTGGGCTGGGTGATACAGTGACGACAGAGACAGATAAGTCTGAAGTACTCAAAGCCTTCTTTGTCTCAGTCTGCACTAACGATGTCTCCCAAACCTCTGTGGTCAGTGAACACGTTCAAGAGGAACAGTCAGCAATGGATGGAGATTGAACCAGTGATTACTTGAGAAAACTTGACCCACACAAGTCTATGGTACCCAACAGGCTGCATCTGAGGGTGCTGAGGGAACTGGCCAATGTCCTTGCAAGGCCATTCTCTATTACCTTTGAAATGTTGTGGAACTCAGGGCAGGTTCCTCATGACTAGAAAAAGGCAATTGGTGCACCCATCTTTACAAAAGGTCAAAAGAACAGTCCAGGGAACTGCAGCCCATCAGCCTCACTTTGGTCCCCTGGAAAATTCACAGAGCAAGTGCTCTTTGAAACACATTTCTGGACACATGAAGGAGAAGCAGGTAATATGGAACAGTGAGAATGGATTTACCAACCTGATTCCCTCTTCTGATCAAATGACTGAATCTGTGAGCAAGAGATAGCAGTGGATATGGTTTACCTTGGCTTTAGCAAAGTTTTCAATGCTGTCTCCCATAATAGTCATTGTCCTGGTTCCGGCAGGGCTGGGGTTAATTTCCCCAAGGATGGGAGAGGGCGCAGGTATTCCACACCATGTGAGCCATGCCCGGGCTGTGGGGGGCGCTGCCGGGGGGGAGGGGGCAGGAAGTCGCTGCTCAGCGCGGGCTGCGGCGGCGCGGGTCCGGGTCCGGTCGGTGAGCGGCGGTGCCCTGATTGCGTTTGTATATTCCTTTATCCGTGTTATTGTTACTGTTTTCTCTTCCCTTTGCTGTTCTGTTAAACTGCCTTTATCTCAACCCACGAGTTTTGCCTTTTTCTTCCTATTTCCCCCCCCACAGCTGTGGGGGGTTGGGCGAGCGGCCGCGTGGTTTGTTGCTGCCGGCTGAGGCCAAACCACGACAGTCATGTATCCAAGTTGGAACATTTTGGTGTAGATGGGTGGACAGCCATCTGGTTGGATGATTTGTCTTAGAGGATAGTGGCTGATAGGTCATACTGTATTGGGAAGACAGTGGCAAGCAGAGTACTGCAGGGATCTGTCCTGGCAGCTGTTCGGTTTAGCATCTTTACCAGTGACCTGGAGGAGGCAGTGGAGTGCTTGCTTATAAAATTTGCAGATGACACCAAATCACGGGGCGGGGTGGGGGGAACCAGGTGAAACGCTTGTGGGCAGGCTGCCATTTAGGGGGAGCTGGACAGGCTGGAGGAATGAGCTGACAAGAGCTTTATGAAATTCAACAAGGTAAAATGCAAAGTTCTTCCTTGGGAAAGTGGGGGGCAGTAAGCTCTTGCTGGGGCTGCCTTGCTGGGGAGCAGCACTGCTGGAAAGACCCCAGAGGCCCTGGTGGACAGTGAGCTGAGTGTGAGCAAGAAGCGTGCCCTGGCAGCAAAGATAACTGTATGAACAGAAGCACAGCCAAGAGATTGAGGGACTAGTTTACCCCTCTGCTCAGTACTTATTAGCTCACAGCAGGAGCACTGTGTCCAGCTTTGGGACCCCCAATTCAAGAAGGACATTGGCAAACTGGACTGAGTTCAGCAGAGGATTGACAGGTTGGTCAGAGGGCTGGATCAGCACATGAGGAGGGACTGAGAGAACTGGCCTTGTTCAGCCTGGAGGAAGGATGGCTCTGAGGGGACCTAATGGCAGCTTTCTAGCTCCTAAGAGAGGGTGGTCAAGAAGATGGAGTCAGGCTTTCTAGGGGAGCATGGCAGGAGAATGAGAGCCAGCAAGCATAAGTTGAAACAGGAGAGGAGCTGGCTATATGTAAGGAGAAACTTTTTCACCACAGGACAGTCAAGCACTGGAAACCAGAGAGGTTGTGAAGTCTCCATCCTTGGAAGTTTTCAAACCCCAACGTAGAATCACAGAATGGTTTGGTTTGGAAGGGACCTTAAAGATCATCTAGTTCCAACCCCCCTGCCATGGGCAGGGACACCTTCCACTAGACCAGGTTGCTCAAAACCATGTCCAACCTGGCCTTGAACACCTCTAGGGATGGGGCAGCCACATCTTTTCTGGGCAACCTGTGCCAGTGTCCCACCACCCTCAGACTAAAGAATTTTTTCCTAATATCTCATCTAAATCTACCTCATTGTTGACCCTGCTTTGAGCAGGAAGGTGCACTAGAGACCCACCAGCATCCCTTCAAGCTGGTACCTGTGATCCAGCTTATGTTCCATAGAGCATCTCTAGCAGAAGTCTCCAGAAATGTTGCTTTCATATGCCATCTGACGCCCTGCTCTAGAGTTGGTGCTTTTCCATGCTGATTCACTTTGTGGTGACCTCTCCAGTTGTTTCTTTGGGCTGTGGGCCTCAGAGGTTTGACTGTGTCATAGACACTGCCCGGCCACTGAACATAAAGGAGCTCCTGAATTGCTTTTACTAGAACTTCGAGAGTAACTCACAAGGACTCCTCATAATCGTAATTCATAGATATTACCTATAGCCTTCTTTTATGTAATTAAACATTCAAATATAAACAGTGTAGAGCTTAGGCGCTTATATGTTTTGCTTCTATATGCCCGTGTTAGTCTGTGCTCATAACTGATTACCATGAGTGGCTGGTGAAAGACTTGCTTGACTGTTGCTTGTAGTGTTGCAGGATCTTTGCATTTCTGAATAGTATCTGCATGTGGCCATGAAATTCAGAATGGCATAGTCTTTAACTGCTTTTGCCAAGTTACTGGACTGAGTTATTGGCTCTGCGGTAGCCATTCAGAAATACTCTCTGAAACACTACCTCTTAGGGATCAAGGCTCACCAGGTGGTGATTTCTAAGGAGTGTCAGCCCTTAGCTGTCCTTCTCTGACCACCATAGGAAGCCTCAACAGTAGAGACACTTTTGTCAATAAGCTATAGGCTAAAGTTTCATAGCAGGGAAACTATCTGGTAGCTGACAAGTCAGACTTCAGTCATTGTCATTTGTAATATAAAAGTGCTGGCTTCTGAACACTATTTTTGAAATGTCTAGGTCGTGCATCTACTGTAGGTAGTAAAAAATTGGCTCAAGGTCCAACTGAGCTTGCCAGACTTGGGGGAGCAAGAGGTCTTGGCTTTTGTTCTCTCTCTCAAAGATAAAAGTTATAGGCTAGCCTAATTCTAAGGAAGTTGCCAAATCTCTATTTATTAGTGTCTGATGATTATTTATTTCTAAAGCAAATTGCTGAAACTGTTTTGTTTGTCCTGCTCAGGTAGTGAAGAATGCAGTTCCAATTGTTGCTACCTACCTGAAATGGATCAAATTCTATTTATTATTTTTTTCTGGGACCTTTAATGATAGCCAGCTTTCACCTGGAAAGAAATATCAATCTTAAGGGCACATTCTTCTGTATCTGTTTTTTTTTCTTTACTATCTTTAGTTTAAACTCAAATTAAGTTGTTCAGGTGACATCTGCTACAGACAAACTCCCTGATCAAGAAGGAGACAAAGCCTTTTGTAGACATCTGGAGGAAGCCCCATGGTTGTAGGCCCTCATACTCATAGGGGAACTTTAACCACGCTGACATCCACTTTGAGGGCAGGAGCACTGGGCACAAACACTACAGAAAACTCCTGGATTGGATTGATGACAATTATTGACCCAGGTGATCAACACGCCAACAAGGGGAGGTGCTCTGCTGGACCTGTTACTGACAAAGAAGGAAGAGCTGGCTGGGGCCGTGGAGGTTAAGGGCAGCCCTGGCTGCAGCAACCATGAGATGACAGAGGTTGTGATCCTGAGAGAAGCGAGCAAGACCTGGACTTCAGGAGAGCAGGTGTTGGCTTGTTCGGGGATCTGCCCGGAAGGATCCTATGGGACAATGGGGATCCCTGGAGGACAAAGGGGCTCAGGGGAGCTGGCTGAACTTCAAGGACAACCTCTCCAAAGCAAAGGAGAATGATCAGACCAATGTGCACAAAGTTGAGCAGACCTGCAGGAGGCCAGCGAGGTTAAGCAGGGACTTCCTGACTGTCCTCAAATGCAAAGAGGGAGCGCACGGTGGTGTAAGCAGGGACAATCTACCCAGCAGGAACAGCACAACGACGCCCAGGCATGCAAGCATGAGATTAGGAAAGTCAAAGCTCAGCTGGAATCAAACCTAGCAATGGACGTGGCAGGCAACAAGAAAGCCTTCTGCAAGTGGATCAGCAGCAGAAGGAAGGCTAATGAAAACCCGGGTCTGGGTCTGGTTCTGCTGCTCATGTCAAAAGCCATGGTAAAGGCCAAGGCACTCAGTGCTGTCTTTGGCCCCATTTCTCCTCGCAAGTCCTGTCCTCAGGCCTCCCAGGTCCCTCAGCTTATGCCAGAGTCAGGGGAGTACGGCTGTTCCGAGGGACCTTGACGGGCTGCAGAAACAGGATGGCAGTTCAGCGTTGTAAAGTTCAACAGAGGCAAATACAAAGTTCTGCTCCTGGGGCAGAATGACGCCATGCAGTGGCGTACCACCATGGTAGAGGTGGGCACCAACTGGGCAGAGGGCAGTTCTGCAGGAGAGGACCTGGGGGTCCGCGTGGACAACAAGTGGAGAATGAGTCTGTGAGGTGAGCCAGCCGTGACAAAGGTCAACGGCAAAATGGGCTGTATTAGCATAAGTGTTGCCATCAAGTCAAGGAAAGAGGCTGTTCCGTGCTATGCCACACTTGTGGAACTGAATTAGGACTTCTGGGCACAGGACCAGAGAGGTGTGACATTGTGGAGTGAGGCCCGCAGAGCACCACCGGGATGTCTGGGGCTGGAGCACACAGCTACCAAGAGAAGCTGCGAGAGCCTGGAGAAGAGCAGGCGAAAGGGAAATCCTGTTGTGAGCGCAACTGCAGTATGGGATGGTGAAGAAAAATGGAGCAAGCCTCCTCTTGGAGGTGCACAACAATAGGATGAGAGACAACAGAAACTCACTGCAACACGGGCAGTGGACTCCATATCAGGAACTTTTTTTTTAAGAAAAACCCAACATGCTGGTACCAAAACATTGGAACAGGCTTCCAAAAGGTTCTGTGGGATGTCCATCCTCGTTTGGAGGTATTCAGAACCCTACTGCACAAGGTCCTGAGCAACCTGCTGTAATTTAAACCTGGTTTGTGCAACAGTTGGTCTGCATGACTTCAAAAGGTCCTTCTGATCTGAATTATTTTGTGGTTACTGAGGCTTAAACAGTTGTCTACCCAAATCATGGTTTACCCAGATATTAAGTGAATCCTGTGTGTGTTTGAGGACTGTTCATCAACATAACTCCAGAAGTTCAAACAGACTGTTCCCAGGATGTGGGTGACTTTGGTGTTTGTCTTCTATTGGAAGCAACTGTGGTAGGTGCTTCTGATAAGCCTTGACTAGCAACGGAGTACTGACTGCCTCAACACCAAAGGCTTGTGGAGATGAAGGAAGGCTGAGCTGCATGTAGACTTTTCTGTAGCCAGCAGTAGCCTATCAGGGCTGCACTTGAAGAGGCTCAGATTCTGTCAGAATTCAATATGCTACAATGTTAAGTTTATGGCAGAATTGGTTATACTCTGTCAGCTGGAAGGTTTTATACATACAGTCACGCTGGAGGTCAGTTAGGCTGACAGTGATATATTTCTTAGGTTTTCTGGTGTCCGCACTTCACCTAAGGAAGACCCAAACAACCCCCTTTAGAAAACTGTCTGTTCTGAAAATGCACTTCCCAGATCCTGTTTTCTGATGGCAGAAGTCGTAGAAATGATTACTATATTTGTTTTGTTTTCAAAAGAGAGGAATCAAGAGCTAACCTGTTTGCAGTAGGAGAAATTGGAGACGTGTGTTTTGTAGTCTGTTTGTGTGGTGTTAAGAGTGTGGGAGATGGCTTTGTTCTTTGCAGAAATGGGAAATCTCACATCTGTTTCTCCTTATGTCTCTGATCTTGGATGTGTCAGTGGCAATGAGTGCAACTCAAGAAAACCTCTGTCTCCAGCTTAAGCTCAGGTTTTCCATCACTGACACTGACTTTTTTCTGTCATTTCCTATCAGTATTCTATCTGTTCTTTATGGTCTGCGTATGGATATATCGACTCCTAATAGTTGTATTGAGAGGTCCATTTAATTTTACTAGAGAGCAGCAAGCCTTCGTATGGAAGACTTTGAAAAGAAAGAGCACATATTTGATCTTCTGGGAGAAGAAAAAAAGTACTAATTTAATTTTAGTGTCATACAACTAGACAATCTGAAGTCTGACCCTATCGTGAGAACTTAGTGCTACTTTGTTTTGATTGGGTTTAACTTCTTCAAGACAGGCCTGAGGATTTACTTGTAAGTAAGAGCATAGGTATTTAAAATCACTAGTGGTGAAATATTCCCTGCAGCCATTGTTGATTTTGTTCAGTGTTTGGCTACACTCACTCCTAAAAATTTTCACTTTATTTCTGATCTGAACTTAAACAATTTCAGGTTCATTGTGTTGTCACTTTGACAGGCACAGAAGCTTCTTTTTGTGTAGATAGGTGCATACTCATAAGCAAAGCTAAATTAATTGGCTTCGTGGAACCTTGTATTATGGAGGATGTTTTCCTGTCTGCTAATGATCTCAATAGCTTTTCACAGAATTTTCTTGAGTTTGTCAGTAGATTTCTTCATTTGTGACTCTGGTGATTATGCTATTGCCAAGGATGGCAGTGATTGTAAAACCCTCAGTCTTGCTCCAAGTCTTCCTGCTCGTGTATTTAAGAACTGCAATGGCCTGTTAGGCCACAGTGGTGTTCTGGGCTATTGTTTCCTCCCCTACCATTTCCTAAATCCTTTTAAGATTTCCCTGGGAAGCATCAAGAGTCCCCATGCTCTAGCTATGTCATACATTCTTTGCTTCTTGGTTTTTTGATTGTACGAATACCTTTAATAATTTGTATTGTTTTCTTTCTCCCAGCTCACCATGGTATGGATCCATATCCCTGTCCTCGTCGCTATTTCTGATTTCCCCATGCTGTGTCACTTGTAGAGAGTCTGTTCCTAATGTCCAGGTTAAATTACAAAAGCCCCAGAACTGTTCCTCTTTATACCTTGCATCTTTGTTTGTTGCTGCTCATACAGATGACTTCATTAACGTATCCACAGTGGGTTTTGGTCACTTTAATCAGTAGTCGTGGTCTCATTAGTACCCACCAGTACAGATAAATTGCTTGCTTTATTGTGCATTCCATTGTGTTTGTTCAGTATTGCCACTCATCTGCCACCATGCAGCTCAGTCAGCAAACTCCGAAAAAGACTTTTCTGAAGTGTCTTACAGTCTTTTCAGGTCATGATTATCTAAAAATTTTACAGCTTTTAATGCATCTATGTCTCTTTTGTCCTCTTCTGGATCATTTTCATAAAAATGCCAAGTCAAAGTTGTTGAAGAATGTAAGGTTTCCTGTATCACTTGGCCATGATGAAAACTGAATCTTTTTCTTAACTGTTGTTTTTCATCTTTCTTGGGCAACATGTGGCCAGTATTCGCTTTTTATGGAAGTGTCACTGTGAATTTCTCAAAAAGTTCTTGTGAAGGATTGTATCCCTAAGGACCACTTGAAAGTCTAAAATACCTGTTTTCCTTTCTTTTTTCCGTTATTTCTGACGTCTTTAAGGAGTGGATGGGACATAATTTTCTTGCAGAAGTGATACAGCTAGGTCTCTTGATATTTAGAAGAATAAATTTGGAATTCACATGATGCTTTTTAGTACTCTTCCAGCCACAGCAGTAATTAGCTTGGAAGGGACACATTAGATCAGTTTTGACATAACGTGTATCTTTGTCTATAGCCGTGGAAACCGAAGCAGAGTTGTTTCTTTGGTACACTTGAGAGAGTGTAGTCTAGATTTAAATGTCCATGACTCTGTATTTCATAACTGGGAAACGTTCATGACGTTCTGCTTAAAACATTGTAGGGAAATGAGAGCAAATCTCTCTAAATCTTGCTTGTATCTTTCAGCTGCACATAAGAGGCTTGTCTGTCCTGGTTCCACGTTTCTTCTCAGCTTTAAATCAAAATACAACTTAACTTTTTTGTTTTCTTCTCATAACTCTGTGACTATAAACAGATAAATATTTTCTTTCATGAAACTCTTTTTCCTTTGCTAATATTTATTTGATAATGAGATAGCCAGAATAAAGATAACATTCTAAATAAATTTACAAATGCACCATTCCCCAAGACAATCATGTTATTAGGATGATGATGGTTATGACAGAGCTGGGGTAAATGAGGGATAGGACTGGGAGTTAATGCGATGTCAAAGTAAAAAGAGAGGGAAAAAGTTTTTGAATTAGAGCATGTTTTTTTGAGGGTTGGGAAGCAAAGACTGGGATTCCGCCTCTGTGCTATGAATTGCTGGGTTAGATTACAAGATTAAAAATCTTACACTATAAGTAATCTTATTGGTTACCTTGGATTAAAAAGTCGCTCACTGCCAGTTTGGAGACATATCAGTGATTGGGTCATTTCTGGTGGAACCAGAAAGATCAGTTCTTGGCCCAGTGCAGTACACCTTTTTTTTTCCTAGTGTCATGCATAATATGTGAAATGTGATGGTAAAATTCATGGGTAAGATTAATAGAACAGTAAATAAAAGCAGGGAGAAGGACAGTTATTGCTACAAAGTATTATCTGAGTTATGTAGTGGTCATAACACAGCAAAATTAGTTTTTCTGCAAATAAGTGCAGTACATCTCTAACCCAGGAATCTGGCAGTACAAGAGTCTGTCTTGGAAAGCAGTGATTCTGACATTCTTGGAGCAGATGAAGTTGACAGACCACAAGCAACAGTTTGTTCTTAGTTCTGCCTCTTTCATACTCTCTTATATACTATTTGTTAAACAGCAGGAGGAGCTGGTAATTGTCCTGTGTGGTATAGGCCAGACAACTGCAACCATTACTTTGGCATCGAATTCTGCAGCGGCACAGGCATTATGGTACTCCTGTTTCCATCACCTCCTAGCAGCATTCCTCAAGGTTTCTGTTTCACCAGAACAACAAACAGGCACTTCTTTCCTTAGCAATATTACTTCTGCTTGGTAGTGGCCATAATTTCCTGCATGTTGTTCTGAAGATAGACACTTCTATTTCACACCACTGTTTAATAATAAATTAAATGTTGCTTTCAGCTGCAAATACAGAAGCAGAAACATAAGGGGCATGTATCAGATCTACCATTAACTCCCTGTGAGAATTCAAATATGTTATCAACTTTTACTAGTTTGACTTTGTACCACCAGACTTATAAGTGGCTTAAAGTCAGATACTTTCTACACCAGGTACTTGAGCCATTTTGGCAGAAGCCTGCAGCTGATCTTGATAAATGTTTTGAGTGGAAACTGCTACTCTCAGGTCTGAAATGGTAGCCTGAAATGCGAAGGAAGGCCACCTCTTAGAAAATTATTCTTCTCCAGCCATGCTATTGGCCAAGCAAAAGATTTCTCTTTCATTACGTCTCCCATAGCCGTAGATACTTCATCTGTTAGAATACTACAGTTAACTTATTTGAACTGATGATTTCGAAAAGTAGATTATCCCTGACTTGTTTTTTTGTATCGTAATGACAAATTAGCCATTCCTGGTGGCTAGTGCCAGGTCTGAAGTAAGGGAAGGACAAAGATGAACTGTAGATCTTAATTTCTTCTTTTCAAAGGTATTGTTAGTTAGCCAGTGTTCTAGAACGGTGACTGTCATTACTGGGCTGCATCTGTATAAAATAAAGTTTTCTACAGTAGCCTGGCCTTATGGAGGGTTCCTGATGCTGTATGGCTGCTCTGTTCTCATTTACTCTTGGTCAATCATAGAGTCATAGAATGGTTAGAGGTGGAAGGAACGTTGGTAGTTCCAACCCCCCTGCCATGGGCAGGGACACCTTCCACTAGACGAGGTTGCTCAAAACCATGTCCAGCCTGGCCTTGAACCAAGGGATGGGGCAGCCACAACTTCTCTGGGCAACCTGTGCCAGTGTCTCACCACCCTCAGAGTAATATCAAATATCTAATCTAAATCTCCCCTCTTTCAGTTTAAAACCATTCTCCCTTGTCCTTGTCCCTCCCCAGCTTTCCTGTAGCCCCTTTGGGTACTGGAAGAGGCTATAAGGTCTCCCTGGAGCCTTTTTCTCCAGGCTGAACACCTCCAAGTGCACCTCCAAGAGGAGGCTTGCTCCATTTTTCTTCACCATCCCATACTGCAGTTGCGCTCACAACAGGATTTCCCTTTCGCCTGCTCTTCTCCAGGCTCTCGCAGCTTCTCTTGGTAGCTGTGTGCTCCAGCCCCAGACATCCCGGTGGTGCTCTGCGGGCCTCACTCCACAATGTCACACCTCTCTGGTCCTGTGCCCAGAAGTCCTAATTCAGTTCCACAAGTGTGGCATAGCACGGAACAGCCTCTTTCCTTGACTTGATGGCAACACTTATGCTAATACAGCCCATTTTGCCGTTGACCTTTGTCACGGCTGGCTCACCTCACAGACTCATTCTCCACTTGTTGTCCACGCGGACCCCCAGGTCCTCTCCTGCAGAACTGCCCTCTGCCCAGTTGGTGCCCACCTCTACCATGGTGGTACGCCACTGCATGGCGTCATTCTGCCCCAGGAGCAGAACTTTGTATTTGCCTCTGTTGAACTTTACAACGCTGAACTGCCATCCTGTTTCTGCAGCCCGTCAAGGTCCCTCGGAACAGCCGTACTCCCCTGACTCTGGCATAAGCTGAGGGACCTGGGAGGCCTGAGGACAGGACTTGCGAGGAGAAATGGGGCCAAAGACAGCACTGAGTGCCTTGGCCTTTACCATGGCTTTTGACATGAGCAGCAGAACCAGACCCAGACCCAGGTTTTCATTAGCCTTCCTTCTGCTGCTGATCCACTTGCAGAAGGCTTTCTTGTTGCCTGCCACGTCCATTGCTAGGTTTGATTCCAGCTGAGCTTTGACTTTCCTAATCTCATGCTTGCATGCCTGGGCGTTGTTGTGCTGTTCCTGCTGGGTAGATTGTCCCTGCTTACACCACCGTGCGCTCCCTCTTTGCATTTGAGGACAGTCAGGAAGTCCCTGCTTAACCTCGCTGGCCTCCTGCAGGTCTGCTCAACTTTGTGCACATTGGTCTGATCATTCTCCTTTGCTTTGGAGAGGTTGTCCTTGAAGTTCAGCCAGCTCCCCTGAGCCCCTTTGTCCTCCAGGGATCCCCATTGTCCCATAGGATCCTTCCGGGCAGATCCCCGAACAAGCCAACACCTGCTCTCCTGAAGTCCAGGTCTTGCTCGCTTCTCTCAGGATCACAACCTCTGTCATCTCATGGTTGCTGCAGCCAGGGCTGCCCTTAACCTCCACGGCCCCAGCCAGCTCTTCCTTCTTTGTCAGTAACAGGTCCAGCAGAGCACCTCCCCTTGTTGGCGTGTTGATCACCTGGGTCAATAATTGTCATCAATCCAATCCAGGAGTTTTCTGCAGTGTTTGTGCCCAGTGCTCCTGCCCTCAAAGTGGATGTCAGCGTGGTTAAAGTGGTTAAAGAACCTCTCCCATCCTGCTATTGCCTGCACACCATCCTCACTGCCCCCACTCTTACAATTTTTTAATTCTTTTGTCACCATCGATAAAAAATCCATGAAATCCAGGATAAAAGTGCATAATTTATTAATAATCTACTCTTATTTTTTTTAAAATTTTGAAACATTTGTTTTTTCTCAATTGGAAAAATAGAACCGTAGCCTCCATACAGACACTGTCTTACTAACGTTGATAATAATCTATTCCAATTATACATATATTTCTAAGTTAAGGTTTAAAATATGTGCTTCAAAGCCGCAGATGATGAGATGCTGCTGCTAGCTGCTTTTTGTAGTTTCTTGAAATAGATAAAGGCCAGAATGGAGAATTCAGCTCTTGAAATACTCTTTACCCATTCGTAGCTAAAACTTTTGTAGAAGAAGAGAGGAGACTTGCATGGAGCAATGAACTTTTCAGTTAGGGCAGACCACGCAAGAGGAAGGGATTAGGCAGGCTGCACGGATCCTTACACCAAGATAACTGGGGTTCGGTTACCTATGAAGAAAACTGAAAAATTAATTATGTACTACTGGCTGGAGTATAAGAGTACCTTGGAGAGTGAGAGTACCTTTATCTTTTTGAGCTAAGATGTACCAGAAACAAAGACAATTCTTCATTGTGATGTGATACTGCTGGGGCTCGCTCTTAATTTTCCTCTCACTCTTGAGGGAAAATTGAGAGAGTATGAAATTTGAACATTATCATGTCACCAAAAGATTATTCTAATAGTAGGGTGAGAAAGCAAAAGACTGCAAGAGCAGACAGAAATGGCCTGAGTGGACCTTTGATCTAGCCCAGTGTCCCACCTTCACTGTGACCATAACACGTTCCCAGAGAAGAGTACAAACAGAGGCAAGTACAATTCGTCTCCCAAATACTCTCCCAACCTGCAGCCATTTGCAGTTCAAGGAATTATACGCAGTGTTATCTTTGTTGGCTGATTTTAAAGTGTTTATGCTTTGTTAGCATCTTATAATGTTTAACAGTTTGGTTATAGGAATGGAATAGGAAACACCTTTTCACTTTCATGTGGTAAGAGATGTAAAAGTGTGAAATATAAATACTTATTGAAGATTACTGCTGTTTCTACAAACTAATTAGAAATGCCATTAGATCCTGGGTCTGGTACCCTGCGAACCAGCTGGAAAGGCTGTACCACAGCTGTAGTAGACACTTTATCTTGAGGGCTGTGTAGGCCAGTGCCCTGCTTCGTTGTGTGCCCAGGAGTTCATGAACTGACCGTGCTGGAACTTGCAGTTACAAGACTGAAACGATGTTCTGGGTCCAGAATTTTTAGTTAACTGCAGTACAGCATGATTAATTTCTTCTGTGTGAAAGGAAATGAGGAATCTTTGCTTCTGTGTGGGACAGGATAAAAACACTGGGGTGTTTTGTTGGGTCCAAAAGTCTGTCTTCGCTGTGGGCAGGAGGCATTGCCTGACTGGCCATGTTCTGCCAGCTGCGTGGTAACTCCTTGATGTTTCCAGGGCAATGCTTGCTCTTCATGCTTCGCTCTTAGAAGTGTTCATGTTCTTTTATTATTCTGCTGATACTAAGACTTTGTGAAAGAATGCAAGCAATTAAAAAGATAGTGGTTCAGCTAAAGCTGAAGAGAGGTTTTGGCTCCATGGTTTCTGCTTCTCCAAAGTGTCAGTCCTGCTGTAAACAGAGCAAGTGTTCTCCCATCTCAAAACAAGCAAACAAACAAATAAGGTTGAAAGAGACGTTTATTTGATAGTCCTGATCAGTCTAAATACAGAAGGGAGGAATTGTTCCTCCTCAGGCTGGAAAAGAAAGATACTAAGACAAAAAACTGTAAAATGTATGAGCGGTATGGAGAGGGTGCATAGGGAATGCCTGACCATCGCAGCTGCAGCTATGTGGGAAGATGGCATCAAATGAAGCTAACAGATGACAGGTTCAAACTGAGCAGAAGGAGGTACTTCACCCACTGCCTGCTGAGGTTCTGGAGCGCCGTGCCTCAGGCTGTTGTAGGTACTAAAGGGTGACAACTTTCAAACGCTGTCAGAGACGCAGGACTAGGATAGAGGGCTGTCAGGATGACCTCATGCAACAGTTCCTTGCAAAACCATAGTGAACAGCTGTGTGCCTGGTGTTTGTGTCTCACACCGGATTAAGCCATAGACTTCTCATTCTAAAGCAAAACAGGAATAGCAATTAGCTTTTCATTCCTATAGAACAGGAGTATTCTAACAGTTAAATATTTTAGTTATGTAGGTGAAAGCTAGATTGATTGTCATAGAAATAGACAAGGTAGTCTCACAGATTTATTATAATTACTTACAGTTCCTTTCTTTTATGGCTTGCCTGCATGAGTTATTCCCAAGGAAGAACCAGCTTTTTCATCTAAGGGTATACTTGCCCATTTCTAAGCTCAGATCATTAGGTCTTCTAACCTACTTCAGATCACCTCCTCTGCTAACTTCTCTGGAACAGGGAAAATAAAGAGGGCGTTGTTAATAGAAATAATGTAGTTTAGCTAAGGTATTAAAATACCAGTAAAAGTTGGCGAGATCGTAAGCTGACACCTCTTAGCTGGCCATGTTGAAGCTCTGATGTGAAGGTCAGTTTCATCTCAGCCAAGAAGATGTGCTGACAAAGGTTGACTTACTAAATGGCGGTTTTTACTTATGGTGGGTAACGCTTGTTTTTAAAAAATCAACGTGGACACGCACCCTTTATTTTCAGTCTAGAGAGACCCAGCACTTCTTTAGTTTAAGCAGGACAAACATACTGTACTTTGCGTTGCCAAGACAGTGGCTCACAGGCTGCTTGGAGCTAAACCTCACTTGCAAAAAAGCAGCCGTGGTTCAGGCCTTGTGGATCCAGATGGGGTCTTCCAGAGTTACTGAGCTTTGATGCTGTGCTCCAGCTCTTCAGTCACATGCTTGTACTGTGCCACGGAAACCTGCCCCGCTAATTGGGAGCTACTGACTTGGGGATAACTCCTCCTGAGCACACCTGTCTAAGGGCTGGGAAGGTGTCAGTATTGCTGCTCTGGAACATAGTGGATTCTTTCTTCCAGTGCTTGGATGTTCCTTGCTTCCTTCTCAGATCCGGGAGCTGGTTCCTGAGTCCCAGGCCTACATGGATCTGTTGGCCTTTGAACGCAAACTAGACCAGACCATTATGCGGAAGCGTGTGGATATTCAGGAAGCGCTGAAGAGGCCAATGAAGGTATGTCATGAAAAATTTGTAGATTGAGTTAGGGGAAAAAAATTAATCCTTGTATTAAATGGTGAAACAATCTTTCCATTAAAAGTCCTGTTAACAGAGATATTTCGAAACAGATCAAAGCAAGCTCTTAAGAATAAGCAGCTGGGGAGCAGCATGCATGGAAGAGTGGTGGAGAGAATTCCGTGGATATTACCAGCTCTAGCTTCTGAAAGCCTTTAATAAGGGAGAATAATAGCTTCTGCATAAATAAACACTGGGTTTGGAACTTTGTATTAGAATAATTCAAAAGAAGAAAATAAGAGATTAGAGGGGTGTGCTGAAGAGCTGTATTAAATTTCCTATCAGAATTCAGTCAAAAGCTAAACTTGCGGAACAACAGAACATATAATGGGAGGAATTACTTACAGAAAAATTGTTCCTGCAAAAATATACACATTTACATAGTCTATATAAGGATGATTCATGTAAGGAAAGAATGGATGACATTTTCTGCAATTTCTATTAGATCAAGTCCAGCATTTCACTGTTCATAATATCCTACTGAAATGGTCTTGTCCTAAGTTTTCTGAATCTATTCAACTGCATCATGGAAAAGTTTAGGTAGGAGGAAAGTGTGGAAGTCACCTAGTTCAACCTGCTGCTCAAAACAGGGTTGTCAAGGCCTTGTTGAGTTTTGAAAATTTCTGAGAATGGAGGTTTCACAGCCTCTTCAGGCAATCTGTTCCAACGTTTGGCCACTGTCATTGTGAAGAATTTATTTTCATGTCTTATTTAAGTTCTTGTGACTGTATTGAATGCTCTTACTCATTCATACAGTAAGTCCTGTAGTATGAAGAGTTTTGTAGCTGTATGTCTACTGTGAAGTAAAGCTGTCATTCTTGTCTGTACTGTGAGAAAGGGTATCAGCTCAACTAAGATCAAGATTCCATTCTGTTTGTCACTGTACAGGTATCTGATAAAATGTGGAAGGCTTTTACCTCTGATGTTTTTCCAGTTGATATATATGGAACAGGGGAAAAAAATGGAAAAAATGAAGTTCCATTAACATACCTATTTTATAGATTGGAAGCCAAAGTGTGGCTGGTTTAAATCACAAGTTTGTAGTGAACAAGTGTTGTGTATAGTAGATTGGACTATCAGAAGGCATAATTTCTCTTAGCTTCTTAATATGGGTAGAACATCATTATTTTAAACCAGCCAGGAACTTGGCCATGTTTAAGAGTAATTGAAGACTTAGACTCACATTCATAAATCTGCAGGAAGATGTTTATTCTGTAGCAAGCTCTTTAACTAGGGAATCAACCGGTACATGTGTTCCCAGCTCTAGGCTGTACAATGGAGATATGCAGGCCCTGTAACGGGAAGAGCGTGGGAGGCACAACACACTACAGGAACCGTAGTCAGAAAATTCTGTTTCTGTCTAGGGCTCAGCAAACACATTTTAAATATCAGTTACTCAGCTAGTTAACATCTAAAGAATGATTAAACAGATGTTTTTCAAATTCATGTCTAGACTTAGCATGCAGCAGCTGTGAAATTCAAGACCTGTCAAAATAGAGCTAAGCCTAGAGAAATTTGGGTTGTTCTGGTGTTAAGTATTTTCATTTTGCTATAGTTGGAGCATTGGTAACAGCAATAAAAATTATGTCTGCATTTAAATCTCTTATCAAAGCTCTTGTAATTTTGAAATATTTGCCTTAAAACAGTGGTTCCCAAACTGGGATTGCGATCCTGGGAAAAATTTAAATTTGCCTGAGGTATGCAATGGTATGTAGGGAATGTGCAGGACCGCTCAGTTGTGATGGCAGTTATCATATTGGTCACAGTGACTGAGCTGTGGCTAGAAACGGTCTTTGGGAACTACAGGTTTATGGTCTAGTGTTGCTCAGGAAATTTTTTCTGCCTGAAGAGTAACTATTCTGGAGAAATTTTAGGGGGAAATGTTTCAAATGCTTTGGATTGAGGGCAGTGCATAAAATACTCTGGGCCTGTTGGTGCTGGTCGGCTCTTGTGTGAGCAGCTGCGCCGTTGACGCAGGTGGCGGCTGTGGGGTTGCTCTGAAAGCGGGGGGACTCAGGGACGGGAGGTTGGTTGAGGGGGGAATGGTCTTCACCACCTGCCAGCTCACTTCTCCTCTGTCAGCAACCCCTTGCAGCCGCCGGTGCTTCCAGTCTGGATCCTGCCTTGTCCTTTTCCTGCCTGTTGGGCACTAGCGTGTTCTCTCCTCCTCTTCTGTCAGTCCTGCGTTCTTGGACGGCGTCGGTCACAAGAGGCTCGGAATTCCTCGCCCGCAGAGCAGCATTTGGTGCATGCCACTCATCGCAGGAGTCCTTGCCCTGACTTTGTGGAAGACCCTTCCATTCACGTGCTCAGAATTCCAGAAAGGACATTTTAGGAGGGAGTCAGGCAGACAGGGCAGTTTGGCTGCAGTGCGGCTGGAGGTACAGGTACAGCGAGCTCCGTGGCCTGAAGGAAATGGAAACGGTACGGCTCAACTGCAGACGAGTAGATGTCATTAAAGAAGAATGCATTACTAAAAATCTGGACAGCTAGGGCCATGGTGGACTTTGGGAGTGGGATTTATTTGGCTAAGTATAGACATCAAAGTATTTATTTATGTGTAAGCTTGTCTCTCTGGGCTCCCTTTATAGTCAAGAGATTTAGCCAGTGTAGGCAGTGGAGTTCAGGGCACAGTTCTTCTCATACAGAAGTAGATATTGAAAAGAATACAGATAATTCATGCCTTTAAAAGTGCCTATTTCTCTCTGTTGTCTAAGCCTGAGGTAACTAGTCAGTTGTGGACATAAACATAATTTTAAGACTGAGATGATTTTTGTCCCAAGACCTGAATCAGGGTCACCTGGCTGAAAGAAGGGCATCTAGTGACCCATCCCACAAGCAAGGCTCCTACTCCAAGCCCTGGCAACTCAGACAATAGTTGGTCTCACCCAAACCAGAGACTGCTATCTAGGGAGTGTAGCTCTTTCACAGTGAACTGGTGTGGGACATTGAGTTTACCAGAGCAATGTGTAGTTGCAGTTCTGCAAACTAAACAATCTACTCCCAGGTTCTCAATTTTTAGGTTAAAATAGAGTAGTACTATCTGAATACAGTCATAATGTCTGTCTCCCTGGTTTTGTAAATTGAGATTCTTTCCCCGCTTTCAGGTTTTAAGATGACGGAGGAATTGCTATTGGATTGTTGGCAGAAGGGAATTTGTATTTTTTCTGAAACACTTAAGGTTTCTGCTTGGTCCTCTTCCCTCTCGGCCAAGACTGTTTTTTTTGCTCAGCGTGACTTGTGTCGGCAGCACCTCATGCCTGAGCTCTGCAGTTCTCTCATTCTAAGAGACTCTCATCTTTTCCGTGTACTGAGGTCTCAAACTTGAGCATCCAAGGGATATTCTTAGGGGCAGAAGAACAAACAATTTGTGGAGATTTTTGTGTCATACTCTGAACCCTACTGTCATTGATCTCCTGGTATCAAACCTACACTCATTTCAATCAACAAATGCAGTAGGTGTCATTTACCCCAACTTGAGCAAAGCATTTTTTTCATTCTTCATGGGATGTTATGGAGAAGGAGGTGGGGATTACTAAAGAAAATTTAAGGTAACTGAGAGCAGTGGCAGGTCTATCACTTTTTAGCCGTCGTAGATTCCTCTCTGCACTTCGAGGCTGTGGCACGTGGGCCATGTACTTCCTTTTCTGTGATTGTTGTGTTGGTCTTGGTGCTGGCTGGGATTAATTGGAGGAATTGCTTCTATAAAACAGTTGGCAATTGATTTGAAACGTCGTTAAAGGTGAGGTTTATTATTTTTATAATAACAATCTTATACTGAATGTGGTGTGACTGAGAGAAGAAATCTTAGCACAGGTCAGTAACTAGAACTCCTTGTAGCAACAGAAAAGTTCTAGTGTTGCTGCAGAAGACCCTAGTGATGTGTCATCTGGTTGTTAAAGCGGGAATACAGTGTCATCGACGCTTAAAATGAACAGTTCAAACTAGGATGATCATGTGAAAAAAAGAGCTTTGGAACAAGCTAGAGAAAGAAGGATTCACCTTGTGAATGTCAGTCGGGTTTTATACGTGAAGACAAAAAAAATTGGGAGGGTCTGGGAGAGGCTGTCTTTTTGGTGGAGGGGAAGAAAAGTATTGACATTTAGGCTGAAGCACAACCCCAGCACAAGAACAAATGGGAAAAAGGTGACTGAATAAATGCTAGGCTTGAGATTAGGAAGAGGTGGTAATTGTCAGAAAAGCCGAATTCCTCCAAATCAAGGAGGGGAAACAAATGTTTCATTTTTGAAATTGTATCTTCATGGGTTCTGAAAAGCATTACATGATACAGACCTGTTACCTGGACTTACTGTTGCTGCCAGCTCAGTGGCCCACTGGTGTACTCTATCAAGCACTACAGCGGTTTTGATATTTTAAAGCTCTTCAGGGTAAATGTCTGCACAAGCCATTTAAAGTAGAAATACGTTGAAGGCAAAACTGAATTTATGGCAACTTCAATTTAAACAACACAATTTATTCAGGGAATTTTATTGGGAAATTTCTCATCTTTAATCATCAAACATGAAATTTACAAAATTAAAAAAAAAAAGGCAAATAGCTTACAGTTTCCCTAGGTGAGGAGATCAGTCCAGCAACAGATATATCCTCTGATTAGTATGTGGTTATACAGTGGGAGAGTTGGGTCATGGTTTGTGGTTGTCTCACTGTCCTTAGCCTTAACGTGTGTATTGATCTGCAGTCACCCAATCCTTGAGGGTCACCTCAGAGTCAGTGGGCTTTTGGTGAGTCCACCTCCTTTTGGACACCTCTGAGCTTGGCCCTAGGAGTTCCCAGGTTGTCTTCTCTGTACTGATCAGGGCGTTCTTATATGTGTTATTACTGAGAGGACTGAGTTGTCAATGGGACCACATCAACATGTGTTACTGTGTTACTGGTTGGCTTGTTGCCGGGACAGTTACTCACTGTCGGAGGCTGTGGCCGCAGCCGTACCGTACCACACTGCAAGGCACTGGGTAGAAAGTTCCTCAGCCTTGACACAAACAGGCAAAGTACATGTGCATTCTTAACCCATCACAAACTAGCCTAAGTATTTGATGAGAACATGGTGAAATCTTGCGTAATGACCGTCCCTCTTCCACTTGTATTGGCAACAGAAATTAGAGGCTGGCGTGGATCAGCATCCTTGCTAATAGTGACAGGTAACAGGGTCACAGACTGGTTGAGGTTGGAAGAGCCCTCTGGAGGTCATGTTGTCCAACCCTCCTGCTCAAACAGGGCCACTAGGGCTGGTTGCCCAGGACTATGTCCAGATGGCTTTTGAATACCTCCAAGGTGGGAGACTCCACAACTTCTCTGGATAATGTGTTCCATTGCTAAATACTTCATAAGAAAGTCACAGAAACCCTTCCAACTGTGGGTAACAGTTCCACCTAAGTTCTAGTAATCAGAGATCAGTTTATATAAAGACACAGAAAGGTCTGACATTTTTTAAAATTCTCATATATTGGTATGACTGCATATTCCTGGGATCTGTACATAATATAGCCACTCCAGCTCCTTCCCTGTTGTTTTGTTGTGTTTTGGTTTTTTTTTTAAGAGCTTTTGGCTTTGGTCCAACTGCTGGTAGTTCAAAAAGAGACCAATTGAGACTGATTAATGTGCATATTTCTGACCACTAGAGCAAGACATCAGAGATGTAATAGATTTTTCATTATGTCAAGTTTTTAAGTCAACACTGGATGTCCTTTAAAAAGCTGCCCCGTTTGCTGAATGATTAGAGCAGAACTGTCACCTTTCCTGTAGCTTCCTCAGGTCTTGGACTTAAACTGGATGTGTGCTTTTCTTTTCTCTATTTGTATAACAGCAAAAGCGGAAACTGAGACTTTACATCTCCAACACATTTAATCCTGCAAAATCCGACGCTGATGACTCTGATGGCAGCATTGCTTCATGGGAGCTGCGAGTGGAGGGGAAGCTCCTGGATGACGTACGACTTACCTGTGCTTCACTGGGGCGGGCAAGGATCCAGAGGTTGTCCTGTGGGGTGGTTGACTTTACTGGGGACATCAGCTCAGACAAGACATCTCTGAATTGCAGCGTTGGCTTGTTGCTGCTGGGAAGGCGCCATGTCCAGCCGGAGTGAGGGATAAGGCCATGACGGGAATGTTGGGGCTGGGCAGGGAAGGCAGCAGGAAACAGAGCGGACTTAAGGACAGGACAGGTAGGAGGAGGTGGAGAGAACAGGGCTGAGATGATTCCCTTGAAAGCCATGGCAGGGTTCAGGTCAGGAGAGGTGTGATGCCAGGCCTGCAGCAGGCGTTGCATCTTGTGAAGAGTAGGATAACAAGGAAAAGCAACTAGTGCGTATTCTGAAGGAGGACAAGAGGATGTATGGATGGTCAGAACAAGGATGGAAGAAAAGTTTTTATCATTCTGAAGTCCTCAGAAACCTCAGTGATGGATTTAGCTTTCCTCAGGAAGGCTGGACTTTCCTAATAAAGGTGTGACCTATTTGAATAGACTTCACCAGCTAAGTATTTGTTAGGATAAACAGATGGAAAACACGCATGTATGGAGAGGGCAAGGCTTTCAAGGCACATCAGTCTGCCTGGAGATAACTGTATGTGAATCAGAATCATCATCTTGCTGGAGGATGAAGAGGTGACAAAGTGCAACATCTGCAAACTGAAGTTAGACAAATCCAGTTTAGAAATTAGAGCATATATTTTAACAGAGAGATTCTTTACTGGAACAAAATAGCTTCTCAATTACTGGCAAGTTTTAATTCAAAGGAGGATGTCTTTCTAAAAGATTTTCTACATTAAATAAGAAGAAATTAATTGAAATCCTGCGGACTATATTCTATGGAAAGTCAGATTATGTGATTATAGACCTCACAGTTTTTAATTTAGACAGTATGAGCTGTGTAGTAAACAGTGAATACTGATAATTAAATGGAAAGGCAAAATGTAAAAGGAAATAATTTTACTTAGTGTGTGATTAATCTGTAAAATTTAGTGTCATCTGATAAATCAGACCAAGAAATTAGCATTCATCAAAACCCCCAAGCTGTTAAAATAAAATACGTACAGTGGCCTTAGAATCATAGAATGTTCTGGGTTGGAAGGGACCTTCAAAGATCATCTAGTCAACCCCCTGGCCCTGGACAGGGACACCTCCCACCAGCCCAGGTTGCTCCAAGCCCCGTCCAACCTGGCCTTGAACACCTCCAGGGATGGGGCAGCCACAGTTTCTTGGGGCAACCTGGGCCAGGGGCTCACCACCCTCATTGTAAAAAAAAAATACCTTCCTTATGTCCAATCTAAACCTAGCCCCTTTCTGTTTAAAAGCATTGCCCCTAGACCTGTCACCACAGGCTTTGGTAAAAAGTCCCTCCCCAGCTTTCTTGGAGCCCCTTTAAGGACTGGAAGGGGCTCTAAGGTCTCCCTGGAGGCTTCTCTTCTCCAGGCTGAACACCCCCAACTCTCAGCCGGTCCTCATGCCAGAGGTGCTCCAGCCCTCGGATCAGTTTCGTGGCCTGCTCTCACAGGTGCCATGTTCACATTACAAGCCAGCCCTTTTCAATAACATTAAGAGACTCGGGGAAATCTTCCCTTAAGCATACACTGTTCCACCGCTGTTGAGATTTTTGCATTTTACCTTGCATTTGTCAGAGGGAAAACTCAATTAGATTGATCACACTTGTGGTCTATATGGAAATTAATGTTCAAGAGAAAGCCTGGGAAGGAAGCATAAAACACAAGCTAATAGATGGAGCCTTAAACATTTCTGTTTCTTCTGATTGTGCAGCTCAGCAAACAGAAACGGAAGTTTTCATCTTTTTTTAAGAGTTTGGTTATTGAACTGGACAAAGACCTGTATGGACCTGACAACCATCTTGTGGAGGTAAGAAGGTTGTGCACCCTTTGCATACAAACCTGATGCTAGCACAGATAAACTGCTATGTGCCCGTTGTCTACCTTGTTTAAGTTACCTTGCGTTCATTATCTCATTTAAGGTATTTTCAAAGTTTTCAAAATTCCATTATTTTTAAGAATGTTTACTAACAGAATCTATATAGACTAAAAACATACATGTAGTAGTGATGTAGTGCATGTGGCAGAGCAGAACGGATGAAATGATGAAAAAATTGTGCGCATTTTTCCTAACAAGTAAAGCATGCTAAGAGCAGAACAGATTGTGCACCAAAGCTGAATTGTAAGGGCAGAGCAAGAAATTATTTGGGGGAGGTTGTTGTGGTTGTTTGTTTGTTTGTTTTTAAATTGCAAGATCTTCAGAAGGTTTGTACTTGTCTTATTCTTGCACGGTGTACTGTGCAAGATGCACCTCAGTGGACATCAGTGAAGAAAAGACTGACCGTCACACTTTTTTTTTCCTTTGGCAGTGGCACAGAACTCCCACAACCCAGGAGACGGATGGCTTCCAGGTGAAAAGACCTGGTGATGTCAGCGTGCGGTGCACATTGCTCCTCATGCTGGACTACCAGGTCAGTGTGCTGCTTTTGGCTTGGAAAATACAGACAGTGGGACATAATGCAACAAAGCAAATTCATACTGTCACAAATACAAAAAAAAATAAATACTAGGACTCAGAATGTCACATAGTCCATTTTTGGTTAGAATGATATCAAACTGACATTATTATTAAAGGGGACACATCAAGTACGCTTCTATTATAATCTAGCAAAATATTTTTTCTTGCCACTATGATAACTAGTATTTTTATTGCCCACCTGCAGAAAGAATATGGATTTCCAGCTCAGGCTTCTTAGAGAATAATCAGATAAATTGCACGAGTTTATGTGTGTGGTCCTGCACAGAAATTCAAAGGAGTGGCTTTTGCTGGTAGTACCTGAACTAGCTGTGTAGCTGTGGCTGCCTTTATTTGAGAGCAGACTACACAACTTTCCTGGTTTGTTAAGTTTTGGTTACGTTGTCACTCTAGTCTGGCATAAGACAACATTGCCCTGTGAGCGTTAGACTGGCCATTACTCTTAGGCCTTGTTAGGCGTTCCTGCTTCTTCTCTTTTGTCAGTATTAGTTCTATTGTATGAGTAGTATTTGTGGGCTGAACACAAACAAGTTAGGGAACGGATCCATTTGAAAGCTAACAAAACTTACTTCCAAATCAGTTCCCTGATCCCAGTCACAGGAAACAAAAAGAAAACTATAGGCAAAATTAGGTTATTCCACTTTGGGATAGAATATAAAAGAGGTTCCTGGGCACAGTTTCAAACTGTTTTAAGCTGTTGTAAGGCTGAGCTGCTCCAAAACAACCTCTTTCATTTCAGTTGTGAGTGTGCACTGCCACAGTATCCATTCTCTTGGCACGAACGATGGAGATTAGCAGTTGTGGAGTTCATTAATCTGACTGAAACCACCCCTGAAAGAAATGTTGCTCTATTAAGCAAATGGATAGAAAAGCACTGCTGAGAGGAGATGGGATCTCCCTTTTCAGTGGCAGTCTTGGATATATTTTGATTGTATAACTTTAAGAACTCATTCTGTGCCTTTCTCTTTCCTCTCCATGCAAATATCATCTATCCAGGATAAATACACTCCATTTTATGTTAACAGAGAGAAAAATCTATTAATTTTAGGGAGCTGAAATGCTGATATACACAGTGAGAATCTTTATTGTTAAGACAATATAATGATGTTTGTTATGCTCACCATTATTATAAATTTATGCTTCAAAATAGATGCTCTCTTATCCTTAAGTCTTGATTTGTTATAAAGCTAGCTTTGGGTGACCTCGTACCCAACAGAGTAACCTTTGCCTAGTAATGTGGCAAATATTAAACTTGAGTATGGGTAGACACTTGATGAGGCACCGAATTCCAAGGTATCCAAGGAATGTATATTGCTAGAGATGCAGAACAGAGTAGTTGAAGAGTTGTATCACGGAGGTCAAGAGAAGAAATACATTCCATTGACTAGTTGGTTAAATTTTCTGGTATGCAGCAGAATGGTGGGAACATGCCTGAAAAACAGGAGTTCCAACATACTTTTTTGATGTGAGGCAGCTGCGCAGTTATTAGCAACAGTAGAAGCATCATCCTGACTTCATTCTCTCCATCTGTGGTTAACCTCCAGTAGTTCAGAGGAAGGACCATTCTTTTTCTTCTCCCACTCCCTAAAGTCAAATTGTGCATCAACGTCAAAAGGAAAATTCTGTCCTGAGTCTGCATGCACGCTATTATCTAAAGCATGTGATAGAGACAGTCTGTGCACAGCACGTGTAGAGTGTCCCTCTTTCTTTTCAAACCCTAGGCGTAGTTCTTCCAGAGCACCGACAGTGGTATACGTCTGAGCAACTTGTATTTTTGCGATCTCTGCTATTGAATGGGGTGCTTCTCCTGAGGAGCAGAGTCCCCTGAGAATTGAAGCTGAAACTTTATGCCTGTGTATCTGTCTGCTTTTCTCTCTATTGCCATCTTCATCTCCTTCTCTTTCTGTTGCAGCCTCCACAGTTTAAACTGGACCCGCGATTAGCCCGTTTGCTGGGTATACACACACAGACCCGATCAGCCATCATCCAGGCTCTCTGGCAGTACATCAAAACAAATAAGCTGCAAGACTCCCATGATAAAGAATACATTAACTGCGACAAGTACTTCCAGCAGGTAACTCCTTTTTGGACACAGTAGCTCTTTAGAGGCAAACTGTAATATCCATCTGCAAATTTTGGATGGATGAAAATTACTGATCTTCATCTTCTCTCAATAATTTGCAGTATCTTCAGTACTGAATGGCTTTCGGCAGTCACTACAACTAATATAATAAGCTTCCTCCCCATGTGCTAGTGTTGTCAAAAAAACACATCTGGTGTTTGACACAGTGCTCCCACATAAGTTGTTTCCAGGAGGACTTTCTCTAATTGTTTCACTGTATTGTTTTACTGTTTTTTCTCCCGATGTATCATTTTGTACTAAGAAACATGAAACAATCTGCTGATTCTGATTGCCAATTCATATGTAGACCTGTTTTCTTCCCTTCTCTTTCCCTGTTTATGAAGGGCAGAAGACATGGAAGATATAATTAGAAACACAGTTTTTTCCTAAATCTGCTTCAGATTGAAAAATACCCTCAATCTGCATGATGTTTTGAAAGTATTAAAGGGACCTACAGGAAAGCTGGGGAGGGACTCTTGATCAGGGAGTGTAGCGATAGGATGAGGGGGAATGGTTTTAAACTGAAAGAGGAGAGATTTAGATTAGATATTAGGAAGAAATTCTTTACTCTGAGGGTGGTAAGACATTGGAACTGGTTGCCCAGAGAAGTGGTGGATGCTGTGGATGCCACATCCCTGGGAGTGTTCAAGGCCAGGTTTGAGCAACCTGGTCTGGTGGGAGGTGTCCCTGCCCATGGCAGGGAGGTTGGAACTGGATGATCTTTAAGGTTCCTTCCAACTCTAACCATTCTATGATATATATAGGTTCCAAAAGTCACAAACCAATGGAAAAAAATCTTGGGTTGTTAAATGCAAGGTAATTTCAAAGCTGTAGGGATTGGGAGAGGTTTTTTTGGGAAGGAGCAGTATATGTTTCTCCTGTTCTTACATTTTTCCTTTAGTATCCACTTTTTGCCACTATCAAGTGCAGGATAGTGTGTAGAAGTGTAGTGGTAGATGTGTAATAGATCCTTTGTCTGATCCAGTATCGTAGTTCTTACCTTACTTATGGTAAGCAGGAGGGCTTTCTCACTTTTATTTATTTTAATTTTCAGTTTAAGAACTTTGCTAGAATAAGAGCTTGCTGGAGCCATCTTCTCTGTTTATCTCATCAGAGGCTTTTTAGCTCATAGGTCTTCTTTGTGTTAGAACTCTTCAGGAATACCATCAGACCTGATAATTGTCTTCCCATCTTGAGAAGATCAGGCAGATGAGAGTTGAGAAGTAATGGATTCATTTTCTAGGAGACAACCTCACTCACTGCAAGAGCTAGCTAATCTGGAATAGTTTCATAAGAATGAAGTGCTTGCATAGATTTAAATCATAAATGGTATTGATTTGAGTGTTTCTGTTTTCCTTAAGTCTCTGGCAAAATTGTCCAAGTAGCTAATCTTGCTTTCAAAACTGATGTTAGCACTTAGGAAAATGAATCCCATTAAATCAAATGAAACATTTTATGATGAGTTTTTTTGTTTTTCACCGTAATACTCTAAGACTGAGAGATGGAGGGTAAAGGAATTGGGTTAGGAATGGCTTCCAGTCTGATGATATTTCTGTAGACTATATAGTTTTAGGGATGTAACTCCTGGGAAAAAAATCATGGTCATGGCTGGAAGTGCGCAGATCACTTAGGGAAGCAGTACATAACACATCAGTGTCTCAAGCATTCACTTTTAGATACCAGTCCTCTCATTTGGTATGCCAGCTTTTCTAAATCCTGTGCTGGTGTGCTTTGGTGCTGCTCACATCTAATGACACAATACAGTACGGGCTAAAAAAATTGAATGAGTTACCTCACACACCGGAATTACTACAGCCATATAAGCTTTCAGAGCCGGTGATTATAAGTTTAGACCATTAACTGCAGTTAAGCAGGGCTGTGAGAAGCTTTAGGAAAATTCCATCTAGCCTAAGTTTCCAGTCTCTCACCCCATCTCTCACTATTGTGGATCCTTGCTCCCTTTTCCCTTGTTAAAGCTCTTGTCTCTTGGACATCGACATTAGGAGTTTGACGTGAGTGTTGAGCCAGTGGTGACAGTAGATTGCATGGAGCTTGGTGTGCAGAGATTTTGAGTAGGAATTCCACAGTCTATCAAGTGTCAGAATTCAGAACTGAAAGAGTGAGTTGCAGACTCAGTAGATTTGGTTACTTCCTTGCTTTTTAGAAACTAGGTAGCTGAACTCCTGGAGGCACACAAGTCCAGCAAATTAGACAGATTTTAGAGTTGATGAAGAAGGATCCTTTTCTGTTTCAAAACACTGTTTACCTCAACTGGGAGATTTGAAATCCACAGTGTTACAAGAAAAAGCAAGAAAAAAGGTCAAAAGGTATTTTAAAAGCCAGAGCTGGCTTCTAGGTATTTCTGCTACCAAATTCCCTCACTCCAGAAAATTATGGATTTCAGAAGATACCTATCAGTTTAAATGGAATATCTTTAGAGAAAAGCCTATTCACCTGTTCAGAGCAATAAAAGAATGAAGGCTATAATAATTATATTTCTGAAAACTCCAGGTGTAAGGAGTGGTTCTAGATTCATGGCAACGCACTGCAATTACTCACAAAAAATTTCCAAAAACTATAGATTTTGATACTTTTCTTTTTTTTTTTTTTTTTTTTTTTTCTGAATTCAATACACATTTAGCTTCTGGACCATAGTAAAGAAAAGGTAACCATGAGACGTTGATTGGAAAGGAGCGGATCCCTTCCAAGAGGCTGTTTCGGTTTTGGTTAAAAATAAATAAAACCATGTTGGCTTTTTCTCCCTTGATCCAAAAGAAAAAAAAAGGCAAATGGTTTTAAAATTCAAAAATGTTTTCTTGTATTTCTTCTGTAGCACAAAATATTGCAGGAAACACGCCCTGGGAAAAAAGGCAAACTGTTCTTATATTTCCTTAGGAAAAAAAAAAAGCTTTCTTTATGATATGCTGCTGCAAACCCTAGGGAGAGAGGAAGTGTTCGCTCCTCTCCCATCATTGGTACAGCAGATCCTGATGTGTCCCATTAAAGTGGCCTGTGCCCTTCAGCTGCTAAACAAAAAGTGGGACGCCTGAAATTGTTGTGATCTGATGCCTCTGTCAGCTAGCCCAGATTGTAAGTACAGCAGCAATTTGCAGGGACAGAAGTGACCAAAAATTTGCTCTGTGCAAAGGAGCCAGAATTATAGCTTTCAAAATCGCCTTACTTTTGAACTGTTGATTTCTTACTTTCTCATTTAATTGCAAGTTAGGTTTTGGACAGGGATAACATGCTTTATTGTGTTGCAGATCTTTGACTGTCCACGGCTAAAGTTTTCTGAAATTCCTCAGAGACTCACTAACCTGCTGCTGCCACCAGACCCTATAGTGATAAACCATATCATCAGGTAAGCTGGTCAGTCAGCTCGGCACTGTCGTGTGCAAAACACTCACTATATAAAATACAGAAAAAGCTACAGTCACAGGGAGCAGAATCCAGTCGCTCACTTCCAGGTGAGTAGCTTGGACTTTGCTGTGTGTTCATTCTCTGTGTCATTCTGGTCTACGTAATTCTGCAGTATTTTCAATAGATTGGCACCAATTCTCTAGGAATATGCAAAACTACTTATCATTGTTATCCCTACTAGAATACCATTGAGAGAGTTGGTCAGGTTTCTTTCCTAAGGGGAGAGGAATGAGAGTTTGAATCCACTTGGCGGGGGGGGGGGGGGGAGGAATTGAAGTAAGATTTGTACCTCATGAGCAATCATTCTAATCACTGAGTTATTATGTAAAATGTACAACAGTATTACAGTTTCAAATACAGTGGCTAGTCCACGCATGCTTTGTTGGGATTGGGTCAGCTGTTTGTGTGTTCTTATTCTAAGAATGCCAGCTGGTCAGAGATCTCAAGGGATTTACAATAAGGAATGCCTATATTTGGAGAAGGCCATTGTGGCCAAGATACTGAGCTTCTGGCATCCTTGTCAAAACAGATGTATTTCTGGCATAATAGATGAAATACAACTTTCAGTTACCTAGGGCACTTCCAGCACATTCCATATTTAAGTGACAACACAGATTGCAGGGGACAGGGCAGATAAAGAGACTTTTGGGGATTGCAACTTTGCTGTTAAGGTATTTCAGACTTTCCCAAGTTCATTTGTGGTCTTGGTCAAAACTCTGATTCTGGGTGTTTAAACATTATTGTTAATTGAGCGTAGTGATTTGATTTCCTACATAATATTGACAACAAATATTTCTGAATATGCTTAAAATTGGGTTCTTTATTTTAATTTTGTAGTATATGCAATAAGAAGTGTAAATACTATGTACGTTCTCAAACCTGCTTTTCAATTCATTTGAATGTATAAAACAGAGCAATCAAAAAGCAGGTCGACTACCATGCAGATTGATAGCTGTGTATATACTGTCATTGAAGACAACTCAGTGACCTGTTTGATGGACCAAAAAAAGCTGAGGTCCCCAGAGATACATAGGCATTGTCTTGGAGAAAAATGACAAGGAACTAATGGTTGTGTTTCCAGGGGGAGAGAGATGGCAAAGAGGTTCTGGAGGCAGCATGTTTTCTGTTAGATATGAGCTGAAGAGCAGGACCTTGTGTACGGCAGCATTCTCTGATACACTGCGTGCAGCACACACCACCAGACGGCATTACTGACATCATGACGTGGAAAGGGAAAGTATTAATTTCCTGACATTAGGGAATACTTTTGCAATAGAATCTTTACAGTCTCAAGCTAAGCTAAAATAAATCTGAAAGTCTGGCACTAAATTTAAAGGAAGGAAGTAATTTTTAGACCCAAAATCGTAGAATAATGTACAATAGAAAGGCATCTCGAGCTCCCCCCTCCCAGCTCAAAGCAGGTTCAAATTATATCAAGGCGCTTAGGGGCCTGGTCTGGCTGAGCTTTAAACACTCTTGCAAACCCTCTGCCTTGCCCCCCTGCATGCCATTTTTAACAGTGAATGTAGTCGGCCACCGAAACAATTTGCCAATTGCTTGTTGTGGTTTAACCCCAGCTGGCAACTAAGCACAGCGCTCCCCCCTCAGCGGCATGGAGAAGGAGCAGCAGAACGGTAAAAGGGAGAAAACTTATGGGTTGAGATAAAAACAGTTTAATAAATGAAATAAAATGTAATAATAATAGTAGTAGTAGTAGTAGTAGCAGTAATAATAGTAATGAAAAGAAAAATAACAAAAAGAGAAATAAAACCCAAGAATGACAAGCAATGCAAACGAAACCAATTGCTCACCACCAACAAACTGATGCCCAGCAAGTCTCCGAGCAGCACCCGCCCCCCCCTAGTTTATTGCTGAGCATGACGTCCTATGGTATGGAATGTCACTGTGGTCCATCGGGTCAGCTGTCCTGGCTGTGTCCCCTCCCAATTCCTTGTGCCTCCCCAGCCCCTGGCTGGCAGAGTGGGGTGAGGAGCAGGAACGGTCTCGACTCCATGTAAGTGCTGCTCGGCAATAATGAAAACATCCCAGTGTTATCAATAGGGTTGTCAGCACAAATCCAAACTGTGGCCCCATACGAGCTACTATGAAGAAAATTAACTCTATCCCAGCCAAAACCAGCACACTGCTACAGGGAATTTTTCACCACTACTGATTTTAAATATATGTGCTTCTAATTCAGATAAGTCCTCAGTCCTGTCTTTTACAAGAAGGTCAGCTAGATCACAATTACTCGTTCTAGTTTTAGAGTATGTGCACAGAGACTATAACGTGAAGTATTCTAAACTCAGTTCTAGAAATAATAGTATTTTAGAACCACTGTTCAGACACCTAACACCCCACCCCTGCTTTTTGAAAAAAAAAAAAAAAAAAAGGCAAAAAATGCAATGGGGTTGAAGTGGAAATGAAATAAAGATGAACAGAAAGCCTCTAATCTTAGTAAATATTTTAAATATTAGGTAGACTCAAAGAGAATGCAGAATGCAATTAAAAACTGTACAGCATATAATAGTTTCTGATCTCTTTGATATCAGATGCACAAAATTTAAAAGTGGTAGACTTCAAATCTTCTTACCTGAGCTCAAGCTGGGGCTGGAGCCTGACTTGAGCTGCACACCTTGTTGCAGCTGACACACCTGAAATCAGAGGTATAAAGAGAAACATCTATGGCAATTCCCATTTCTGCGAGGAAGTAAGCCATCTCCCATGCTGTTAACGTTACACAAGTAGACTACAAAGCACAGCTCTCCAGTATTCTCCTGTTGCAAATAGGTTAGCTCTTGATCTCCAACTTTTGACTACCATCGTGATTTAAGAAAAAAAAAGTTCACCTCAATGTCTTTCTTGTTGTGAGGGGCCCAAAACTGAACACAGCATTTGAGGTGGGGCCTCACCAGTGCCGAGTACAGGGGGACGATCACTGCCCCAGTCCTACTGGCCACACTCTTCCTGATACAGGCCAGGATGCTGTTGGCCTTCTTGGCCACCTGGGCACAAAGATATTAAACAGAACTGGCTCCAATACTGAGCCCTGGCGAACCAGGTGACTGGCCCCAGCTGGGTTTAACACCATTCACCACCACTCTTTGGGCCCCGCCATCCAGCCAGTTCCTGACTCAGTGAAGAGTATGCCCATCCAAGCCAGGAGCAGCCAGTTTCTCCAGGAGAATGCTGTGGGAAACTGTGACAAAGGCTTTACTGAAGTCTAGCTAGACAACATCCACAGCCTTCCCCTCATCCACTAAGTGGATCACCTCGTCACACGAGGAGATCAGGTTAGTCAAGCAGGACCTGCCTTCCATAACTCATGCTGACTGGGCCCGATTGCCTGGTTGTCCTGCATGTGCCGTGTGAAGGCACTCAAGAGGATCTGCTCCATAACCTTCCCTGGCACCGAGGTCAGACTGACAGGCCTGTAGCTCCCTGGATGCTCCTTGCAGCCCTTCTTGTGGATGGGTGTCACATTTGCTAACTTCCAGTCAACCGGGACCTCCCCAGTTAGCCAGGACTGCTGAGAAATGATGGAAAGTGGCTTGGTGAGCCCTCCCACCAGCTCCCTCAACACCCTGGGGTGGATCCCTCACCAGCTGTGTCAGGAAGGTCTCTTCCACACACTCCAGGAACCTCCTAGACTGTTTCCTCTCTGCTGCATTGTAGTTCCAGCAGATACCTGGTAAGTTGAAGTCCCCCACAAGAACAAGGGCTAGTGATTGTGAGACTTCTCCCAGCTGCTTGTAGAGTATTTCGTCTGCCTCTTCATCCTGGTTGGGTGGTCTATAACAGACTCCCACCACGATACCTGCCTAGTATTTACCAGCTACTGGGCTGAAAAAATGTTTTTTTGCTAAGAAACTTTAGTCTAAAGATAAAGTAAATGTTAAGTTTAAACCCCATCAAATTAAATATAAATTTAGGATAGGACAAGCCAAAGAATAATACTGATACTTAGCTTGTTAAAGATGAAAAAGAAAATAGTAAGATTGGTTGAAATATTTGGAAGTAGGAAGCCTATTATTGAAACTGAGAAATTAATAAGGTTTAAAAAAAACGTTCTTAGAAGACAATAAGCTGCTTAAAGTCAGGTAAGAAAATAAAAATTCATTCCTTTATTCAATGTTAATTTTAGAGATTAGGGAAAGTCCCATACCTGTGCAGTATGGGGTTTTGATGGCAGGTGGAAAGAGAGTATCTGAAAAAATTTTATCACACCAAGATATCAAATAGATATAAATTTAACACACACTAAATGAGGAGTGGTAAATGCTTTTTTTCATGGCGGACTGTCATGAAATTGCTTAACTACCAACTACTATCCCTTTGCACTCAGCACCGGTGAGGCCCCACCTTGAATACTCTGTTCAGTTTTGGGCCCCTCATGACAAGAAAGACATTGAGGCACTGGAGCATGTCCAGAGAAGGGCAGCGGAGCTGTAAGGGGTGTGGAGCACACGTCTTGTGAGGAGCGGCTGAGGGACCTGGGGGTGTTCAGCCTGGAGAAAAGGAGGCTGAGGGGAGACCTTCTCGCTCTCTACAGCTCCCTGAAAGGAGGGGTAGTGAGGGGGGGTTGGTCCTTTTTACCAAGTAACAAGTGATAGGATGAGAGGAAACTCACTCAATTTGCACCAGGGGAGGTTTAGATTGGATATTAGGAAAAATCCCTTCACCCAAAGGTTTATCAACCACTGGAACAGGCTGCCCGGGGCAGTGGTTGAGTCGCCATCCCTGGAGGTGTTTAGAAGACGTGTAGACGTGGCACTTAGGGCCGTGGTTTAGTGGTGGACTTGGCACTGTCAGGTTTATGGTCGGACTCGATAATCTTAAGGGTCTTTTCTAGGCTAAATGATTCTATGATTCTATACAATATGCTATCTATTACTGAAATCTCCTTCAGTACCAGTGGGGTAGTAAATTGTTAACGTGATGCCAAAACCATACCAGGACCAATCCTGGATATTGGAAGCCAATTGGTACTAACTGTAGTAGAGAATGGGGTTAATAGACATGTGATATACTGGGGAAGAGTCAATATAGCTTCTGTAACAGGAAGGCATGACTGACCATATTCTTTGAAGAATTAAGCAGGCAACTTTACAAACAAAGTGGTGGTCCCCACATTCAGTGCTACCTCTTAAGAAGTAGCTGGGAATCATTACAATGCTGTGTAGCTGCCAAAACAATTACAGTACTAGGAATTATTAGAGAAGGAACCGAGAACCAATTAAAATGTCATTATGTGCTCACATCCAGAATGGTAGTGTGCAGTTCTACTTACGCTATCTCAAAAAAGATGCAGGTGAGCAGAGACCATACCAGTATTGTATTTACCACTGGGAACTGCTTTGGAGGCCAGAGTTATAACAGGTCTCAGGAAGACATTGGACAATTTAATGGAGACTATGTCCATTAGTAGCTATTATAGTTGATGGTCTATACAAAACATCCCGCTCAAAAGTCTCTGAATTCTGACTGATGAAAGATGAGAGGATATACTAGGATATACAAATATATAAACATACCCTGTTCTTAAACTCTTCTTACAGCATCTGCAACAGGCTTGATCAAAGAACATATTCTGGGCTGGATGGATATTTATTCTGATTCATTATGGCAGTTCTCACGATCTTCTGTTACACTCTCCATAGTGTTGACCCCAACGATCAGAAGAAGACGGCTTGTTATGACATAGACGTAGAAGTTGAAGACCCATTAAAGGGACAGATGAGTAGTTTTCTTCTCTCAACAGCTAACCAACAGGAGATTACAGCATTGGACAACAAGGTACTAGCCCAGGAGCAAAGTATCACATGGCATATATACTCATTGTGTACTTTCATGTGGGTTTGGGGTCATGTCAAAGACAGTGAAGTTGTGAGACAGGGACTTCTCAGTTGTATGTGCTTTACAGGGATGAATCAGCCACATGCAGTGGGAATACAGAGGGGTGAGTGGCGTTCCCACCTAGGATGTGATCCAGGGTCCGACACAGTTGTCAAGGTGACAGAAGCAGAGTTTCACAGGTAGTGTTATGAGTCCCCTGGCATTCAAGAATCATCTGAACTGTTTGACTGTAGCATTTTATTGAGAGGTCATGGTATCTTGCTAAATTGCTATAAGGCAAAGCTAAGGGAATCTCATACTCCAGATGTGTTTTGTGCACACACGGTTGCAGAACAGCGCTCTGCAGTAGGTGCAAATATGGAAAATGCGTGGCAGAAAAATCTCCTGGAGCAGTTTGGCAGACTTGTTTTCAGTGTTATTGAAAGATCACCAGCACTTCAAATAATAGTATCTGTCTGACAGCAGTGGTGAGCTCTGCAGGCTGTGTTGGGGGTTCCTGTCACAGGGACTGTTGGCCAGCTTTTGGCACATGTGTAAATGGCTGATTTGACTTGGTAAGGGATAAACAAAAGTAGCTTCTTAGAGCAAGGGAAGAAGAAGAGGTGTGACATCGTGGACCAGAGATGATTTATGAGACATACTCTCAGGCCCAGTTTCAGTTTGCTTACCTCTAACACAAACAAATATTTTAAACTCTGGTCTTCATGTGATTTTAAAGGGGCTTTGGACACTAGCAGTCCTATGGATTCTGGTAACTGTTGCAGCATCTTTTGTTTTATGGCTCTTGAGAAAGGTCCTTTCCAGCAGGGCAGCTGCTCAGCCAGCTGGTTCCCAGCCTATACAGGCTTGCATGCGGCATCCATGGGATGTTTCCAGTCCAGCTCACCTTTTCCCATGTCTGTGTCACCTCTTATTTGAGCGTTTGCTACAGCAGAGGGCAGGCTGTGATTAGTGAAGTTACTGAAGTCACTTCTGAGTAGACAGACATTGACTGCTGCATTGTTATAATCTGTACCATTTATTGCTATGCTGCCACGGAGTCCTCTAGTGGAAACTCGGTGCATGCCAGCAGATTTCTCTCCAGCATGGATGGCTACATCATTTTCCCAAATAAGGAATGATTTTAAGTTGACAGCAGCTCTCTTCTGTTAACATACCATATAGCTGTGCCTACGCTAGTGGCCTTGATGGCACAGACAGATCAGGGGAGGGTTATTTTCTCCCATGTGCCTGGCCACATTAGCTGTTTTGGCAAAATAGATGTATACATGAAATTAGTCAAGGTAAGTTTACAATCTCAAACTGGAATTTTAGAGGAACAGGGTGGCAAAAGTTTGCTTTTCTGTGTGTGTATGTGCAAATGGCTCATTAACTGTCCACCCATTGATCATACTTGATTTTTTTATCCAGGATGATTATAGGGCCTTGACTTCTCTTTGGAGTCTTCATTCTTCCCCGCTGGTTAATGCTCATTTCTTCCATAATATTTCTGAAGATATGACTTGTTTTCTATAAACTTTCCATACTCCTGATTTCTCATTGTTTACACTCCTTTTTGCAGCCATTGTGACTTTAATAGGCTTTTTCATAAGAACAAGTCTAAAAGTCAGGTCTGTTATGTGAGTTCATTTAATGTGGACTTGATCAGGCAATCATCAGAAATTTTAAGGATCAGAGCAGGATATTGAAGATATGATGATGCTTAACCAGGGGAATAACTGCTGCTTGCATCGGGCACTGTTTAAAGACATATTTATATAGCACCTTTCCTGAAAAATCCCAGACTTGGCAAAAAGACTGATTATACACAGGAAATTACTACATTGTACAACGACATGACTTAGCTCTTCAGTATTGTATATAGCGTGCCATCCAGTAGTTCAACACAGGAAGCGAGGAAGAATCATGTACATACTTGTATTACAGAAGTCCAAGTGAAACCAAAATGTAATCGCAGGATTGTGGTTAACTCCCTCTTTGTAGGGAAAAAGCCATAGGAACCTGCGTAAGTCTGTGGTGTAGACAAAGATGCTAATGGGACTGACCTCAGGGTCACTGGAGCATGGGAGGAATTAAATAACATCTGCTTTGTTTTTTTCTGTCAGATTCATGAGACAATTGAATCCATAAATCAGTTAAAAATACAACGTGATTTCATGCTGAGTTTCTCCAAAGATCCCAAAGGATACATCCAAGACCTTCTCCGGTCCCAAAGTAGGGATCTTAAGGTGAGCTAAGGTTTGAAGAAGAATGAATAGTGGGACCAGAATGTAAGAATTTTATCTAAATGCATACAGAGTGTAAAGCTAAAACATGCAGGATAGAAAATTGGTGGAAGAGAGACAATGAGTGGGATACGGCAATCCCAGAGCAGAGAGTATGCAGGAAAGACAGTTTAGGCTGTATTCCACTTCCAGTGGAACAGTGGTGCTTAATGGGGGTGGTGGGTGAATTTGTGGTCAGAGGTAAGACCGAAGTGCAGGGCTGTGTTGGTGTACTCCATAAAATTAAAGCTATATAAAACTCAGCAGGAGCATCCTATAGTATAATAACACAGTTTGGGTGTTTTGTTAGTTCATAATTTAATCTTATTTAAGAAATAGCCAGATTAAATATCAGCTGCCTTTGAACTTAGCTTTGAGGTACCCAAGAATTGGAATGTAAAGAAGTTCAGTTGTTTGCCAGCAAAAATGAATAATTTGTTCCTTATAAAGTTTCACACTTTGCGTCTTTAACTCAGATGCCTCAAAACCAGTTGTATTAATGAATCTGTGAAATTATTTTAATAAATATTAATTTAATAAATAATAAATACAAACTACAACCGCCTTCCAAAAATCTACTGTTAAGATTATGATTATTATTATTTATATTGTATTCAAAAGGGGACAGGCATCTGAAAGAATGTTTAAACAAAGCAGCCTTTAGCTTGAAGACCTTACAAACAAAGGTGGTGTGGAGCTTTTCTATCTGCATACATAGAACAGTTTTTCAGTGTTCTCCCTCACTGACAAACAATTCCGTAAGGGCCTTTTCTATAATGTTCTGCCTTGCTGGCATCAGAATTGTGATTGCATAATACTACTCTGCAAAAGATGCTAATAATTTTATATTTACACTTGATTCTGTGATGCTGGAGACTTAGTCATCAGAATTTTATTTTGTTTATAGAATCAATAGAATGGTTTGGGTTGGAAGGGACCTTCAGAGATCACCTAGTCCAACTCCCCTGCCGTGGGCAGGGACATCTTCTACTACATTGGGTTCCTCAAAGCCCCGTCCAACCTGACCTTTAATGCTTCCAGGGATAGGGCATCCACAATTTCTCTGGACAACCTGGGCCAGTGTCTCACCACCCTCATCGTAAAAAAAGTCTTCCTTGTATCTAATCTAAACCTACCCTCTTTGTTGATTAATGTAGCCTTCTCCATACTGGTTGCCACCAATTCTCCTGTCTTATTTATGGGGGGTGGGTATGTACATTTTCTTTAATCTTCCACGACACTGGCCAACGTACCTGTAAAAGCCCTTATTATTATTCTTCGCATCCCTTCCAAATTCCTCTCCAGCTGTGCCTTAGCTTTCCTGAGCCCATCCCTACACATCTGGGCAGTGTCCCTATATTCTCCCCAAGATACATGTCTCTGGTTTCACTTCCTGGGCATTTCCTTCTTACAATTTAGTTTGAGCAGGAGATCCTTACTGAGCCATGCCGCTCTCCTGCCTTCCTTGCCAGTTTCTTACACATGGGAATTTAGAGCTCTTTCACTCTAAGAAAAACACCCTTAAAGAGCTGCCTGCTCTGTTCGGCTCCTCTGTCCCTAAGAGCAGTTTTTCAGGTGGTCCAATCCACTAATTCCTTACACAACTCGTTGGTTTTTCAAATCCTGCTTTCCTGGCAGTTGCGTAGAGACTGAAAAATCAGCTCATGCCTTTGGCCATTTTGGAATTACTAGGGTTTTCTGTTCCTCGCATTTCAATAGAGTTATTTTCCCTTAATGCTTTCCCCATCAGAACTTTCCTTGAAATCAAGGTAAGATATGCTTTCAGATAAGGGCAACACTGGCACAGAGCTGAGCTTCAAACTGATGTGAATACCTTAACAATTTCAAGCTGTTGCCTTGCGTATGGGTAACTCCTGAGGGTCATTGGACACATAGGCTAATAAAATATACAGCGCTGGGGAACTTCTCCTGCGCACCGGAATCAAACTGTCCATGCTGTTCAATTGTTAGAGATTGTGGCACTTAGCCTGGGCAGCTAGTGGTGTCCAGAATTATTCCTTGGCACAGTTCAGGAGCAGAGGTTAGGAGCTGTTCACAGTTTGTATGCGACCATCTTGTTTTGGTGGTAAGCACACATGCCATTCATTGTCCGTTTGCCTTGGGCTTAGAGAATAGTTCTGAACATTTTTAATGTAGTAATGTAGATAAATTTTGATTCTAGGTAAATCTGAGTGTTTCTCTACATGGTAGAAGACCTATAGGGAAAAATGTTTTTATTTTTGTCACAGGTGATGACTGATGTAGTCGGAAACCCAGAGGAAGAACGCAGAGCTGAATTTTATCACGAGCCATGGTCTCAAGAGGCTGTGAGCAGATATTTCTACTGCAAGGTATGAAGGAGTTACCCACACTGCTTGCTTATAAATGAATCTTCCTGCCACTGAACAATTGAATCTGCTTGAACTGTACAGTTTCTCTTTTTTTTTTTCAGATCCAGCAGCGCCGGCAGGAACTGGAACAATCTCTGGGAGTGCGCAACACATAAGTACTGCTCACAAGATCCCATTGGCATCATGAACACCAAACCAGTGGACTTTTCAGTGTTACTTAGCTCACTGTTACACATGGACCTGCTTCCTGACTGGATGAGAATGTACCATCAACACACCAGTCAGAACACCAGCTTTAGAGTGACCCTTGAAAATCTTGCCCGTGGGGGGTGTCTCAAACCATTCCAGGCCAGAGGAAGCACCGTACAGGCGTCAGTGTTAAAGAAGATTAAAGGTTCATTCATCAACGCGCACCATTAAGTTTTAGTGGAAAGTTCAGACACTACACAGCAAATCCTAACTGGCTATGCATAGAATCATGGGTGGTATTGATGGGGGAGGTTGAGATGGGTGTTATAGGAGACTACAGATTTAGAGAAATAAATGCAGTTCTCATCCTATGTTATCTAAGAGTCTCAAATAGTAACTTCTCTGGAATTAGACAAGATAGTCATTCTTATGGCTGTAGAATGCTTTATATTCCTGAATAGAGTTTTTATTCCAGCTGGAGCAGTGCAAGAAGCCATCTCGCCATGTGAAAGAACAAACTAGGAGGATTTTCATTCCTGGAATGAAGAGCCCCTCTCGAAGAAAGAAGTCTAGTCGGGATATATCTTCTGCAAACTCTAATACTTCCTCTTTCCTTGCCCCTGCAGTGAAAGGTAGACTGAATTATGTACCACTAGATGGGTATGATCAGTGCGCTGTACTGAGAGGAAGGGAATTATCCCCGGGGTAAGAGCTTCTTGGGCATCCTTAATATCAGTGGTGTTAGCAAAGCTGAGGTTGAAGCAAGAAATGAGGCATTCTGAGAAAATGAAAATAACTTAATGGTGCTTTGCTTTGAAAACAGCAGATATTAACAATAAGCGTATATGTAAAATACGAGATTTCTTAAATGTTTCTCTGTGTGCCAGTAGGGATCAGCACTAAGAACTTCCCTAATTGTTAAGTTGGTGCAGAATCCAAGCAGCTTAACTTCATATAAAGTGGCAGTTTTCTCTTTACTTAAAGATGTTAACTGAGTCCCTGGATTGGTCTCACATTTTGGTCATAGGTGAACTGCCTCTTACTCTGAATTACTTGGTTCCCCATACATGATACGTACTAGTTATACAGCAGGCTGTTGAGCTATAAAGCACTATTAGCCTTAAATAGCACAGAGAACGTATCCCTTGGAAACCATCTTCTTTGTAAATGTATGACAAATTCAGAGTATGGGAATTTGCACCATATTTACTTGGAAGCAGGGACATCTTCATTAACTCCTTCACCCCTCATTTTTTGTAGTGCATAGACTAGTTTGTAATTAATGGCCCAACATGACTTCTAGTCCAAAAAGCAGCTGCCAAAGTATAACTCTTTGTCCAGATGACATGGCACTCAAAATCCTCCTCTACGTTACTCCTTTTCACCTCCTTTCTTTGACTTCTTGGAAAGAGAATCAAATTCGCATGTGTTACGGAAGGGAGACAACTCTTCTGAATAATGCATTTTGCTGTGGTATTGTCCTTTTCTCTTCTATCTTAGCCAATTTCTTTCTCAGTTGAACTTAAAAGTTTCTTCTGTCCAGTCACAGAAGAGATAGTATTCTCTTCCACCCCTTTATTTAATACCTCTGCTTTCACATTAATAATGCCATAGCTTTTACTCTGTCCATTGTGTTCAGAGATGTCTTGGAAAATTTACATTTGATTGCAGTCATGTGATGGCAGTACTGTCATGCAAAACCATTGGTGTAAGAAAAATCATAGCTGTACCTCGTTGCCCGAGACCTTTTACTGGGAATGGCTCCATTTGGAACTTTATTGTGTTAAAACCTTTTTTTACAGTGAAATTCTGCAGTCTTAAACTGACTATAGTGAGGGGCTGTGAGGCTGCCAGACAGTGAATGACTTGAAATCTTACTTAATTTAGGACTCCACTAATTGGACTACAAGCAAGCATTTGGAGGGAAAACAGTGGGGGTCATCTGCTACTGTGCTTCCATATTTATTATACTGCTGTGTCAGTTGTGTGCATGCTGTCCAGTGTATGAAACTCTTTTCTGTATGTGGTAAACAGAGCAGCTACATTCAGGGGATGTGTTCAGTCTCCAGGAATAAGAAATGCAGAGGAAGATATGGAAGGATGTGAGAAGGGCATGGGACTGGGATAGATGCCTGCAGGATGTCTGCCAGGGAATTCAGTTTTTTGAGAACTTTCCCATTGAAGTGGCAAATATTTGTACAGAGAAATTTCAGTCATGTGCCACAGCTGGCAACATAATGGAGTCCAGCCTGCTTTTAGAATGTCTCTGTAGAATTAATTGGATGGATCCGTTTCCAAGTCTCTTTCAGGGCAAATTAACAAAACTAACCTGGTGTTGCTGCCCAGTGTTCACAGCCATCACTGGAAGGTCAATATGTGTTAAGCACCAACAATGTACTGAAGTGTGTGTGTGTGTGTGTGTGTGTGTGTGCACATGCATGAGTCAGCCACTGTAGAAGGCACTGAAGATGGCAATCCAAAATCTAAGTCCTTATATCCCACTGTCCATATTCCTACTGTACATAAAAAGACTGGTCGCCAACAGTGAGTCTTAGGAACGGCTGTCAGGTGTCTTTCCTTTGGTTGAACTGGGATTTGAGATTTTGATGGTTCTTTCCTGTGTTCGGAAGCATTTCAGGCCTTTTACTGAAGGGACAGAGAAAGGAAATTTTGTCCTCTGTTCCAGGAGTGCAGCCAGGAGCTTGCTTGTTTGCAAAAAAGACAAATTATATTTGAAGAGAAATAGTGGAACAATACTGGGAGGAACTGGACCAAATGCTGCTTGGGCATACAAAAATGAAAGGCAGTGGTACTGAACAGGCATGTAATTATGGCAGATTGTGAATGATAAATTCATTTTAAGTTCAGGATGGTTGTCTTTGTATACATAAAAGATGACAAGAAGATGTTTTGGGACCTTCAGTTGCTGCCACAGTACAACACAAATCTGCGCACACTGCAGAAAAAACATTCTGTGCATAGAAGTAGTTAATGTATAGATGATAATATAGATTGTTAGGAAATATAGCATCAGACTAGGAAAGGGTTAAAACAGAATTCTGGAGTACCAATAGAGAGGGGAAATATATCTTGGAGCTGAAGTGTTGACAGGTCTGAAACACTCTTTTTAGTCCTTTGTGCTTCAGACCAAGTGTTTCTTCGAAATTAAAGGGAAAACAAATGTTTGATTATGGAATAGGGAGAAGAACAAGTGGAAAACAAAATAAAAAGATGAAACAGAGCGCCACTGGAGTGCCAGTAAGAGGTCGCACAGGATAATGTGCAGAATACTGTTGGGAACAGCACAGTCCATGTGAGTTGGTATATTTTGTGCGCACGTGTGTGTGTATACGTGTAGAGAGCACACGGGAGAGAGCCGGTCTCAACTTGTACATAGCCTGGGAAATAGGCATGTGGGACAGCACCAAATGCTCTGCCAATAACTTTGAGACACATTGTCAAAACATTTTCCACTGTTACTGACAGGGATTCAGCTGTTGGACTTAGCAGGGGTTGGTAGTTGTAGTGCAGACACTGGTTTAGCTGGCAGGTTTTTTTACACCACATTGTTTAGAATTTATCCTGTGGAAGCTGAGTGAAAATGTTAGTGCATATATCAATATTGGTGCATATCCTAGGGCTCCTAATTTTGACAAAATGCTAGTCAGGTGTTGAGGGGTTTTTGGCCTGTTTTTGTGTTGAGAACCCTTTTATGGCAGTGCAAATAGATTAGGGGGAAAAGAAAGCTCTTTTTTCCTGAAGAGAGGTCTCCTTTCTGTAACTGCTCTGTTGTTTAATAGGATGTATCTGTCCTGCCAGATCCTGTATGATAAACACCTTTTCCAATCTCATTGAAGAAAGGAACTCCATTAAAAAAATACAGCTGTGGGTTTGTGAGAGTGAGCAAATACATGTATAAAGAGGGGGAGAAAGAGAGAGTGAGCGAGAGAGAGGAGACTCCCTCTACTCTGTAGCCACCATATCTTCATTGTATGATGCCAAGTGATTAGTAGAAAAGCTTTTAACAATAAATACTTTGTTTCTTTGTATCTCTTGCACTAACCTTATGTGTCTTAACAAAGACAGGTATAGCTTGTTTCTTTCTGCTCCTGCTAATGTTCTCAGGTGTTTGGATCTCTGTTCACTTGTCTGTGCACACACACACACACAGGGGCGCACATACAAACGTTTTAATGGGGCTTGACAGGTGAGAACTTTACATCTTTCTTACGTGAATTTGTTTCTTCACTGGATTCCATCTTCAGCCATTTCTGTACTGAATGAGTGAGAAATCCTTACCGCTGGAGAGGTCTGGCTCCTCCCCAGGTCAGGTGCTTGGTCATTTGGAGTGCATCTATCATTATCACTGTTATTAGTTACAGTCAACAAAAAAAGATGCAGCGGGGCTAGAGCTTGGATGCTGAGAGGTGTCGTAGGAATTACACAGCTGCTATCTAGACCAAGGTAGGAATTATGCAGATGCCACCTCAACAGGGCTTGTCCTTAGGTTCTGCTTTAATAAAAGAATCAGAGTTTCTTCTTCCACTGTGTTTAATATGCCATAGTAGTTACAGCTCGAGCTGGGTGCCTCTGCAGAGGGACTGCACCTGTCAATCCTTACTGCATTTTATAGTCTCTATAGGTCGCTTGATTTCCCAATGGCACTTATGCTTATGCAATCCTGTTCGCGAAGTCTGAGGTCTTCTCTGCTTCTGGTTTGCTCCAGCAGCCTCCAGGCACCCTTTTTGTCTGTGTCTTGAGACATTTCCTTATCTTTTGTTACAGCATATCCTGTAGTTAAAAGATTTACTTATACTTCCTTACTTCCGGTTACATTTCCTTAGATATAAACAAAGGTTAAAGTACAATTCATGTAGCCTAAGGCTTCGTTTAGTTTAGTCACTAGTTCTAAGCTCTAGCACGAATTAGTCTCTCACTACCAAGGAGCCTGGAGTAAGCTGTGCAAACAGCTAGCCTTCCAACAGAGGTACTATACAGCAGATAATATTGGAAACCTTCTTCAGGATGACCAAGCTGCAATTCACCCGCTCAGTGAAGAGGATTTTGTTTCTGGGTTAAGCTTTCTTAGCCCCACAGACCATCAAGAGAGAATGACGTAAAGAAGTAGGGTGGGTGAAGAGTAGAAAGAGAGAGGGTGAAAGAGGATAGGAAGACCTAGAATTGCTTCAGCAACTCAGCGAAACGGAAAGCAGAAGTAGTAATTTTTAATCTGAGAAGAAAGCAAACAGACTTGGAAAAATAATTCCTAAATGTCTATATAGATGTTCCATCTAGTGTGGGGAAAGTTCTAATTGGAAGGCTGACAAGGAAATCTCAGCAGCTGAGATTAACAAAAGTTAATTTTGCCTTTGAAAAAAATGCACACTCTGCACACTTCCTAATGGAGAAGGAAAAGCAAGGAGCAATAACAGCAATCATCTT